>JASKMD010000012.1:3673887-3690847 GCA_030144725.1 Haematococcus lacustris | reverse complement strand
GCAGCAGGTGGGTGTGGAGGGGGGGCTGGGGCGGCCTGGCCTGCCAGCTGCTGCTGGCTGTGGGACCCCTGAGCATGACCTGCCCCCTCCGCCCCAGCCGGGCCACCCCCCGCTGTGGTGCGCTGGGGGGGGGTGGCAGCAGGTGGGTGTGGAGGGGGGGCTGGGGCGGCCTGGCCTGCCAGCTGCTGCTGGCTGTGGGACCCCTGAGCATGACCTGCCCCCTCCGCCCCAGCCGGGCCACCCCCCGCTGTGGTGCGCTGGGGGGGGGGTGGCAGCAGGTGGGTGTGGAGGGGGGGCTGGGGCGGCCTGGCCTGCCAGCTGCTGCTGGCTGTGGGACCCCTGAGCATGACCTGCCCCCTCCGCCCCAGCCGGGCCACCCCCCGCTGTGGTGCGCTGGGGGGGGGTGGCAGCAGGTGGGTGTGGAGGGGGGGCTGGGGCGGCCTGGCCTGCCAGCTGCTGCTGGCTGTGGGACCCCTGAGCATGACCTGCCCCCTCCGCCCCAGCCGGGCCACCCCCCGCTGTGGTGCGCTGGGGGGGGGTGGCAGCAGGTGGGTGTGGAGGGGGGGCTGGGGCGGCCTGGCCTGCCAGCTGCTGCTGGCTGTGGGACCCCTGAGCATGACCTGCCCCCTCCGCCCCAGCCGGGCCACCCCCCGCTGTGGTGCGCTGGGGGGGGGTGGCAGCAGGTGGGTGTGGAGGGGGGGCTGGGGCGGCCTGGCCTGCCAGCTGCTGCTGGCTGTGGGACCCCTGAGCATGACCTGCCCCCTCCGCCCCAGCCGGGCCACCCCCCGCTGTGGTGCGCTGGGGGGGGGTGGCAGCAGGTGGGTGTGGAGGGGGGGCTGGGGCGGCCTGGCCTGCCAGCTGCTGCTGGCTGTGGGACCCCTGAGCATGACCTGCCCCCTCCGCCCCAGCCGGGCCACCCCCCGCTGTGGTGCGCTGGGGGGGGGTGGCAGCAGGTGGGTGTGGAGGGGGGGCTGGGGCGGCCTGGCCTGCCAGCTGCTGCTGGCTGTGGGACCCCTGAGCATGACCTGCCCCCTCCGCCCCAGCCGGGCCACCCCCCGCTGTGGTGCGCTGGGGGGGGGTGGCAGCAGGTGGGTGTGGAGGGGGGGCTGGGGCGGCCTGGCCTGCCAGCTGCTGCTGGCTGTGGGACCCCTGAGCATGACCTGCCCCCTCCGCCCCAGCCGGGCCACCCCCCGCTGTGGTGCGCTGGGGGGGGGTGGCAGCAGGTGGGTGTGGAGGGGGGGCTGGGGCGGCCTGGCCTGCCAGCTGCTGCTGGCTGTGGGACCCCTGAGCATGACCTGCCCCCTCCGCCCCAGCCGGGCCACCCCCCGCTGTGGTGCGCTGGGGGGGGAGTGGCAGCAGGTGGGTGTGGAGGGGGGGCTGGGGCGGCCTGGCCTGCCAGCTGCTGCTGGCTGTGGGACCCCTGAGCATGACCTGCCCCCTCCGCCCCAGCCGGGCCACCCCCCGCTGTGGTGCGCTGGGAAGGAGAAGCAGAGGGTGGGTGAGGGGGAGCGTGGGTAAGGGTAACCCTGCTTCTAGCTGTGGGGCCCGGGTGCCGGAGGGTACCGTCCTCTCCCCAGACCTGGATCCACCCCCTCCTCCCCCTGGGGTTGGAGAGGTCTCTGGGGAGGGCTGAGAGGGAGCTGTCGCCGGTGGGAGGGAAGACTAGGGCCTCTACCAAGTCCCCACACCCTATGAGGGACCCTGCCAAAGGGCTGGATTTGGGGTGTGCCCCTAGCCTCTCGCTGAAAACTAGGACTGAGTCTGGCAGGAGGCCCTCTGGCAAACCGTCCCCACTGACCTCACTGACAGAGTACCCAGCTGCAGCCAGGAGGGCTGCTGTGAGCCCTTGCTTAGCTCCCTCCGGGTAGTGAAGGTGGAGGACCAGCTTGATGGAACCTGGAGGGGGGCCGCTGGGTAGGGGCACCATAGGCACTCTGAAAGCCTGACCCAGAAAAGCAACCTGCATAAAAGGCTGGGCCAGGAGGTGACCATGCAGGTGCCTCCCCTGCATGGAAGAGTGGTCATGGAAGAGGTGGAGGGCATGCGAGGGGTGATCTGGCGGCTGGGACGCTGCCAGGGAGGCTACAGCCTGGCCATGCTGAGCTGCGTACTCTTGCAGAGCTAGCGCGCATGCCTCCACAAAACCAGCTACTGAGGCCGGTTGCAGCTGATGTTGCTGCACCAGGCGCATAGCTGTGGCTCCCACTTGCATGGCCCAAACAACGGCAGGGCTAAAGAACTCCCTGGTAGGCTGACGCTGCAGAAGGGAGCCTTGGGAGCTGGCTACTCGGGCCAGAGCTGATGACATCCGGGATTGCATGGAGGTCCGCAGCAGAGGCCTGGCACAAAGCAAGATGGGAGGGTCAGCAGGGCACCAGCAAAGAAGGTGCCACACTGGTGAGCCACTTAGCTCAGCAGTCCCCCATTGACCCGGGGGCTGGGCTGGAAGGATAAGGTTGCCGGCTTGCACAGAGTGCAGCACACAAGGCGGGGTTTCTTCCCGTAGTCTACTCCTTGTCGGTGGAGACTCCACTGCTGCTGCTGCTGCTGTTGCTGCTGTTGCTGTTGCTGCTGCTGCTGCTGCTGCTGCTGCGACTGCGCTGCTGTTCTGCGATGGAGAGCTAGGCCAAACTGCTGCTGCCCAAACTGCTAAGCTGAACGCGAAGCTGTGCTCCTGGGCTGCTGAGAGACGATGCTGTGCTGGCTGCTGGCCTGCGAGGAGATTTACCACCTCACCGCTTGCGAGCTTGCGGGCTTGCACGCTTGCACGCTCCGGGCTGGTACTACTGCGGACTGTCACTACTGCGGGCTGGCACTACTGCGGGCTGGCGCCACTGCGGGCTACTGCAGGCTGGGTACTGCGGGCTGGATACTGCGGGCTGGATGCGGGCTACTGCGGGCTGTCGCTACTGCGGGCTGTCGCTACTGCTTTTGTATGGTAGTAAGGCAAGGTGATTGCTCGTCGACTTTGCTGTTCGACTGTCGCAGGGAGCATGCGCAGTGGGCCTCGCCGTGCCCTCACCTTGTACACAGTCCTCAGCCGGGCGCAGCTTTCTGCTGACCCCTGTGTGCCCTCACACGCTGACCCCTGTGTGCCCTACCCAGCCCACCAAGGGCGAAGGCAAGGGCATGGGCAAGCCAGCACCACAGCCAGGCAGGTGGGTAGACAGGGACTGCAATGCGGCACTGAACATGCAGCGCATCGGGGAGAGGAGGTGTCGCCCGCTGGAGCTGTGCTACTGGCCAGAGCAGGGAGCTCTGCCAGCCAAGGTCAAGGAGTACCCTGGCCTGGGGTACAAGCGGCTGTGGGACAAGCCACCCAAGGCCCGGCGGCAGCAGCCTGCTGTGGCACAGTAGTATGTGTCGCCATTTGAGCTGTCATCAGTTTACATTAGCGCATGCAGGTCATGCCAACTCTAGACCATAGCCCTCGCGGTCAGGCAAAAATGTAGGTGGTAGGCACTCATGTGCCATGTGCATGGGTACACTCCACACAGCTCCTTAACACCATTTGTGCAGTCCCGCTAGTGGTCCCTAGTGGTCCGACTCAAATAAAGGCCCTAGTGAGGGACGGGGGGGCTGCTTGCAGTTCAGTCCCTCTGCCTCTCTTGCTTTGCCGCGCCTGGCCGAGAGCCACCAAGCGCCCAATGCTCTTGCTATGGTATAGACACGATAGTGGTCTGACAGCTGACGAGAGTTGCAAAAACTCCACCATGGGCATGCTGTGCACACATACTTCAACACCCTAGGGCTGCTGCTATCTTAGCTTGCTGTTCATCGTTACCCTACTGCAGTATTCATGATGCAGTAGCACACAGCAGTGCATCACTTTGCATGCATCAGTTTAGTCATTGTTTTAGACGTAGTGAACATGCCTGGTTAAGGACATGCAGCAATGGCTTACATGGTAGGCACGCATCATGCATGATGCCAAGTCCAAGCAAACACTACCTAGGATGAGTCATCTGGAACAGGCCCCAAAGCAGATGTGGTGACCCACCAATGTGAGGTACTGCAGGCGAGGGCTGGGAGGCATGGCATGCGGGCTCCCCACATCTGCTACCACCACCACACACCAGCTCGGGTGGTACTTCACTGGCGCCTGCATAGCCGCTGTCATGCCATTGATTGTGGTAACAACGGCCCAACAGGTACAGGCCTGCCCAGCCAGTGTTGATAAAGAAATGAGGCCGTGCAGACCTGAAGATCAAACAGAGGCTCACTGAGGATCCCCAAGGATGAGTGCGTACACGGCTGCACGTCTCACCGCCATTAACCGCTCCATCGTCTCGCAACGGACAGCTGGAGGCTGGCTCGGAGTACCGCCGGAAGCGCTCGCCGCTGAACAGCTGGCCTGTCGCGCCATTGACGGCTATTGCAGCGGTATGGTTCAGCTGCAAAGCCGAGGCCAGGAGGACGACCGACAGGCAGCGCGTATTGAACAGCCGCACATTCATGAAATCAAACTCATGTCCTGAGGTATCCTGGTCACCCCGGCCATTGGCCATGCCAATCCGTGCCAGGCGCGACGCTCACACCACGCGCTAGTGAAGGGTAGCTGAGGCTATCGCGGTAAGTCACGCGCGCTGAAACTCGCGTTTTAGACTGAAGCCTTGTCCCAGATCACCGCCCGCCACCAGGTCGAAACTTGAGATAGCGCAAACAGGCAGCGACCCACTCACAAGAGCAGGGTGGCGAGGCTCTCCGTGGCGTCCGTAGCAAAGTTCGCACTAAAGAGTCAGGCTCGTAGTGCGCCGCAGGCCATCGCAGTGAGCCGTGCTGCCACGCCGTGCTGCCACGTATCACTACACCACGAGACTGAGTCACGCCACGCTTCGCTCAAGTCGGTGCAAGTTGGGTGCATGGCACTGTCTTTTGTTCGTGGCGTCCGCGGCGCCCGCCACAATGAAGGTTTCCGGCATTGCCAGTGCCACTACTTACAAGCTTGGCACGTATCGCTTTATGGTGTGCCAAGGCAGCGCGACGTCGGGGTCCAGGAGGGCTCATCGCATCTTTTGGTATCAACTTCGCGCACAGTGCGAGAAACGCAACGATGAGGGCGCCATGCGACAACACACGGTCCAGCCCGTCGGGGATGCTCCCAAGGACGGAGCCAATCGCCCCCTGTGATGAGATAGGCCCATGAAGTTTTCACCCACTGCCACATTTTGTCTTTGTATGTACCACACAAGGTGATGGAGCATACCTGCGAGAGCATCCCGGAAAATAGACCCGTCCAGCTATCCGACACAGGTGGAAGCACGCGGAAAGGACCACTGACCGGAAAGTTGATGGTCTTGACAGAAGCCCCGAAATGATGGGGTCAAGGCTTCAGCAGAGTGCACGGTAGCGAAACAAAGTCCACGCACTGTGCTGCATACACCTCAGTGAGATGCTCTGCTTGCTTGGAGGCAGGGTTAGGCAGGTATCGGGCCAGGTGTCAGGAAGGGCCCGGGTCAGGTGTCAGGAATTGCCCGGGCCATGAGGGGTTCCGACCCAACCCAGGGAATCTTGCGCTTCGACCTGCGACCCACGTACGGTCGCACCCCGTTGAGCCCCAGGTTGCAGCGAGCGACCATGTTCACAGTCCGCGGGAATGGCGGGCGGATTGATCTGGGAGGCTTCAGTCTCAAACGCGAGTTTTAGCGCGCGTGACTTACCGCGATAGCCTCAGCTACCCTTCACTAGCGCGTGGTGTGAGCGTCGCGCCTGGCACGGATTGGCATGGCCAATGGCCGGGGTGACCTCCTGGGGTAATGAAACGGAAGTATGATACCTGGTTCCCTTGTCATCTCGAGTCACGAGGTACCATGTGTGCAGCACTCAGCAAATCCTATGAACCGTTTGTCCTTTCCCAACACACAGGCTTGTCAGGATTGCCCCCCCACCCCCCACCCTTTTGGTTCAGCCACTCTGAGTAAAGGACCCCTGCTTCAGTTGGCAGGCGTTTGGGACACTTTGTGACCAGCTGCGACCAGCCTCCTTTGTGTCCAGCCTGGACCAGCCTGGAGCCTGCGGCATGCTGAGGATGTGCGGGGCCTGAAGTGGTGTCATGAGGAGCCGCCTAACCCCCCTCCTCTCCCCCAGCTCAGGAGCCCCCTGCCCCTGCCCAGGCCCTCCTTGCCCAGGAACCCCTTGCCCCTGCCCAGGACCCCCCACCCCTGCCCCTGCCCTGGACCCCCCTCCCCCTGCCCAACCCCCCACCCCCTCTCCCACCCAGGGTGCACCACCTCCCCCTGCCCAGAACCAGCCCCAACCTTGCTGCACCTGACCCAGTCTCACGACCCCAGGCACCCCCATGGGGCAGGTGGCTGGACCGGGACACGAACCCCTGCCTCAACTTCCAGCGCATTGGGGAGAGCATGCAGCGCCCCCTGGAGCTGTGCAGCTGGAAGGACAGGGAGGCTCTCCCCCCCGTTGGCAAGGAGTATCAGCAGCGCTACAAGCGGGTCAATGACCGGCTGCCCAAGGTCAGGCAGAGGTTGCACCAGGCTGCAGAGTACCGGTGGGGCATTGATGGCCGGGCCCGCAACAATGCATAAGGCCCTAGTAGTTTCACACAGGCTGTCAGCCTTACAAGCATTAAGCTGTTAGTTTTGGTGAGGTGCCCAGTGGTCGTAGGGTTTGCCCACGAACGTGCCACCGGTGTGGGGTTTGCACTCATCAAGGGTGCGATTGAGGACGCTTCAACTTGATTGGAGTAGCTGAGTGAGATTACCCACAGTCAAACATGTTGTTCCTTGATGAATGAGTTTTGTTTGTCTAAGCGTACTAAGATGCAAATGGAGGGGTAGGTTGAAGTCTGTCACTCATTAGCTGGTAAAGTAAAACATGTTGTTCCTTGTTGAGTGAGTTTTGTTTATCTGCTTTGTGTCCCTGGAGCTTTGCGGCTGTGTTAAGCAAGTGGTAGACCTTACTGGCAATGCTGCCATCAACACAGCGGGGGGGTGAGTGCCAAGACAGTGCTACAGGCCTGCCGCACAATGGTGGCAGGCTGACAGGGTGGGTACAATGACAGGCGAGGTAACGATAGTAGACGAGTCCCGCACCAGCTGGTCCAGCGTAGCTGTGGATGACAATGGGTCAGGTCCCACAAGGTCAGGTAAAATGGCTCGAAAAAATGTACCGTCACTTTTTGTCGCGTATACTGCACTCCAAGAGGTCAAACCACGACGCCCCGCTGCGGCGTGGTGCTCCGCAGCTTGGCCTGCGAGGGACGGGCTAAAGTCAACTTTGCCCCCCTCCGCGGTATCCTTGCTCCAGTGACTCCTTGCACCCTGACGGTAGTGCACGTGCATACAGCAACGCCGCAACGACGAGCGAGGTAGAGCGGTCACTAGTCGGTCGGTCGGCGTGCCGTGATGGGGTGCCGGCATGCAAATCTGCAGTGCTGTTTTTGAGATCGATTTGCTGCTTGTTGATGCTACGCATCTGTCTGGTTTTTGCGCCCTAGCTTTGGAGAATGCTCATAGCTCCCATGGGAAGGATCTGCAGTGTTTAAAAGCGGCCCTGCGCAGGTTGGGAAGCTCTTGAAATCACAGTGCGCTAAAACCTTACTTCTAGGCAGGAAGTGCATCAAACGCTGTGCTGACCTCATGTAGAGATGCAAGCGGTGTGCCCCAAGAACTTCATCTACTTTGATAGCGTTATCCTTGGGATTATCAGCCATATTTACGCCCAGACATACCAACCATGCTCATGTCTAAACTACCCCATCATCTCGCGCTCACCAGGCTGCGAAAGTAGATGAGATTGCTCTGGTTTCTCCAAGCTACCACCAGCGTTCGTTAGCACCCACTGCCCCCCCACCCCCACCCCAGCAGGTGAGCAGCACAGGGCAGCTGCGGCAGCGCACCCTCAACAGGGCAGCTGCCCCACATGCCCCCCCCCCCCTCCCCCTCTGCCCCACCCCCAGCCCCACCCCCATGCAGGTCAGCTGCAGCAGCAGCGCACAGTAGCATGGCAGCATCAGGCCACCCCAGGGCTTCATGCCCCTGGCAGCTGCCGCCTCTCACCCCCATGTTGCTGCCTCCCCCCCCCCCCCATGGCCCATGCACTGCCACCGGCTGCCCCACCCGTTGCTGCTGCCCCCTTGCTCAGGCGCCGCTGCCCCCTTGGCCCTTACTCAGGCGCCGCTGCCCCCCCTACACCAGCAGGGCAGGACCCTACACCAGCAGGGCAGGACAGTGCATCACCATTGCAGGCCGGCAGGACCCTGACCTGTTTGGGATGTGAGGTTGAGTAGAGTTGATGGTATACCTGTTTGGGATGTGAGGTTGAGTAGAGTTGATGGTAATGTTGGTGTAACAATTGTAACAATACCTGGTGTGGCAGAGACGTAATCAGTCGGTTCAAGTATATCAGTCCGGTCTATCTGAGACGGTTTTACTTTGTACACCACCTCACAGCCCGATGCGAGATGCGAGCCGCCCGGTTACCGAACATAACCGCCGGCCTTCGCGCTAGCGCTGTTGTAGACCGTACCTACTGGCACCCGCTTTAGAAAGAACGCCGCAGCCATCTGCAGTAACCTTGGCAAGGGTGGTGGGCGCCCTGGCCGTGCAGGCCCTTTGATGCAGTAGGCATATCGGAAAGGCTCGCTGATCAAGGCTGTGTAAGCGCGGCATCAAATGGATCACGGTACATTTCGCCAAAGAGACCTTGTGGGACCTGACAACGGGCATCGTGCGTCGTTTTGAATTCAGTGTGTGACATGCGATATGGAGAATGAGAAGCAGCTGCCCTGCGTGTTTTCGCACTTCTATTTGCTCTTGCATGCAGCGCAGCATGTTATAACCTCACATCGCGTGCCTCTACCGTGTGCCTGTTGCTAAGCGCAAGACGCAATGTCGCCAGTGCATTCCCGAGCTCGCGCGGGGCCCCGCACGGAGATGCCGATCGTGGCTAACATGCTCGCGCCAGTTATTATTTTTGGTGTCTGCATGTACGGCATGGTATTTGTGTCTGTATGTCTGCTTATCTGCCCACTGTAACCCAGCCTGACGGGATGCTTGAGGCTTGCGCAGGTTGTTGGTGTGGCAGGTCAACAGACATAACACCCTGCATGACATGATGGAGCAGCATGAGCTACAGACTAGCAGCCAAGAGTTTGCAACTGGAGGAAGGTGAGAAAAACATGCAGATTTGTACCAGTACTTACCAGCTACCAACACAGCTGGGCTGAGCAGCAGGCAGCTTGTCCTACTGATGTGTACTCAATGCAGTGCACCCTGACCTCACCCTCTAGCAATGCATGATGCAGGGGGGAGTAGCCCCCCCGTCCCTCACTAGGGCCTCCATTTGAGTCGGACCACTAGGGACCACTAGCGGGACTACACAAATGGTGTTAAGGGGCTGTGTGGAGTGTACCCATGCACATGGCACATGAGTGCTTACCACCTACATTATTGCCTGACTGCGCGGGCTATAGTGTAGAGTTGGCATGACCTGCATGTGCTCATGTAAAGCTGATGACAGCTCAAATGGCGACACATACTACTGTGCCACAACAGGCTGCTGCTCCTGGGCCTTGGGTGGCCGGTTTCGCAGCCGCTTGTACCCCAGGCCAGGGTACTCCTTGCCCTTGGCTGGCAGAGCTCCCTGCTTTGGCCAGTAACACAGCTCCAGCGGGCGCCACCTGCTCTCCCCAATGCGCTGCATGTTCAATGCTGCATTGCAGTCCCTGTCCAGCCACCTGGCTGGCTGTGGTTCTGGCTTGGCTTTGGCAGCCTTGCCCTGGGCCTTGCTTTTGCCCTTGGTTGGCTGGGTGGGCTCAGCTGCCTGCTCAGCCTTGGTGCGCTTGCTGCGCTTGGCTGGCGGGGGAGTGCTGGGCCCAGGCTTTGAGGCTGCTGCCGGTGTGGCTGCCTGGCTGCTGCATGGGGGTTATGGGGGCTTGCGTGGGGGCACTACTGGACTCCACATCAGGCCCCGCACTGGCTGGTCACGCTGCTTGCTCCAGGCTGGACGCAGCAGGCGGTTCTTTGGAGTAGATTCATGGAGTGATGAAGAAAAAGTTAAACAGAAACAGAGTTGGTTGAAGAAACAGGGTAGCTTGTGCGTTGCGTGCTCTGCAGGGGGGAGCAGCATGGCAGCACCAGCCTGGCTGTGGCAACGTTGGCAGATCGTAAGATTCAGGCGGGCAGGGCCGGCAGCAACAGCAGTCTTAGCAATAGTCAAGGCAGTAAAACCAGCAGCAGCAGCATCAGCAGCAGCAGCAGCAGCAGCAGCGTTGCCAGTCATACTGTGGCAGTGACTGCGTTGCCAGCAGGCAGCCCAGCAGATGGCACAGGTGCTTTGATACCCCCTTCCTGCCATGCTGAAGCCCATGCGGAGTACCAGGGCGGGGTGGTGCAGGTGAAAGGCTTGGGTGGCTCAGGCTGGATGCCAGGGCAGAGCTTATGCCGGGGCAGGGCAAGTGCCAAGGCAGGGCAAGTGCCAGAGCAGGGCAAGTGCCAGGGTGGGCATGAGGCTGTGCCCTAGGGCGACTCACCTGCGCTTTCGTCCCTCAGCCCATGCCCCTGCCCTCAACTCCTCTTATCCAACTAGTGACCATAAACTCGACCCACAGCCGCTGCGCCTTAACACTGTACTGTGACACACATTGCTCCTGTCTTGAGTTGCTGCTGCGTCATTTTGTTACGTCCTTCCTCTGCGTCCTGGGCTGCCCTGGTCGCCGCAGTGGGGCGACCAGCATTTGACAGCCAGCGCAGCGGCCTGCTGCGAGGCCTGCCAGACCAGGGTGACTGAGGGCTGCAATGTGTGGGTATGGTGCGGCCAGGAGGGGGGCTGCGGGCCCCTAGGAGGTGGGTGCCCCTGACCCTCATCACCCCCTGTCTGCCCATCAACACCCACCTGCTTCTCCGCCTGGCCAGACTCTTGCTCAGCTGGTCCAGTGCCTGCCAGCTGTGCCAGGGTCCTTAGCCAATCAGCCTAGCCTAGCCAACCTTCATCCACAGCCTCATCACACCTTCACATGCAAGAGATCTCCCTCAGGCTCTTGGACTCCATCCGCTGCTGCTGGTGCTGCTGTTGTATGCTGGTGCTGCTGGTGCTGCTGGTGCTGGTGCTGCTGGTGCTGCTGCTGCTGCTGCTGCTGCTGCTGCTGCTGCTGCTGCTGCTACTACTCACCTCTGTAGAGGGGCGACGCAAACACAAGGAGTGCTGGCTAAAGAAAGCGGATGTAGCTGAGCTGCTGGAAGCGGCAGTGGGCAAGGGCCACCCAGGTCAGTCTAACAGTCAGACCTCCACACAGGCCAACAAAACTCATTCAACAAGGAACAACATGTTGGGCTGTGGGTAATCTCACTCCGCTACAATCATATTGAAGCATCCTCGGTCGCACCCTTAATGACTGCAAAACCCACTCCGGTGGCACTCGTTCAAGGGGCTAATCCCCCTTGACCACTGGGCTCCTCATCAAAACTAACAGCTTTAATGCTTATATGGCTACCAGCCCGTTGCACTAGTAAACACCAGTGAACTAGCTACAGCCCTAGAGTGTGCCATGGCTCTAGGGCTCGGGTAGTGATGAACGCTCCACAAGGAAGCGGCACGAAGTTTGATAATCGCTGTGGCTCGGCGATACCTGCAAGCAAGCAAACAAATGGCGTGCATTCTAGGACATTGCAGACCTCCACACAGTCTAACCTTTGCCACCTTGCTCTGCCCCACCCAACCCAATCCTTCCCACCCCCTGCCTACCCCTTCCTTACACACCCGTCCCACCCCTTCCCAACCCGACCTTGCTCTACCCCTCCCGGCCCCTTCTTACGTCATTGCAACCACCCCTGCTTCAGCCCTGGTGGGCCCTGCCCCTCTCTTGCTCACCACATGCTCCTCTCCTGTCCCACCCTCTACCTCCTACCCTCTGCTTCTCCATCTTCACCCTCTACCCTCTACCTCTCCCACCCTCACCCTCACCCTCACCCCATCTTAACCCTCACCCTCTACCTCTCCACCCTCTCCCGGCCCACCCTTAACCTCTCCATCCCCTGCGCTGACTGTGTTGCAGGCATTGCCTGGACCTCCGGCGTCTTGGCCAGCGATGCTGAGTGGGATGCCGCCCAGGCCAAGAAGCACGCCAAAGAGGTGGCGGAGGCCAAGAGGCTGGCACAGCTCAGGTGGGTCGCCCAAGGAGCTTTTGCTGCTGGGCTAGGAGCCGAACACTACTTAAACACAACACATCCACAAGGCGGCTCTTGCACATACTTGCCCTACACAGAGACTTGCATAGATCTGTCCACTTCTTTGCAAAGAAAACGTCATAAACTCTAAGCAAATCTCTGTGTACAGGGTATCAGGTGCTCACCCTGCGCCATGACTTGTGTAGGAGGGATGGGGCACCCTTGTCAGATACTCCGCCTGCCTCAGTGCTTGATTCAGAGGAAGACAGGGGTGTCCTATCCAGCTATCGTGTGGTATGCCAGGTTCAGCTGTCTCTGCTTGCTAGCTCCCTATGGGCTTGTGAGCCCAGCTGGCGATCCCCTGCCTGGCTCCTGCTCCCCGCTTTCAGCCACAGTGCCAGCGCTACCCTGACCAACCCACTTTCCAGGGACATGGCCAGGGGCCACAGGGCACCACTAGATAGACCCCGTGTGGCATGGCCTTGCATGGCAACATCAAAGTGCTAAAGTAGGGTTTCCATGCAGAAAGAGTGGCAGGTCCTCATGCAAACTGGAGGAGCAGTGTGGCACTGTGCTGAGAACACTGCCCTCCCTGACCGTGCTGAGGCCAGTAGTGTGTGCAAGGAGGCCATGCCTAACCCTGTGTTGTGCATGTGAGCATGTCATGCCTGCAGGGATGATGTCACCCTTCCTCTAGTGTGGCTGGACGTTGCCATCAAGGGCAAGCCAATTGGCCGCATGGAGTTTGTGTTATTCACAAACACAAGTCCTTGGGCTGCAGAAAACATGCGGCGCATGTGCACAGGTGTGAAGTGCAGGGTCGCAAAGTGTGAGGGACAGGGGCATGAGTGTGACATGCAGCAGCCATGTGGGCCTTGGTCTTGAAGTGGAAGCAAAGCAAAGCAAGGCACAAGGCTGGTCTGGCTGTGTTGCAAGGCGCGAGGCAGGTCATGGGGCAGATAAGAGGGGTCAGAGAGCTGATCAGAAACTGATCACACCATTGTCACTGCTTCCTTGGTGCATCATGCTGACATCATGTGGAGGGTTGCAGTGCTGACCACCTTGACCGCTTGCTTGATGAGCTTCGTTGCCTCCAACCCCACCCCATGCGCTGTCAAAAGCAGCCGTGGCTGCTGAGCATGGCTGCCTCGTGTGAGCAGCTGCTGCGGGGCTGCAACAGCTGGGAATAACCCCACGTGGCTGATATGTCACTAGGCGGTGCCCTTTGCCTTGCTCTCTGCCATGATCTGTCACACTCGGTCAAAAGATGTGCAATCTCGCTGGCTGTGGCTGCTGATCCATGGGATGTGGCTGGGCTGGCCGGCACTGCCAGGTGTAGGTGCAGGTGCACGCAACTGAAGAGGTGTTGGCCAGGCCCTTCTCCAGTTCCTTTCTGCTGGCCAGTTTTTCTTCATCTGTGGCCGTGCTGTCTCATTCACCAACCCTGCACTGTCACTGTACATGTGTCACTCACCATGTGTCACTCACCATGTGTCACTCACCATGTGTCACTCACTATGTGTCACTCACCATGTGTCACTCACCATATGTCACTCACCAACCCTGCACTGTCACTTTACGTCTCTGAACATGCACCTAATCCAGTCAGGCAGCAACATGTGCACAACCGCAGTGCCCTGCTTGAGTAGCCAGTGTCACCGCCACCTGCCTGACACTTGCGCTGTGCAGGGGAGGTCAGCCCGCGCCACACCTTGAAAGGTGCCCGCTTCTACCGCATCATCGACCGATTCATCGACCAGACGGGCGTGGAGGTCGGGGCAGCGTTGGGTGGGACGTTCAAGGACGACCCTGAAGGCCTGAAGCTGGTGCATGACCGCAAGGTGGGGCATCGGGCTGTGCCTGGCTGCGGCACAACCCAGTGGGGCCACTGAAGCAGGCTAGGCACGCAACTGAATGGGCACTAGCCAGGCCCTCCTCCAGCCGTATCTGCTCGCCATTCTCGTTGCTCCTCCTTGCCAGTTTTACCAGTTTGCCAGGTGTTGCCAGACTAGGGGCCACCCTCTGAGCAGGGGAGGCAGGCTAGCCTGGGATTGAAGCCGCAGGGCGTCAGGATGGGAGGCAAGGCTGTGTTGAGCTGTAGGAGTCCAAAGTGTACTCCTGGGCCTTGGCACCTACTGGGCATTGGCCCCTGCAGGGCACTGCAAAACATTTGGACCAGCCAGGTGGCCTGGCACTGTGCTGTTGGCTTTGCAACCATCAGTACAATGCAATGCCTGACATGCAGCAAACAATAAGCAGGCGTAGCGGAACTGGTGAGCATGGCCTGCCTGCTGACTTTGAGCCTGCTGAATGCCATCCGCATCGTTCTGTGCATGTGTCATCAACATCATAATTGACATCATCATTACATGGCGCTTTTCAAACATGAGCCAGTCACACCCTACACTCTCAGGCTGCGCCACCTTGCCTGCCAAACCTGGCACACATGCTCCAAGGCAAGCAACACGCCTTCCCTGCAACCGGCTACAGTGGACAGTGGCAGCAGTGCTGGTGTGTGCCCAGCAGCCTGCCCACCTTCCTGTCCCACTGCAGGGCCTGTTGTCTGTTGCAAACGGGGGCCACGACACCAACACCGGCCACTTCTCGATCCTGATGGGACCGGCGCCGCACCTGAACCACAACTATGTGATCTTTGGTGAACTGGTGTCAGGGTGGGAGGTGAGAGGGGGCAAGGCAGGCAGGGGGACCAAGGCAGGCAGGAGGAACCCTGGTAGGGGGCTGGGGTGCAGGGCCGGGGGACAGGGCATCCAAGGGGGCAGGGGCCAGGGTAAGGGGGGGCTGAGGGGAGGGGCCGGGGGTGACGAGCTTGCGCCGCCACTTGCGCAACAGGGCCTTTCCGGGCACTTCCACCCACTCCTGGCCTGGCCAGCCTGGTGTCGACATGGCGGGGCGGTCTTCTCATCTGCACAGCTTAGCGGGGCATGGCCCTGTTAGTTTAGTGAGGAGCCCATTGGTCTGGCAAGGAACGTGCCACCAGTGTGGGGTTTGTAGTCATCGAGGGTGCGACCGATGACGCTGTAGTGATGGAGCTTTAGCTGAGTAAGATTACCCATAGGCACTAACTTGTTGCATGTTGCATAAGGGGAAGTTGTAGTTGGGAGTGATGAGAGTGATGACATTGCTGCTACCTTCCCATGCGCATGCTGGAATAAGAGGTCCATGGGGCAGGGGGTGAAGAGGCTTGAAGCAGCAAGGGTAGAGAGGGGAGGCTGGCTGGGTGGTGGGACATGCCAGCGCATCGAGGTATAGAGCTTACATAGTAAACAGGTGACAAGGGGTTACGGTAGGACATGCAGGGCGATGCCTACTGAGCAGTAGTAGGGCAGTGTGGCTATACGTTTAGGGAGCAAAAGGTAGGGGGCTGTTGAGGTGTGGGGCCACCAGGGCAGGTGGTGTATGGGCCAGCTGGGTTTGTCCTGCTTGTCCTCTGTTTGCTGTCTTTGCTCCCCTCCACAGTGATGTGCACCTTTGTCATCAAGTGTTTGCGTAGCAGCAGCAAGATAAGAAGCTCAGTGGCAGCCAGTGACAACTGCATCAATGGCACTTGTCATGTTGGTGATGACTGTGGAACACATGCCCCGTGACGCAGGCAGCCTCCTTCATTGCAACACAAGCACCTAAGCAAGCAATGCATTGCATTGCAATGCAAGGACGCCCTCCACCGTGCTGAGCGTGCTCCAATGTCGTGCACTGTGTGCATGTATGCCCATCAGGTGGCAGAGGCAGTGAATGCTCTGAGTCGGGGGCAACGCAACAATGAGCTGCTGAACTCCCCTGACGCAGTGAGTAGCAGCCTGCACAACAACTGAAGGGCTGTTCTGGAGTGCAGCTGGAGCCCCATGTCAGCCACTGAGCTGATGTTTCATAATGCCTGAGCTATCACACCAGCTGTGCACCCCAACCAACCATGCTATGACCACAGCCTACGCCATCAACACCTGCAGGTTGCAGTTCGCTGAGGCCCTGGCACCTATACAAGTTAATCACTGTGACGTTCAAAATCCATCATGCATGAGTCTTAGTAATTCATAGCATGTGTCCTGCCACACTGTTATGTGTGACGTGACCCGCGCAGTACTTGCAGGTGCTAAGGGCAAAGGTGATGGGCATTCGTTGCGTGCATTCGTTGTGTGTACTTGCAGGTCATCACCGATGTTGGGCAATTGCGACAAGGCACTCCCTTGCCTGCGGACCTCATAGCCAAGGGGCTGGTCCAGGCCGCCTCGGCTGCATGACACACAGCCTGACTTGCTCCTTGTCTGGGAGCCATGGCATGCGGGCTCCCCACATCTGCTACCACATCTGCTACCACACACCAGCTTGGGTGGTATTTCACTGGCGCCCGCATAGCCACTGTTATGCCATTGATTGTGGTAACAACGGCCCAGCAGGTACAGGCCTGCCCAGCCAGTTTTGATAAGGAAATGAGGCCGTGCAGACCTGAAAGTCAAAACAGAGGCCACTGTGCAATGTGCCACTATGTTGGTTAAAGTTGGCTTGTAAATTCCTCATGATTATCATTCCCGCCCTACTCCGGTTGCCGGCCGTCCTGTTAGACGGTGACCTGATGCACCCCCCAGCACGGCCACTCCGCTTCGATGGTGTTGCTCAGTCCCTGTGATGTCTCCGAAAAAGAAACGCTAGCGCCCCGTCTCCCCCGAACCCTTTGCAGCCGGTAAGCCGCAGAGCTTGAGGAAAGGCCCCGAAGCTCACTGACGACGCGGCGCAGTGTGCACAATGCGACATTGCGACTCCGTGCATCAAGTCCTGCCGTGCTGTGCTGTGCTTTCCCGTGTCCGCCGGTGCCAGTGGCAGTG
>JASKMD010000012.1:3661387-3668887 GCA_030144725.1 Haematococcus lacustris | reverse complement strand
TTCCAACCTTATGGAATGTTCATCCTTCTGATGCTGCAGCGGTTGTGCCCTTGAAATTTGCAAGAAACAAAAAAAATAGCATGCACCATGGAGCATGCACCCAGGAACATGTGGTGCAAACAAACATATGATGCATGGCCACTAACCTCCAGCAGTGATTGTGTGGCGGGCTCCTCGCTGCTGCCGGACACCGGGCGTTGTGCGGCAGTTGCAGCCACATGCGCCAGCCCAGCCCCCTGCCCCTGCAGCCCTGCCCCTCCCTGCCCCTTGCTGCTGCCAGCTGGTGGTGGGTGGACGCCGGGCAGGAGGAGTTGAGGCGATGGTGCTTCATTCGCAGCTTGGTGCCGTTTCTGACAAAGCTGTACACAGCCAAGGTGAGCAATGAGGGCGAGGTCATTGGCTTCACAAGCCGCTTTCAACTGGCTGTCCACAACACTGACTGGCCCAATGACATGCAGCTTGTACTCTGGGGCACGAGTGAGGCTACCCTTAAGGCGCAAGGCTTCATGACGCAATCGCCATGCCACCTCCATGCCATCCTCCCCCTGGTGCACACCCACAGCTACCCATGCATAGAACACCCTGGTGACGTTGGGGCACGTGCACTTGCAACAGAGCACGCATTTGCCCTGGTTGGGGTGCTTGAACCTTGGCATGACTTCCTGCAGCCGAATAGGATGGCACATGGTGGTAGTGAGAGGACATGAGGTTGGTGGATTGCATACCCATGTTAGTGTTGAACGCATCGTCAGCGCCACATGAAACTTGGGCTGTAGTTTCATATGGGTGCAAACATGCCAGTAGCTAAGTGGCATACCATTTTATTAGTTAACATGGCTGTGGCATGGCTGGGCATGCCGTGGGCTTGCTATGAAGCTGTCACTCACACCTCACTTGCATGTTGCAGCGACCTTACCTATTGTGTAAATGTGTTTGCTACTGACACATGTGTGTGCCAACGGTCGCGGATGGAGTCCTGGCTAGTGCCTGGCGCCAGTCAGAGAAACACCGAAATCTGGTCAGTCAAGGCATGTCGCGTTTATTGTTGTATTACGCCACGTACCTGGGCAAACTAGGACTAGAGATGCACCTCCGGCTCCTGTTGCGCTCGACTGGACAGTCACGTGATTGTGCAACGCGTCCCTGGAACAATTTGTGCGATGCCCAGTGATAGAGACCACTACTAGAGGCTCATCCGCGGGGGAACATGTTCGCCCACCACCATCGCGGCCGTACTAGAGGCCAGCGACACAGACACCGCTTGAGCTATAGAGCGGTCTGGTGCAAACGCGATGTCCTGAGGTGGCCTGTGTGACCCAAACTGACCCATGCGAACATTTTACATTTTGCTTTACTCAGGCTCAGCTGTGACACGCCTGAGAAAATATACAAACGGGCCAGCATGGGCCAACCAGACCACCGCGTGCCGCGATTTTTGCACCCGCTTGCTGTAGAGGTCTAGTCAGGGCTGTGCACCCATTATTCCTTGCGCCCGCCAAAGTCGACACCTGAATGCCAAACTTACTTGGGTCATAGCTGCAAGGCCAGAAGTGCTGTGTATTGCCCCACATCGGTCGTTGCTCATGTCGCGAACTTTTGGCGAATACATGTCGTCGGCCGTCCTGCTGGGCTAGCTGCCAGTCAGAACATTTGGCACTTGCTCCATTGCGTAGCTGCAACAATGAGCGCGTGTGGCTCACTATTCGTGAACGCGACTGCGACCATGCAGGGTAGCTGCAGACCCGGCCATCTCTCCGGCCAGGGCGACTTCTACGCTGAAACTACACCCTACTGCTCTTTTGACATCAGGTATGCGTTGAAAGCAATTGCAGCACAATGCACATAGCGAGTGCACATTGACAGGGCATCACATCACAACACACACTACTGTAGTGATACGCCTTGTTGGTGATACGCTGATTTGGTGAAAACCCAAATTTCACGCTCAAAGAGAAGGTGATACAATTTGGTGACGAAAAACATCTCATGCTCAACATCTCATGCTCTGCTGATCTTGCTCTAAAAATGTATGTAATCTTGGCACAGTTTCAATTGGAACACCACAATGTCGTTGGTTATGTCATCACCCAACAACTTTCTACATGCAACATTCCCTATGTGCACTATGCAGGTACATGCCTGCGTTCTCACATCCCAACAAAGGGCAAGTTGTGCAGGTAGAGGGCGCTTTGGTCAAGTTGGACCGATGCGTGCTCTGCAAGGTGTCGTCAGCACCATGCGTGCAAGGCAAATGGAAAGCATGGACTACTTTGTGCATGGCACCCAACGAGGATGGGATAGACACTGTCTGGGAAGTACTACGCGATGCTTCAAACTTCAGCGGCAAGGACCACCTTAGCTCTCAGCGCGGTGATGTTGTTGGGCCAGCCACCCTTGTTGACAAAACACTCCGAGCTGGGTGTGAGGCGATGCACCTCCCACTTGTAGCCCACTACAAATGTGTGCAACGGGTGAAGGTGGAGGCTAACATTCGCTCTCAGCCACTTGCTCCGGTGTTGAGCAACAGCAGCAGCAGCATGGGCCAAGGGGGGGGGGGGCAAGGTGTGGGGCTGGAAGGACGTGAAGAAGAGGCTTACACTCCATGACTAACACCATAGTTAGACCAAGAAACCAAGAAACTGCAACTGCACCTCTACATCTTTGCCATCTCTACATCTTTGCCATCTGCCATCTTTGCATGCATGCATGTCATGCACACATGTCATAAGCATGCAAGACATGCAACAATGTTCCTATGTGTGCGTCTTCAACTGTTGGTGAGAGCAACACATACTAGGACGGGTATTAAACAAGGCAGTACAGGCTAGATGGTCGACCTATGTATGGTAAGGTTAGGATACGCGACTACCCATGTTCACAGTCATTGTGGCAATTGTGCTCTGTGCTTGCAGTACACCTCCCTTACTGGACACCTCACACCTAGAATTGAAGAGCATCTAGCTCGGGTGTATCGCCCGGTGCCCATCACCAATGCGGGGTGCGAGACAGCCCTGAAGCCGTTGAGCAGCAGCAGAGTCGACAGGATGGGAGCGGCGCAGGTGGCAGCCCATGTCAAGGCCCACACGGAGCCATTGCACACCTGGTACCAATACATCACGGAGGACAGCCTTGCAGCAAACAGGGCTGCGAAGCGGCGGCGTGTGGCACATGCCAAGGCCTTCTCATGCTTGCTTCTAGCCACCCCCATCAACACCATTGCCAGCCCTGCGCTCTCAATTGCAACCCTCAACCCATCCCCCAAACCCGCCCCCACCCTCGTCCCCATTCCCACTGCCAGCCCCTCTTATGCAACCAGGGCTGGGGTGGCAGCGGTGACAAGGCGCAAGCTACAAGAGCAACAAAGAAGAGAGAAGCGTGCCGCAGCGGAGCTGTCCATAACCATGAAGCTGGCGTCAGCTGAGACACGTCAGCAGTGCAGGGCCATGGCTGTGGAGCAACAGTTGGCTGCAAAGGAGCAAGCAGACACTCGGGCAAGGATGGCAACACAACAACTCCATATTGTAGCCATGTACCGCTCCATGATACAACCATTGCCTCAGAACACGCTTAAGCTCAGCCTACACCAATTGAGGCAATTGTGGGGCGTGGTAGGCAGGGGTCCACCGGCGAGGACAGTAGGTGGATTGCCTGATGCACTTGACTTACTCGACACTAAGAACAAGGATTAACGATGCTCAGACCTGTAGCACATGCGCGCCCCACACCTGCACATCTTGCCCTTTGTAGGGATGTGGGGACGTTGGCATGGAACTGCAAAGTGTACATAGGAAGGGTTGCATGTGGTGACTTGTTGGGCTATGACATCATTCACGGTACAACGGCTTGAAACTATGCTGTAATTGCCTGCATTTTTACAATTAGCTGAAATCAAGGCAATGCACTACTGTGACCACTGTTAACATACCCTACTACTTTTGTAGCTGAATATCACGTCCGTGCCCATTGGCACCACAAAGTGTGTGATGTGATGTGACTCCCTGCCAGTGTGCACTCGCTGCATGCATGGTGGTCCAGCCGGTTCAATTGCGTACCTTATGCCAAAACGAGCTTATACGTGTGGTTTCAGCCCAGATGTCGCCCTGGCTGGACCGGGGCCCGGGTTTGCAGCAACCCTGCATGGTCGCAGTCGGGTCCACGGTAAGTGAGCCACACGCGCTCATTTTTGCAGCTACGCAATGGAACAAACGTCAATGCTTAGACCTGAATCGTCGGCCGCTTCACTTGCAAGGGGTAGAAAAGTCAGCACTTCAGCGGTTACAAGCTTTGCGATGTGCACGGGGTATACTGTACCGCACTACGTCGACTGGACACTTCTCAATGCTTGGCGGGGTTAACATGCGACAGGGAGCTTACGGCGGTGCGCTGAGCCCAGCGGTGCAAGTCTTACATTCTGGGATGGCCTGTACGTGATACGCAGAAATTTCCGCAGGGCGTGTCACAGCTGACTCAGGCGCCCCCAACATTCAAAAAATGGCAGTAAACCGACCCCTGGTAGTAGGACGGCTGTAACTCTGCACTCGCTGCGCCAAATGTAATGCTAGCTGTCTCAGTATGTAGCTAACCCAGCCAGCTACCTTTCACCCATCCAGAATAAACATACACCGAGTAGGCCGTGCACAACAAAGCATCAAAGTTAGTGATTCAAATTTGGGCCGTTGCGGGGCATGCCGTCATCGCTGCGACCGCCTTCGTCGCTTAGGCTGCTCTACATGCGCATGCGCGTCGGCAGCAGCAGTCGGATCGGAAAGCGGTTGCGGCGATGTGGCAATGAGCCCACCTCCCCCCCTTACCTAGAGGGCAATGCCACAGCTCGACCATTGGGAGTTACAGCATGCTACTTACTAGGTTACGCTCCTTTTAGACATTGTCACACACGCTCATACTCAGACAAGTCAAAAGCACACTTTGGTCTGTGACCGTCAACTCCCTTAGCCGATTTCGGGGTCAGGGCCATGCAGTCAGTCACACAGCTCCACACCATGACCGAGTTTGGACTCGGCTCCTCTGAGAGTTACTCTCCACTACATCCCATCCACCTGCGTGCAACGTTTCATAGCTCAACTGCCACCCCACAGCCCCGTGGCCCTGATTCTACTTGGAGAACATGATGTCACTTTGAAGATGTCAAACTGATAGACAACTGGGCTGTTTAACCTGCGATTTGTTTCAAGAGATGCGCCAATGAGTCAAGAACAAACATTACGTATCGCTTCTTCTATGGGTGCGGCGGCTGCAACACAGTGGAGGACACAGATGATGAGGGGGGGGTGTAAGCCGGTAATACCTTGGTGTGCGCCGACCCAAATGGTGTATTCGGCGAAAGCGAATACGCCCAGATGTTTCAATCACCCCGTCTAGGTGCCCTGCACGCCCGGCAGACATCGCGTTGGGTGTTGGCCGGACATTCCATTTGTGCACATTCAGCTCACTACGCTAGGTAGATGGGGCCTCAGCGATGTGGCTCACCGTGCCAAGGAGACCCGTCTCGCCGCTGTGGTTTGTTCGCGGGCACATGTGGCAGTACGCGAGCAAAGACTCCAATGTCGTGCGCTGATCGTCAGATGACGCGCATTGATTTGCAGCTACCAATGTGCCAAACGCTATCGAAAACGATGCAGTATTTAGAGAGTACTTGCATGCATATTACCAACCCCATGTTGGGGGCGCCTGACTGACCCAAGGTCAGGCAGAGGTTGCACCAGGCTGCAGAGTACCGGTGGGGCATTGATGGCCGGGCCCGCAACAATGGCCGGGCCCGCAACAATGGCCCCCTAGTAGTTTACACAGGCTGTCAGTCAGTCCCTCCCAACTGTCTTGAATAGTGTCAGCCAAAGCAATAAGCTGTTAGTTTTGGTGAGGTGCCCAGTGGTCGTGGGGTTTGCCCACGAACGTGCCACCGGTGTGGGGTTTGCACTCATCAAGGGTGCGATTGAGGACGCTTCAACTTGATTGGAGTAGCTGAGTGAGATTACCCACAGTCAAACATGTTGTTCCTTGATGAATGAGTTTCGTTTGTCTGAGCGTGCTAAGATGCATGGAGGGGTAGGTTGAAATCTGTCACTCATTAGCTGGTAAAGTAGCCGCTGCCAGCAGCTTGCCAAGAGGGGTGGCCTGCAGCGTAACTACCCTAATCAACATGGGAACAAGGTGTTGCCTGTGGGTATGCTTGCAGTATGTACAGATATAGTCAACTTTGCAGGTTCAATGGTGGAAATTACCTACAGCAATATGACATGCATACATTTGGCATAAACATATCATGTCTCCAGTCCAGGCAATACCCTGGTAGCAAGGCGCTGACAGTGCCTTTGGTGCACACCTGAGACGTTCGGCCTCTGCAACCAAAAAATCTGCTGCTGCCCCCTGCCCCACTCTGCCATACCACGTCGCCCGACAACCTGCTAGCCCAAACTGTAGCTTTACACTGCTGGGGCCAGCTTGCGGGCATTCAGCACATAGAGCCACAAGAAGGTGCTGTCAATGGTGGTGACGGCCACCATCATGACCCCGCTGACCACCAGGGTCAAGGCCAAGCGCTTCACGGCATCTGGCAGGCTGGGTGCGGACAGCTTGAAGAGCACATGCCAGCTGTCGACTAAAAAGGCTGGCAGGGTCTTGGTGAAGAAGTGGAGGAGCCAGCGCGTTACAAACGTGGCCCTGTGTTTGCATGGGCCATAGGCAATGAGGGATATGGGCACTGCAGCAACCATGCGACTAAGGACATTACACAACTGCACTATGCCCAAGTCAATGTGTTCATGCTACACCCACCAGTCCACCGAGGGTGCAGAGTTGCGGAGCCGAGGGGCGATGGGCGGGGGGGAAGGAGACCTCCTTCTGCTCGCCTCCGGCTGTCCGTCGCCTCTAAGATAAGGTGTGTTCTCGGAGCTACTTGCGGGCACCCTGGTTGTGCGATGCGATGCCTTTGCATGAAAGTTTGCGCATGCGGGCGCACTGACTTGCGTATGCAGACGAGCTCGAGAGACACTGGCGCATCTAGCACCCATTGCCTATACATCCTTAGCACCTTACAAATGTGCATTGCCCCATGTGTCCATGCAGGTGGCTGCGGCCAGTGAAAAGCAAGGCAAAGCGTTCCCAAGTCCGGGGCCTGATGTGCTCAAAAAGCAATAACAACATCATCAGGTAAGCACTGGCCCAACCCTTCAATTGTGCATAACATTAGCATGATTCGCATGACATGGCACTTGACTTGACTTCATGCACCTCCCACACCCCTGCAGGTTCTATGAACGGGACGTGTCAGCCACGCTGAACATTTGCCGCTGTGCAGTCGGCCCAGGCCCACGCCCCACTGAGCTGTGTGGAATGGCCGCCCAGCCATGCCCAAGCCAGGGCAGCCAGGCCAGGAGTGGGTGTACGTGCGTGACAAGGCCCTGTTGCGCAAGTGGCGGCGCAAGTTGTAGCTATCAAGAGAGCTCTAGCTACAAGTACACACACCAGAATGGCTGAGCTGAA
>JASKMD010000012.1:3651387-3656387 GCA_030144725.1 Haematococcus lacustris | reverse complement strand
CAGCAACTGCTCAACCAGCTGGGCATCACGCCTGCCATGCTGCAGGCTGTACTGTCCAGTGCTCAGCAGCAGCAGCAGCAGCAGCAGCAGCAGCAGCAGCAGGAACAGCCACCTCACCCACTCAGCAGCTTGTTCACAAAGGTTCCTCTCCAGCCTGTACCCGGCCCTGCGCCTGGGGGCAGCCTGCCAGGGCCAGGGCCAGGGCCGGGTCTGCCCCTGCTGCCCCTGTCCTTACCTCTGTCCAGCCTCCTGACCCAGCCCCTGCTGCCAGCACCACCCCCTCACGCCTTCCCTGGCACCGCCCCACCTACACTGCTGGGGGCCCTGCAGGCCATGCTGCCAGGCCAAGTACCAGGTGCATTCCCAGGCGCCCCTCCCACCCAGCCCAGCGCCCTGCAGCCCCCACCCCTGAGCTCCGCCTTGCTGCCGCACCGCACCGCCCTCAGTGGCGCACCCCTGCCCTCCCTGGGCCTGACCTACTCTGACCCCCATGCCGCATGGTTTGCACGCCACTTTGACGCTGCAGCCTCTGCCGCAACCAGCAGTGGACCCATGACGGCATCAGCCTGTGCCGCCCCCACCGCGGCAGGGGGCCCTGCTCAACCCGCCAGCTCAGCCCCCATGCAAACGGCCCAACCCCAGCAGCAGCAGCTGCAGCAGCAGGAGGAGGAACAAGCGCTGGATGCTGCAGCAGTCCGTGCAGCGGCGTGGAACATGTCTGCGCAAGCCCTGGCGGCATCCACCTCTAGCCAACAGCTCCCTGCAAGCGCTTGGGGTGGGGAAGGGGGAGGGGGAGGGGGAGGGGCCAGCGGAGGAGGGGGGCCAGTGCGCTGGTGGCAGCATGAGGCAGCCACCTTTGGTGACGTGCCGCCCTCCCTGCTAGACTCCATGGAGCAGCAGGTTCTAGCAGCGGGGCAGGGGGCTGGAAGCAAGCGGTAAGCGCTGACAAGGACTGGGGAAGGGCGGGCAGCGTAAGGCAGGCAGGGAGGAGCTAGGGCAGTATGCAGATGGGGTGGGGGGTCCAGGAAGGTCAGCAATCCAAGGACGGCCCTGTTGGTGCTGTGCACTGCTGCACACTGACCTCGGCAGAATAGAGCGTTGTCAGCGCTGTTGCTCTTGACATGTTGTGTGGTGGCAGGAAGATCGCAGTAATAACAATGACTACAGCAAATGGGGAGACCCCTGTCATTGTCATCAGGCCCTGCCTAGTTGGTGTAGTCTGTAGTGCCTCACTCTGCTGTCTGCTCCCCCTTGCCTCACCCCTGCTCTTTGTCTGCTGCTGTTCTCGCACACCACATCCCCTACCCATGCCCCAACCTGACACCTTGCACTCCTTACCACATTGTCATTCGCCTGCAAGGCTGACCTGGCCCCTGCCTGGTGTCCAGCAGGCGCAGCAGCCTGATGCCCGGCCCCAGTCCCAACACCACGCTGGGCAGCAATGAGCCCGGTCAACCCAACACGTCAGGGGCAGGGCCAGCCTCCCAGTCCAAGCTGTGCAGGAGGCACTCAGGAGGGCGGGCCAGCCCTGCCCCAGCCCCGCCTGGGGTAGCTGCCGCCACAGCCCCCACTGCTGCCGGGTGCACCGCTCCTGCCATGGAGGGGGCTCAGGCGTGGCAGGTGGCAGGTGATGGTGGACTAGAGGAGGGCTGGCAGTATGAGGCGCAAGGCCGGACTCGTCAGGTGGGGACGTCAGAGTCAGGGCTGGGGTCAGAGTCAGGGCTGGGGTCAGAGTCAGGGCTGGGGTCAGGATCAGGGACGAAGGCCAACCCAGGGCAAGGCTTCATTTTTCTCACCTCCTGTGAGCCTGGTGCCACACAGGGGCCCCTCCACCCCTGAGCCCCAGCCTCCTTCTCGCTTGGCACAAACTGCCGCTGCCCACACCCTGTGCCACCTTCTTTCCCAGCCCACATCACCCACAACACCAGCTTTGCCATGGCTGTGGTCATCCAAACAACACCTTGCTTGCTCACTTGCTATTGTGCTGCCCCACTGGCTGTGTGCAGGGCGGAAACGGCAGCAGCCGGCGCAGCCGTAGCAAGCGCGGCAGCACCCGGGCAGCAGTGGGAGTGGGGGGTCAAGCGGGGGGCAGTGGGGAGTACTGGCGTCGTGGCAGCCAGCGGCAGGGTGGCGAGCTGGACACCTTGTCCCCAGGCTGCCACTCTGGCTGGTCCCAGGGCTCCGGCTCCAGCCATGAGGTTGGGCATAGCCAGCATACTGGGGGCAGGGGGTCAAAGGGAGGGGCTGCAGGGTGGCGTGGCATGGAGGGCCAAGAGGGGGCCGCCCCAGCCAGGGAGCCTGGTTCAAGCCCTTGGTCGCATGCAGCTGCTGGGAATGTGCATTCGAGCAGTCTGCATGGCCACAACCACAGCCAGCAGCAGCAGCAGCAGCCTATGGAATCCCGGCACCATGAAGCTGGGGAAGGAGGAGGGGGAGGAGGGTGTGGCGGGCCTGGGTGGCAGCACAACGGGTCGGGTCCTGCTTGGGGGGGCTGGCCTGCTCCTACCCTGCCTCCTCAACCCCCGCCGTTGTTCCCAGGCTGCCCTCCCCTTCACCGCTCAAGCAGTCAGGCAGGAGGGGGGTCCGAGCAGCTGCCCCCACCCGGGACAGTCAGCTCAGGAGGGCAGCGGCTGGCCCAGGCACCTTCAGCGCAGCTACACTCACCCTACAATGGTGGCCACTCAACTAGCTATGTGGCCTTGGCCAGCCCCCCCGGCCTTGCAAGATCAGGCAGCAGCCAGGGTGCGCCGCGGGCTGGACCGGGGTCCCTTGCCCATACTGGACTGCGGTCAGAGTCAGGGGCAGGAGAGGGGGGAGGGGAGGGGGAGGGGGAGGGGGCAGCACGGGGATCCAGTGGTCCTGGTGATGACAAGAGCGCCGCGGGCATTCTAGTCTCCTTGTCTACTGGGGCGCAGGGCCAAGCACAGCCTGGCTGCAGTCACACTCGCAGCCAGCAAGGCAGGCAGCAGGTGCAGCCATTGCAAAGCACTGCGGCTACGGCTAAGTGATGTCTGGGGAGGGGCAGGGGAGGGGCAGGGGAGGGGCAGGGGAGGAAGGGAGGAGGGGAGGGGGAGGGGAGGGGTCTTCCGGTGGGAGGGCAGAACGCGGCATCCTAGCCAGGGTGGTTGGCAGGGGTGGCAGGAGCAGTGGTGAAGAGGTCCGATGGGTTCAAGCCGAGTCTCCTGGGTCACCTGGGCACACTGCTGAGCGCGGCCGTGCAGCTAGGCCACGGGCCAATGTGCTGGCTACTGCCTGCAAATGGTTGTTGCCACAATGGTGAATGTCTTCGAATCAGGTCAGTAGAGAGCAAGAGGTCGTCTGCTCCATGGACAATTCCATAGTTATGACTGCCGCTGATGATGTGAGGCAGGAGCCCTTGATGAACATGTGCTGTGAGTGAGGCCAATGCCACAGGGTGTGTGCTAGGAAAGCTAGTGGGCGAAGTTAGGGGGGGGTTCTAGTACCAATAACCCATGTTTGCATGGCCACATACACACGCTATCCTGCTGCATCACACTACAATTGAGCTGTAGTGTGTCGCATAATCTAGAAATACTTCATTGACCATCATGCAGTGGATGTGGCGGGAGGTCGTTGGTGTGTATCCGGCAACGTGCATGCATCATGATTGTGCATGCCATTGGGCCATCCGCCAACGTGCATGCATCATGATTGTCAGACATTTTCCCCCGGGTCATTGAAACCTGTCGATTGTTGCAAAATCGATGGGGTCATCGAAATGGGATCGATTGCGGTCGAAGGCGATTGAAGCTAATCGAAATTTGAGTCGGACATTTTCCCTGGGGTATCGAAACCCGTCGATTGTCGCAAATTCGAAAGGGGTCATCGAAATGGGATCGATTGCGGTTGACAGCGATCGTAGCTGCGTCGGACATTTTCCCCCGGGTTATCGAAGCCTGTCCAAGAATCGATGGGTCGGTTGCGGTCGAAGCTGGTGGAAAGCTGCCGAGTCCCCCAACAGAGGGCAGTGTAAGCGTGTGCTACTCAAAATACATGTTCGACATTGAGGAAAAGAGAGACTCATCCCAACTTGGCATCCCAAAACAGCTTCCACGCCTCACGACGTCGTAAATGGCCACGCAGCCAGCATCAAAGGCGAGCTCGCAGCCATCCACGCAACGTATCCACGCAACGTATCCACGCAACGTATCCACGCAACGTATCCACGCAACGTATCCACGCAACGTATCCATTCATATGATTCAGCGTGGAAGTTAGGCGTACAGCCATCTACGAAGCTAGCTCGTACACAACGTAGCCACGCATCGCTGCCAGACACACCTCGATCTGGACTTGCAACCTCGCAGCCTCGCAGCCCCGCTCACAGCTAACGTAGTCAACCTGACCACACAGCGCCACACAGACAGCTAGCTATGCTGTCATCCATGCGTCTGCGACGGCGTGGTACCGATGAACGGGGATGCGGTGTCATGCTTTCTCAACATGCGCATATTCTTGCTTGTGCAAGTGCTTGAGCTTTTGTGGTAATGTGGAGTTGTGGCCATGAGCTACAACCAGGACTTGTCTTGTCACCAGACATAGCAGTCGCCACCACTACCGCCACCTTCCAAACATCCCGCTTGCAGCTCCCTTCCTTGTCACTCTCTCATCCTCCCACCTAGTGAAGGGTCCTCATCATCCTTCCCTGTCACTTTCCCATCCTCTCAGTTAAGGGTCCTCAGCATACACAATCCCCCCCCCCCCTCCTCCCAGTAGACGGTGAGTGGCTAGCCCTTTGCATGTATGTGGCTCCCTGGTCACACCCTTCCCGTCCCGTCCCGTCACCGTCCCCCACTGACCCTCCCTGTCTGTCATCGCACCTGCTTTTCCCCACTTCATCGCAACTGCCTTCCACCACTGTCATCGCACCTGCCTGTCATGCTCGCCGGCAATCTGGCAACAGCCTTCAACCGGCGAGTGCCCTATGCCAGCTGGTGAGTGCCTATGTCATGCAACACGTGACAGCCAGCCTGCTAGCA
>JASKMD010000012.1:3625413-3650887 GCA_030144725.1 Haematococcus lacustris | reverse complement strand
CGGCGGGGCGGGGCGGGGCGGGGCGGGGCGGGGCGGGGCGGGGCGGGGCGGGGCGGGGCGGGGCGGGGCGGGGCGGGGCGGGGCGGGGCGGGGCGGGGCGGGGCGGGGCGGGGCGGGGCGGGGCGGGGCGGGGCGGGGCGGGGCGGGGCGGGGCGGGGCGGGGCGGGGCGGGGCGGGGCGGGGCGGGGCGGGGCGGGGCGGGGCGGGGCGGGGCGGGGCGGGGCGGGGCGGGGCGGGGCGGGGCGGGGCGGGGCGGGGCGGGGCGGGGCGGGGCGGGGCGGGGCGGGGCGGGGCGGGGCGGGGCGGGGCGGGGCGGGGCGGGGCGGGGCGGGGCGGGGCGGGGCGGGGCGGGGCGGGGCGGGGCGGGGCGGGGCGGGGCGGGGCGGGGCGGGGCGGGGCGGGGCGGGGCGGGGCGGGGCGGGGCGGGGCGGGGCGGGGCGGGGCGGGGCGGGGCGGGGCGGGGCGGGGCGGGGCGGGGCGGGGCGGGGCGGGGCGGGGACAGCTGGTGTGCCCAAAGATGCAGCTACAGGACCAGCAACGGATGCAGCAAAAGGACCTGTGACAGATACAGGTGGGCCTTTCAAGTGCTACTTTACAACACCCACAACGTAGGATGCACAGTTCTCCGCTGCGGTTCACTTTACGCATGGAGCCCAGTTTTCTCAACATCATCTTACACAGCCTCCCCCTTCACATGAATCTCCACCCAGCTAGTGCTGCCAGCTGGCGTAGACCTCACACAACATGCACAGGGGGCAGCCTGGCCCCCCTGCCGTTTGTAGGGGTGATACTTGGATGTCGGCATGCTGCAGGCATGTGCACACGCCTGCTTCTAAAACCCCTATTGGCAAACCTCAGCAAGAGTTGAGAACTTGGCAGGGGGTCCACAGTAAGTTCCCTAGCCAGTGACGCAAGGCTGGAGAGTTGCATTGTCAGACGGGCATCAACAGAGTGGGCAGCATGGAGGAGTGTTATCCCACCTCTTGGAGCCTAATCAACAAATGATTGATGTTGTCAGCGGGGCATCAGCAGAGTGAGCAGGAGGAGGAGGAGGGAGGAGGGTTAGCCCACCTCTTGGGCGCCTAACCAACAAATGGTTAATGCAGTTGCCACTGCTGTGCTCATACTATGGTCTCCTCCTAGTTCCAGAGTCCCAGAGCCCAGTTCCAGAGCCCCAGAGCCAGCGCATGTTGGTTTTCATGTTGGACATGAGGTCGGGCTCTTCGCACATCGCGCACTATCCATCGCGTTAATCAGGGACTCACAAATACTGGGTCAGCGTACATCAAGTCCGCAGGCTCCGTAGGGTCGGATACCCGGCAACATGCCCGACCAGCTCAGCGTGTGGCTCAGCGCGGCCGCATTCCAAAGCTTCAATCCGCGTGTACATCCGTGCAGAAATGAGTCCGGAAAAGCCGTTGTCCCTTATCGTTAGGGGGGTTGGTTGTTCAATGGGAGGGGTAGCCAGGACCAGCAAGGGTCAAGCATCGCTCCAGCCTTGTGTGTTTCCGTGCGTGTGTGGAGGGGCACTGTTACATCGGTTTGGCATGCCATGTAAGTCGCTTTTACTGCGGCGACTGTCCTGACTCTTTGCAGGTGACTGTTTGCAGGTAGGTCGCGGCGGTGAGCCGCCATTGCGCTCAGCACTCTGCACGGTATGTCTATAAGTCACGTTGCACCGCGTAGCTGACAGAGTTCTCTATACAGCAGTGTGCGAAACATAGCCAGAAACCACGTATATGAGGCGCGGCGTCGTTTTGTTTTTTGTCGGTAGGTTTTCTATTAGTTAGGACCGGCTGACATGAAGACTGGCGACACGCTCCATGACGCCATGCACACGAATAGATGCACACAAAAGCACAAGCACCTTGAGAATAGCGCGGCGTGCAGAATGTTATGTGTTCGACTCTGAAATGAACATGCTGTTGCCTCGTTTCAGCAATGGATCGAGGCAAGCAGTTAAATGCTAGGTACTTCAACCTTGGTCAACCTGTGCCCCCTAGCTTCGTACTTACTGCGCGTAAATGTTTTTGGCACAGACGTTGACTGAGGTTTTCTCGGTCCCGTTCACGCACAAGATGACGCACTGCGTAGATGAAGCCAAGTCTGGCTCAGCCGGCCGGGGACGCTTGCAGTCATGGCTTGCACCGTTGGCCTCCAGCAACAAGTTTAGGAGCCCTGGGCTGAGCAAAGGTAAACACGAACTCGAATGCGCGTGCCTGTGTATTCTTACGAGCATCAAGCATAACAATGGTGGCTGGCCACTGCAGATGGCTCTCCCTTGGGCAGCTGCTGGGCCCTGACGGCATCTGACTTTTCACCGCCCCCTGGGATGCCAGGCTCATCCTCTCCTTTTCGTACGAACAAATCCTCATGGTGCTCAATACATCTTGACTTCACAGCCCTCCACCAAGCACAACCTCCAGAAGCGACAGATGACACCTCAATTGCCGGCGATGTCGTAGCTGTCCAGGCCATTCCCGACAATCCCTCCATCACAAGAGATCACCAGCAGCATCGGCAGCAAACCCTATCTTCTGAGTTTCAGGTCCAGTTGGAGGCTGCCAGTGAGGTGCAATGCACTGATCATGGGTGCAGTCTTCAGCTGCCGTTGCAACCACATCCACAGCATTTGAGGCTCCAGCACCTTGTATCTCAACTGCAGAACCAGGCAGCTTGTATGAATCAGCAATTGTCAGCGTCCCAGCAGCAGCATGCAGATGAGCTGTCAGAGGCCAAGCAGCAGCACGCAGTGGAACTGCAGCTGCAGTCAGAGGAGTTTCAACAGCAGCTGTCAGCAGCCAAGCAGCAGCATGGAGTGGAACTGCAGCTGCAGTCAGAGGAGCTGCAACAGCAGTTGTCAGCAGCTAAGGATCACGCAGAGCAGCTGCAACAGCAGCTGTCAGCAGCCAAGCAGCAGCATGCAGTGGATCTGCAGCTGCAGTCAGAGGAGTTGCAACAGCAGCTGTCAGCAGCCAAGCAGCAGCATGCAGTGGATCTGCAGCTGCAGTCAGAGGAGCTGCAACAGCAGTTGTCAGCAGCTAAGGATCACGCAGAGCAGCTGCAACAGCAGCTGTCAGAGGCCAAGCAGCAGCACGCAGTAGAACTGCAGCTGCAGTCAGAGGAGCTGCAACAGCAGTTGTCAGCAGCTAAGGATCACGCAGAGCAGCTGCAACAGCAGCTGTCAGAGGCCAAGCAGCAGCATGCAGTGGATCTGCAGCTGCAGTCAGAGGAGTTTCAACAGCAGCTGTCAGCAGCCAAGCAGCAGCATGGAGTGGAACTGCAGCTGCAGTCCCAGGAGCTGCAACAGCAGTTGTCAGCAGCTAAGGATCACGCAGAGCAGCTGCAACAGCAGCTGTCAGCAGCCAAGCAGCAGCATGCAGTGGATCTGCAGCTGCAGTCAGAGGAGCTGCAACAGCAGTTGTCAGCAGCTAAGGATCACGCAGAGCAGCTGCAACAGCAGCTGTCAGAGGCCAAGCAGCAGCATGCAGTGGATCTGCAGCTGCAGTCAGAGGAGTTGCAACAGCAGCTGTCAGCAGCCAAGCAGCAGCATGCAGTGGATCTGCAGCTGCAGTCAGAGGAGCTGCAACAGCAGCTGTCAGCAGCCATGCATCAGCAGGCGGTGGAGTTGCAACGGCAGCTATTGGCAGCTAAGCAGCATCAGGCAGAGGAGTTGTTATCAATGGAGGGCACTTGCAAGTCCAAGGCAAATCATGCTGGCAGGTTGTCTTCTGGTCACAGTGAGCTTTTCGACCCTGCAGGCTTACTTTACTACACACAGCAGCTCTCCATTATCCAGCAGGAGCAAGCATCGGCATTTGTAGAGCAAACCCAGGAGCTTGCCCAGCTGCGCCAGCAGCATGCCCTGCTCAAGAATGCCCACAGCCAGGTTCCAGGACTCGGCTTCAATGACACAGGGTCAGCACTGGGGTCTCTTTGTGGCTTACCTACCTTCGGTCCAGGACAACCCAAGCTACAGTGCCGCCCAGACGGCTGGCAGCCCCACTGCATTGTGCGGACCAGTCTGCGCTCCCCCTCTGCCCCCTTGGCGCCAGTGGGCTGCCAGCATCGCAGGTCTGGTGCCTCAAGCCCCTCATCCCTGGGCACCTCCCACCAGAACGATCCCCAGCCTGGCATCGGCAAGAACAGCGTCAACAAGTTCAGCTTGGGCAGTGATGCAGGTGATGAAGCAATGCGGGAAACTGCTGTCCCAACAGCTGGCTGTGGATCGTGCTCGGGCAGCACAGCCACAGTAGCCTGGTGCTCCCTGGCCTCCATCGAAGACTCACAGCCACATGTCGCAGGCTCAGTCTCAACATACGATATGATTGAAGAGCTGGGCTCTAGCCCACAGGAGGAGGAAATGCAACGGGACCTGCTGCCAGCAGAGCAGCGCTTGGACCCCAGCTTGCGAGCTGCGGCTATGGAGGGAGGGCAGCTGCCAGGGCAGCTTGCTCAGGTGAGGACTCAGGGTGAGATTGAGCAGCATATGTTGTTGAGTGTCATGGGTGTTGGACTGTAGTGTCTTTCAGGTTTCATGTGGCCTGGCAGCGCAACGCACAATGGGTTCTGCCCCTGCCTGCCATACCTAGTGCTGCATGACATGAGTCTCCCACAGACTTCATGCGCCATCTGTTGTTCAGGACATGATGTCTGTGGCAGTGGTGGTGATGGTGAGGATGGTGGTGGTGATGGCTTATCAGCTGTCAGAGCGTCTATGACCACCATGGCAACCATGTTTGCCCCACAGTACCCTGCCCGCCTGCCTGCCTGCCTGCCTGCCTGTGCACCCGCAGCTGGACTCCAAGGTTGCCAGCCTGCACCACCAGCAGGTATGCCTGGAGGCCAGCCACGCTGCGCTTGCCACCCGCTGCGACGCAATGGCTGTGCACACCCAGCAGCTGGCGGCTCAGCTATGCTTGTCAGAGCAGGAGCGGCACCGGCTGGCACTACAGTGTGCAGAGTGGCAGCAGCACGCGCAGCATGGCCTGGTGCATGCCACCGTGATGCGGGCTGTGGCTGCGGTCAGGCGCAGGGAGGAGCTGGAGCTGAGCCTCAAAGCCCGGCTGGCACAGAGGCTGGCTGGGGTCAAAGGCAGCACACCTAGCCAGGCAGCAGCAGCAGCAGGCCAGCCCCTAGGCGTGCCCACTCCTGCAGCATCACCTGTAACCAGCTGCCCAGCCAACAGCCAGGCAGAAAGCATGGTCGGCCAGCCAGCCCCAAAGCCAGAGGCCCTGCTGCAAGACCTGGGCTGCCGGTTCTGTGGCACACCATTTGCACCCTCTTATCACAAGCTGGAGGCGGCACAGTTAGCAGAGCTGCCAGCTTGCCCAGTGCTGGGAATCGAGGGGCTGAGCTGGAAGACCAAGGTTGGCCTGGCCACGGGCCTCCAGGCAGGGGAGGGGCCTGGCTCAGCCCTGCACGCCCTGGGTCAGGCAGTTGGTGAGCAGTCGGGCACTCAGCCCGGCCAGGCAGCAGATTACCCAGCAATGTCTAACCTGACAGACAGGCTGGGTGACTCCTCTGGGCTCATTTCCATGCCCCACCCGCTTGACTGCATCACCTGCCACGGCTGGGGTGCAGCTGGCAACCAGGCTATGTCTGGTTGCCATGGGGTGCATGCTGATGTGACTGGGCAGCATGCACAGCACAGCGCCAGCACAGCCACGCTCGCCCACCCACCCAGCAGCTTGAATGGCACCCTGGGCACCAGCACTACGACATGCAGCACTGGCCATCTGATCTGTGACACCCTCTATGGCCATCCTGCCAGGCTACCCAGCCCTAGCAACCGGCTGCTGTCCCGAACCGCTACCAACCCAGCAGCAGAGTGTGGACAGGGCGCCCTGGAGGCTCCTGCCACTCCTTCATGCCCAGACCAGCAAGGCCTGTCCCAGGACAACCCCTTCCCTGCCTCCGCAAGCCAGTGCCCACTGCTGTCACACAGCAGGCACCCCAGCGCTGCAGGCTCAAAGCCTGCCTCCGCAACCCCTGCCACCCTTGCTGCTGCCTCCCCAACCCCTGCCACCCTGGCTGCTGCCTTCACAGCCCATGCCATCCCATGCCTGGCGGTGGGCGACCCACTGCTCTCGCCCAGTGACTCCCTGTCCCCAGTGGGCCGGCAGCGGCTTGGGCACCTCAACCCCACCTCCTCTCAGTCCAGCCCACCCTCTCGAGACCCCTCCCCGCTGTGTGCCTTCAACTTGAGTGCCGCACTGTGGGGCGAGTGCTTGTATGACCACTCGCCCCGATCCTCAAAGCTGCAGCTCCATGACAACCCCCTGGCAGCCTTGCACCACAATGACTGAACAGGCTAGCAGATTTAGCGGCATCAAGAATGGCAGCAAAAGTTGATAGGGCGACCACTGACGCTGCAGTGATAAAGCCCAGTGGTCTCCAGTTGGCTGGAACGAACGTGCCACCGGTGTGGGGCTTGTAGTCATCAAGGGTGCGACCGAGGATGCTTCAATTTAATGGAGTAGCTGATTGAGATTACCCACAGTCAAACATGTTGTTACTTGTTATATGAGTTTTGTTTGTGCTGTAGTGATAACGCTGTGATAGAGTGAGATTAATGAGATGAGATGTAGCTGAGTGAGATTACCCACAGGTGACACCTTGTTCCATGTAACATTAGGCCACACACATCCAATTCACAGCAATGCATGCATCGCTTAGTCTTGCAATTGCAGGTCTCATTTGCATGGTACTGTTCATGGAGGTCCTGCCACAATGCTGCTGTCTTAATGCTAATGTATGGTGAACGCTGTTAAGGTCCTACAGTCCAATCGTCATGTCTGCGATTCGTGCAATTGAACAACACGCGTTAGTGGGTCGTTTGGTCTCACTATCAGGCTCATTGGTTCTTGCCAGGAGCTTTGCTAAACCGCCCAGCTCACAATTAAAGCGTATCCGCATATGTTAACCAGCAAACAAGATTGCACAATTACTATACTTTGCATGGTATGATTATGCTTAGCATGGGATGTACGATCTGAATACAATGTCGCGGAATACACGCACGAAGAGGAACACCATCAACCTACGGATACATTCACCGCGGTCTTCACAAAACTGTGTTTCTTCGTAGTGCATGTCGCCATATGCGGCAACAGCTGAGACCGCAGCTGTGACGCAGGGTGCGAAACAGGATAGTATTGCAACCTCGGCGGCCATTTGTTCATGCACCTCAGCTTAAGAGACAGTGTTCCATGTCAAAGCAGGTCAAAGCGTGAGAGTTGTTGTGCGGGTGAGACCCATAACAGCAGGGGATGGCACAGCTCCCTGCTGCAGCCTCCTGGCGCCCAACCCTGATACGCGTACCATCAGTGTCACCAGCGCAACAGACAAACGTGTTTGCAAGCAGTTCAAATTTGACGCAGTCCTACCAAGCGATGCCAGCCAGGTAAGACAGGGTGAAGGCGCTAACAAACATAGACAACACAGTCAGGGCATCAAGCCTAGACTTCTTCATTTTCTGTGTCAATGAAGACATTGTATGGTGATAATGATCATTGCCATGATTACACGGCACTTGCTGATGTGCGGTCCCATTCCACACCGCCGTTGTTACTGCAGCATATGATCAACGGCTCCATTAGGTGGGCTTGCTTGATGCGGGCACGCCAGGCCTCAACGTTCCGGCACACCCTGAAGCATTCATGGCTTGCTAGCCCAGCAGCCTGCACTGATACCTGGGCCACAACTGGATCACAACTACGCCCCTGTTGGTGTACCTGGAGCTTAGAGACTCACCGGCACAACCCTCCCCTGTCTCCCCCCGCCCGCTCAACCTGATTACCCACCTCTCCACACACCCTTGCCCAGCGGACTCATCAAATCCAACCCACGCCACCCCCTGTGCAGTTGGTTACGTCACCCCTGCACCCCTGATACCCCTTGCCCAGCTGAGTGTGCAGAGCGCAGACAGCAGGCGATGCGAGGGCTTGTAGCAGTGTTGAAGCAGTGTGGGGGCGGCAGGGGCACCAGGTGGCCGTGCGGTGGTAGTAGTGGTAGTGCATGGGGTGGGTGCCTGCCACCCCACTGAAGGCCATGGTGTGTGTGTCATCATCATCAACATCTTCTGAGCTGCATTGCATTCATTACATGCACAATGTGCTGCAAAACACGGTGTGTGCCTGCCTGCCTGCCTGCCTGCCTGCCTGCCTGCAGATTGACATGTTCCATGCTGCCAACCTAGACCAGCTGGTGCGGGCAGCGGCTGAGGGCGTCCATGCCACGGTGCTGGCCTATGGGCCAACAGGCGCGTCCCCCTCCACCCCTGTGGGTGGCTGCCAGGCTGCTCTCCACCTGCCCGCCTGCAGCTGCTCTATGCAGCTGCCACTGAACCTGCCCCTGTATTGTGACTAGCATTAGGATAGTCACCTGATATGTAGCTCACTCCCAAGGACCTATGAGATGGTGTGAATCATGAATGGGAAACTCATCCCTGCCAGGTCATGGAGCATGCAATGTTGCACCTGTCTAATGCAGTTTTTCCTCAACCATGTGTTGCACCCACCATGCACCATGCATGCGCGCAATGTGTGTTTGACGCTCATGACCACCTTGGGCGACTGCATGCCCAGCTTACACTGTGACCCTTGTACCACCAGCAGGCTCGGGCAAGACCTTCACCATGGAGGGTTACCGCTACAGCTGTGCAAACAGCCCGGCTGCTCACTCAAGGCCTGCACCCTCTTCCACCCAGCAGCCGTCAGGCCAACCCAGCCCTGGCCTCACCCCCAGCCCCACAGCTGACTTTGAGGGCACGCCTGAGCAGCAGCTGGGCCTTGTGCCCCGTGCTGTGGCCTGCCTGTTCAATGCAATCACAGCGCGTAGCAGGGGCTGGAGCAGCAGGGTCACCGTCTCCTTTGTGCAGGTGAGGGGGGCGGCTGCTTGCAAGTGGGGATGTCTTTGCAGCGTGGCAGCCACGACAGGGTGAAGATGGCCTGACACACTGGAGTGATTCATGTGCTGCAGCAGCACCAGTGCTTGGACCGCGTATCAACTGTTATGTAACACCAATAATACCAGAACCTTGGAACATTACTGATACAGAGTAAGGGAGGTGGCGGGGGGAGGGGGATGGTATTGATACTGTAGGGTTCATCCTGGCTGCTCCGCATTTGCTGTTGATGCCAGGACCTTTGTCGGTGTGGCTGCTGCTGCTGCTGCTGCTGCTGCTGCTGCTGCTGCTGCTGCTACCAGCCCCACTGCTGCTCGTGCTGCTGCTGCGGTGCCTTGCTGGCGCAGTTGTACAGGGAGCAGGCATACGACCTGTTGAACCCCGGGAGTCTGCTGGGCTCCAGAGGGGGTGCAGCCGGCAGGCCAGGGAGGGGCGGTGCAGGACCTGGAGTGCCACTGCGCATGCGCTGGAGCCGAGATCACGAGTTCTACCTCGAAAACCTGTTCAGAGTGAGACCATGGCCTTACACCTCTTCTGCCCATTTCTCTCTCTCTATCTTTCAACCTCATTCTCTCACTCTCTTCCCAGCGCACGTTCCATGCACTGCAGGAAGAGCCTGGGCTGCTGGTGAGTGTAATCTTTGCGGTTGCTGCTGAATGTGGAGGATTCCTGCCATTGCCCTGGAGCCCTATCCTTGCCCTGAACGTCAACACGGGCCCCCCTGCCCTTCCGTGCTCCTCAGGTTGAGTGCAGCAGCGCCGCTGAGGTCATGGACCAGTACCGGGCAGGGGTGGCCAACAAGGTGATGGCCAGCCACAAGCTGAACGCGGCCTCCTCCCGCTCCCACGCCCTGCTGACCCTGACTGTGGACAGCGCGCCCCTGGGGTCACCAGGGGAGGCCGTCAGCGCTAAGCTCACGCTGGTGGACCTGGCAGGCAGTGAGCGGCAGGGGCAGACCGAAGCAGCAGAAGGTGAGGTGGGAGGGCCTCTGGGGGATGGGAAGGGCGGTGGTGGGAGCAGGCCGTGCCCCAGGCAGGGGCTCCTTTTGTGAGGCGGCTCACATGAGGAGGTGCAAGGTGAAGCGGCAGGGGCTGGCTGGAGTGTTGAAGGCAGCAAGTGGTGCATGGGAGGCGTGGTGGCGGCTCAAGGTGGAAACTCCTCCCTTGGTGTACGCTGATGTGCCAGAGTATCATTTTTCTTCTTCTTCTTCCTCTTCTTCCTCTTCTTCCTCTTCTTCCTCTTCTTCCTCTTCTTGTTCTTCTTGTTCTTCTTGTTCTTCTTGTTCTTGTTCTTCTTCTTCCTCTGGGTGGGTGGGGCAGGCTGGGGTGTCTGGGCAGCCTTGGATGTCCAGGTGATGAGCATGAGGCGGCTAGGCTACTGGAGTCCGCCTGCTCGCGCCTCTCGCCATAGCTTAGGAACAGGAGCAGCAGCGGGCCAGCCACCCACCTCTTCTGCACCTAAGCTGACATGAGTCAGACAGGGCCAGGGTATTCAGGCCATCTCACCCTCACCCTCACACCCACACTCCTACCCCCACTCCTCACCCCAACCCCAACCCCTAACCCCTATCCGTAGGCGTGCCTTGACACCTCACAGGCAGCTGCTTGCGGCAGGAGGGCCTGGCCATCAACAAGTCGCTGCTCACCTTGCGTCAGGTCATCCTGGCCCTGGCCAGCAACAGCACTGCCACCCAAGCAGCAAAGACGGCGGTAGCAGCAGCAGGGGGAGGAGGGGGAGGGGCAGGGCAGGGTGCACCCGGAGCCTCAGCCCCGCCCTCTCAGCAGCCAGCCCTAGCCCATGTGCCCTACAGGTCAGTGGGGTGGAGTGGCGGATTGTGACAATGCTGACCAGGGTGGGGCCAGGGCACCATGGCGCCGCATGGCTCATAACACCGTGACAGCTCATGGTGGAAAGGCCTGGTGAGGTGGTGATGGTGTAGAGAGTGTTAGGTGTGGTGCATGGTACGGTGTGATGTGATGTGGTGTGATGTGTGTGTGTTGGGGGTGTAGTGTGGAGTGGGCGAGCGGTGTGGAGGGATTTTCATGCAGTCGTCCGGGAGTGCAGGTGGTGGTGGTGGTGGTCTTGTGTTGTTCCCAATGGCAATGGGATGGCAGCAGCAGTGGCATGGCTCAGCCTACTAGCCCCTCGCTGCTGCTGTGGCGCAGGGACTCGAAGCTGACTGCGCTGCTGAAGCATTGCCTGGGGGGCAGCGGCCTGACCACCCTGGTGGCCTGCGTATCCCCGGCTGACTGGGCGGTGGAGGACAACCTCAGCACCCTGGAGTATGCGGCCCGGGCAAAAAAAGTGACCAACTTGGTGAGCGTGTGACCGCTTGCATCTCAGTGTGACCTGGCTGGTGAGCATACCGTCGACCTGATGAAAGCATGACCAGGGCTGTGCAAGCATGGCGGCGTGGGTCAGGGTCAGGGTGGGCCTGGGGAGGGGGGGCAGGGAGGGGGGGGTGTCCCAACACATCATGACATGGCATGCGCTTGTCAGGGATGCTGCACCACACACATGCTCGTGGACTGAACAGCAGCCCAGGTGTTTCAGGTCTGCTTGCCAGCTCCTGCTCGCCAGGGGCTAAGAGCTGGCTGGCCTGGGGCTAGGCCTTGCAGTAAGCCAGGTCCCACCTGCTCCCTGCCCACAGCACCGCCCACACTGCCACACCACCCTCACCCCACCGCTGCTCTGCCCATAGCCTGAGGTGCCCTGCCTCTGACAGGGTTCTGCACTTGGGTGCATGCCTTCCAGGGTGGGGACCCAAAGGCAACAGCACCAGGCTACCAGCCCTAGTCGCTCTGACTGCCCCACCCCCCTGACTGCCCCACCCCCCTGACTGCCCCACCCCCCTGACTGCCCCACCCCCCTGACTGCCCCACCCCCCTGACTGCCCCACCCCCCTGACTGCCCCACCCCCCTGACTGCCCCACCCCCCTGACTGCCCCACCCCCCTGACTGCCCCACCCCCCTGACTGCCCCACCTTGCTGCCACCATCTCCCTACTGCCACCGCTACCACTCTCCCATACCCAGCCACTGCCTGATGCACTGCCCCAGCCTCACCTGCCTGACCTGAGCTGCCCCTTGCTGCCAGGTGGCTGTGAACGAGGACCCAAAGAGCCGGCTGATCCGAGAGCTGAGAGCGGAGGTGGCGTTGCTGCGGCAGCAGCTGGACAGCACCAGCCCGGCATCCTTGCTGCTGCAGCTGCAGCCTCAGGCTCGCCAGCTGTTGCCCAGCCCAGCCGGCGGTGCCGCGGGGGAGGCAGCAGCGGGAGGGGAGGTGGATTTGAGCAAGTGGATGGCAGGACCAGGGCCGCAGCTAGTCAGGGCAGCATGCCAGCAGCAAGGGGGGCTGGGCGTACGGCAAGGACAGGGGCAGGAGCAGGAGGAGGGGCAGGGCCAGGGGCAGGAGCGGCTGCAGCAAGTGGACGGGCAGGGCATGCTGCCACAAGATGATGGACTGCAGGGACTGAAGCTCCAGTTGATGCAAACGACTCAGGTCGGTGGGGAGAAGCTGGTCAGGGGTGAGGGGGGTGCTGGGGCGGGTGGGTGAGCAGGTACTAGCAGGCTGAGGTGAGGGCTGATGGCGGTAGGAGGGGAGGATGTCGGGCAGGGGGAGGCGGGCATGCTGAGGGTGTGGTGGTGGGCAGGCAGGTGGGCCGTTTACAAATGACTAAGGGCACAAATGACAAATGATAGCCTAGTCAGCCAGCAGCAGCAGTTGAGCTGAGTGATGGCAGGGACGCCAGTGTGACTCAGCTGGTAAGTGTGGGGGACCTGCTAGGCAGCTGCCGTGAGGTGTCTGTTTTGACGTTGCCTGTATTGGCTGCGAGCAGGCTAATGTGGACATGCTGGTCACCAAGCTGCTGAACGCTGTGGCTCTGGTGCAGCAGCTGGCATCCTCAAACCAGGCGCTGGTGGGTGACCAGCCTGCTGTCAGCGCTGCTGCCATCAGCATCAGCAGCTTGGCACCTCGACTTCGACAGCAGCGGCTGCACTCTGCATGCTCAAGGGGGTGGTGACGTCTAGTTCGTGTGTGTGTGTGGAGTTGCCTGGCCCACAACCAGCTTGCTGCGATGTACACATGTCGCCCTTCCTGACCTCCAGCGCCACCACCAGCAGGAGTGACTGTCATGAGTCACCGGCATTTACCTAGCTGTGTTGTGTATGTACGTATGTAGCTGCATAGATTAAACTGGCCAGAGCTGCAATATACACTTTGCTCCGGGCAAGCTGCTGCCGCCACCCAGCATCTGACATGCCAACCCCCCTGCCTGTGTCAATGACGGGGTGTGGGGTAGAGGGGGCAGAGGGGGTGGAGTAGCGCTGGCTGATGATGCATGTTTGCATGCGGTGCTGCCCCGATGCCATGCCTCCCCCGCAGCGCTCCTCCTTCAATGCCCAGAGAGCCGCCGCAGCCGCCTTGCTTGCCGACAACGACACACTGAACTGTGAGAATGTGGCACTGAGGGACAAGCTGGCTCTGCTGGAGTCGATGGCCCTGGGCCCCGGGGTTACCGCTGCTGCCAGCGGGCTGGAGAGCAGTGGGTGGGCTGCTGCCAGCTCTGCCTCCCCCCTGCCTCCCTCCCCCCGCAGACCTGACAGCGCTGGGGTGGGGGGCCTCCTAGGGGAGGGAGGGGGCGGCAAGTGGGCGCCCAGGTCCTTGGCCTCGTCCCCTGCTCCCCCTAGGGTTTTCACCGCCGCCACCTCTGCCCTCATAGAGCTGCAGGAACTCAGGAGTGAGAACGCAGTGCTGCACCAGCAGCTGCAGAGTGCAGGGGTTGGGCCTGCTGCAGTGGGGCCGCTGGCCCGGGCCTCGCGTGCCGGCATGGCTGGGAGGGCGACCCCTGCATCACGCAGTGCAGTGGGCAGCCCCCACTCTTCAGCTCCCCCAAGCAGGGCCGCCAGGCGGCCCAACGGCTTGAGCAGCCCGGGCGGTCTGGCGGGGTCGCAATCCCTGCGGGCTTTTGAGAGTCGCGAAAGAGGCTCGGCGCACGTCGGAGTTTCAGTGGGCGAGCCACGAAGTGTGCAAAACGTCACAGACGTCGGGTTGGGGCCGGCCTCGCTGGCTCGTTCGGCGTCGCAACACAGTGTAACAGACAGTCCGACAGAACAAGCAAGCCCACAGCCGGCGGGGAGCCGGATGCGGCCCGGCAGCCAGCGTGGCATCGAAGGGACACACGCCATTTTTGGAATGACGGCGGGGGAGCTGCGCACGTCGCTGCAAGGTGCCAGCCATCCGCACAGCAGCCTGTCGAGCATCACGCATCAGGTAGCGAGCAAGACCATGGCCGGACGCATGAGCACGGTGGGACACGTGTTGCCTGGAGCCGCAGCTCGCTTGGGAGAGATGGCTGCTTCTGCACCAGCAAGCCGCGGTGATAGCGTCTCCGGGGCGCATGAGCGGGCCCTTGCAGACACGACCGACGCACATGACCCTGTGCGACGCCTAAGCGTGCTGATGTCGGCTAGGGCACACTTGTCGCGAAACGCGATGCTAGAAGGCATGTAAGGCTGCAGTTCATGCTACTATGGATATTAAAATTCCAGCGTGACGCTGCTGCGCGTGTCGGGCCACGAGCAGGTATGACATTACCCTGACCACTGGGCTCCCTGTCAATATCTACAGTTTGAGTCAGGCGTTCCCAACATGGGGTTGGCAATCTTCATGCAACTGCAGCCCACCTACTCAATCTTTTGATGTAACGTTTGTTGCGTCTGCTGCGATGTGATATTGCGCGTTTAATGTAAGACTGGAATTGCCATCGGAGTCTTTCGATGCGGGCAGCCACATGTGACCCCGAATGTGTCCCAATCACAGACCGTGGTTAGCTACACTGGTAAGCTACGTCCTTGGCTATCCCTTAACGATGCACGACATGTCGGTGGCGCACACCACCGAAGTCCGGCAAACATGGCTGCGCGAGCTTCCTGATGGTGCAGGCCGCTTGGCGAGGATGTGAAGGAACCCGAATTCGTGTGTGGCAGCGCTGTATCGCTGTAATGGTGGGCGGCACAGCAGGGACTAGTCACCCCCTCCAGCTATGATCCGCTTAATGTTTTGCACCAACACCACCAACACAGCTAAACCCACCATCTCCCAACCTCGTCTACCCAGCCCAGCCCCCAGTAGCCCCTCCTCCCAGCAGCCCAGCCTGCCATCAGCCTCCTCCCTCCTACCTCTCCTTCTCCTCGCCTCCTCCCCCCTACCTCTCCTTCACCCATCTCTGTATCCTTCACCCCCCATCACCCTGACCACCCTAACCATGAAGAAGAGTTTAAGCAAGGCAAAGAACGCCTAACTCAATGCACTAAACAAGTCGCCAAGGGCTGGCAATCTGCATTGCCTGCGGTATGACATTACCTGCGGGTGTAACAAAAACATGCCCAATTTGTTATCGAGCGTAATCTCTTGGCATAATCTCAAGTGTAAGCCTGTCAGTAGTTCACCTCCACTACTACATAGCTCCATAGGAACACCCTTGGCAGCTGCAACCCCCATTCCTGTTGGCACCTGCTCTTCCCTGACCACTGGGCTCCCTGTCAAAATCTACAATTTGACTTCAAAAGCTGAAGCAGCGCCTGGTTGCTGGGGTCCTCAAAGATGGGCATGAGCATGGGGTTACGGCGCTGCCTTAGGCGCACAAGGCGTCGCTGCAGCTGGTTGTAGACTGTGGAAATTGTAGAAGCTGTAGAAGTTGGGGTTGGCTGTAGCTGTAGAAGTTGGGGTTGGCGAAGAACTGGCTGATAGGTGGCTTACACCGCTCAAGCCGTCAGCCGTTAGGCTGCTTGGCCGCCCTCCCCCTCTAGGGGTTCGGAACTTTCTGTAACGCACTTCAAAGCAAGGTGCACAAACAGAGGTGCACATGGGCTCAACATGAAGTCATGCAAGTTCTCATTATTGTTCTGGAAAGTCATGGCAAACTCCGCTTGCTGCCTGATGGAACTCGTGGCAGTGCACTCAAAGATGAATGCATGGCGTCATCCACTACCCCCTCTGTGCATCTTGTGCATGTGCGATCAATGAAAGTAATCCCCTCAAACCGAGCCTTCTCCACACCCAAACCGCTGTTGCCTAACCTGAACCTAGTCAAGCTCGTGCGAACTTCTGTTAGGAGCTGTCTGTTCAGCAGGTGTGGTGCCATGTGATTGATGCCAATGCCGTCCCCATGCTTGAACCACGCAGCATACGAGCATCTCTCCCGATGCACCGTCTCAGGCAGTCTAGGGTCTCCCTCAAACTCAACCCAACGCCTCCCCCACCTCTCGAGCCACTTGACTTCCATAGCCTTGGTGCCTAGGACCATGTCCGGGCTCAAGGTGAACTCACCCCCCATCAGCTCTCAGGCGGCAAGCTGGAACTGAGCACTCCAGCTGGCCTGGCACCTCCTGCCTAACTCCACATCTGCCTTGATCATCCTCATTAGCAGGTCGCTGTGGGATAGTGTGGCAGTGTTCCAGAACTTGCACGCAGCCCTAAGCCAGTAAGATGGAGGGGCAGCTGCCCCAACTCATGCAGCACCAACAGGCCTGACACTGAGCTACGTACCCTGGCAGCAAACCTGCGAAAGCTGAGCATGCGTGTTTGCACAGGGTTGGAGAGCTGCATACCGTGCCCAAGGAAGGCAGTGCCCCATACCTGGCTGCCATACAGCCCTAAGGGGAGCACGAACGCTCAGATGAGGTGATACAGGGCATACGGATTCTGCAGGACCCCATACTCTCTAGCACGGTTGCATGCCTGGCGCATGGCGAGGAACATGCCAGCCCTCATATGAGTGGCAGCAAAGGCAGGGGTGGCGCTGGGAATAAAATGCCCTTGAACTGCTTGAGCATCATAGGGTCCTCGCTGTCAAGGGGCAGGGGAGGGCCAGTGGGTGCCGCGGGTGCAAGGGCTGCCAGACGGGCACTGCAGCGCCTTGGGGGTGGTTGCGTGACTGGCTCTGGCTCTGACTCCGAGTCAGATTGTGACTCCGGCTCAGAGTCACAATCCGACTCGGAGTCAGAGTCACTGTCACACTCCATGCTGGCAGGCTGGGCTGGGGCAGGCTTGGCAGGGGCACGCGGGGGGAGTGGGGGTAAGGGAGGTGCATCAGGGGCTTGGGGCGGCTGCACCGCTGGAGGTTCCGGGGCGCTGCGGTACCCCGGGGTGAGGTAGCCCACCAGGCAGGTCAGAAAAATGCGCAACACAAACAGCGACGCGATGACGCGGAGCTGGGAATGCACCTCAGCGCGCAGCTGGAGGTGCTCCCGTAGCTTGCGCCTAGTCTTCTTGCACCCGCGCAGCACAGCGCCCTCCGGGACCTTGATGACCTGCGGCCAAGCACAATCAGCAGTTTGACAGGCTACTTTGACGGGCCAGGACACGATGCGGGGACACAAACAGTGCGGGGACACACAAGGCGGGCGCGGCCTGTCACCTGACGTCTTTGGTTGCTCCAGCCATCCCGACGCTCCTGTCGTTGCTTGCCTTAAGGGGAACGAGACGCTGCGAACAGGAGCGACGTGTTACTACACAGCGCGTAAGTCACGGAGCTCACAGTCGGCTAGGGACACGAACCTTTATGTTTCTTTGGCTGGCCCTTCTTTTCCTTGCCGCTGCCCTTCCGCTTCTTCTTAGCCATAGCGATGTGAGGGCCCACCTCAGCCTAGCTAGCTATAGCCACTCGGGCCTTCACTGGCTTGGCTGCATAGGATAGCTGGACCCGGAATGCGCCACAATCGTGCCAAGCAGCAGGTGGTGTTCTTTGGCGCAGCTGGCATTGGCACTGCGGGAGGGTGGGGTGCTGATGCGGTGCTGCGGGCCTGCTGCAAGGTGGTGTGCAGGCCCAGGGGCGCAGGCCAGCGGCGGGGCAGGGTGGTGCTTGTGGATGAGCACCGCACCACCCGGGTCAGCTCAGCAGTGAATGGCAAGCAGCCATGCGAGGAGGAGCTGAACAGACTCAGTGCCACAAGGCCTGCAGGCTGGAAGCCACCAGCAGGGCAGGTGGAACAGCGCCTGGTGCGCCCAGCCTAGAGGCAGCGGCGTGACCAGCCAGTGCGGGGCCTGATGTGGTGCCCGGTAGTGGCCCCGCGCAATCCCCCACAGGCCCCAAGCAGCAGCCCCACAGGCCCCAAGCAGCAGCCAGGCAGCCACACAGCCAGCAGCCTCAGAGCCTGGGCCCAGCACTCCCCCGTCAGCCAAGCGCAGCAAGCGCATTGAGGCTGAGCAGGCAGCTGAGCCCACCCAGCCCACCAAGGGCAAAGGCAAGGCACAGGGCAAGGCTGCCAAAGCCAAGCCAGAACCACAACCAGGCAGGTGGCTGGATAGGGGCTGCAATGCGGCACTGAACATGCAGCGCATTGGGGAGAGCAGGTGGCGCCCGCTGGAGCGGTGCTACTGGCCAGAGCAGGGAGCTCTGCCAGGCAAGGGCAAGGAGTACCCTGGCCTGGGGTACAAGCGGCTGCGAGACAAGCCACCCAAGGCCCAGGAGCAGCAGCCTGCTGTGGCACAGTAGTGTGTGCCCCTCCATTTGAGCTGGCATCAGCTTACATTAGCGCATGTTTTGTCATGCCAACTCTACACAATAGCCCTCCGGGGTCAGGCAAGAATGTAGGTGGTAGGCGCTCATGTGCCATGTGCACTGGGTTTACTCCACACAGCCCAATAACACCATTTGAGTCGGGCCACTATTGCCCACTAGTATATTCCCGCTAGTGGCTGCTAATGGCCAGTACTGGTCCGGCTCAAATGGAGGCCCTAGTGAGGGACAAGGGGGCTGCATAGGATAGCTGTGCGGGCCGCGCGCCTAGCGTGGGTGAGGAGAAGCAGATCATCCCTGACATCCTTCGCACCAGCGGGCTGCGTTGACTGCATTCCCGGGGCGTATGAACGGACTTTCACAAACAATGAGTGACGCACATGACCCGGTGCGACGCTTGGGCATGGTGATGTCGGCTAGGGCACACATGTCTCGAGTTCACGAGGGGTGTGCAAAGCGGCGCGTTCCATAAGGAACCATGCTAGCCCCAAATGCTAGGGCGACACATCCCTGGTTCTCACTCTCTGCGACTTTAGTCCCTGCTCTTCAAATGCGCATCCCTCCCTGTGTTCAGTGCTCGTCAATTCACACTCCCAATCCTTCCACCAGGGAGACATGATGGCTTGTTCACGCTGCCTAATTCGGCTGGCTTAGCCTACCCTGTGCAAGCATGCGGCGCGCAACATCTGACTGCAAACCCCGACCCTGACCCTGACCCTGCCCCAGGCCCTGCCCCTGGCCCATGCCCTTCCCTTGACCCTGGCCCTGCCCTTGGCCCAGGCCTTGGCCAGTGGCCATGCCATCATGGTAGCCCCCCGCTGCTGAGAGAGGCTGTAGCCTGTAGCCCGCACCTATGCTGGCTGCGGCCATCTGGCCAGACATGCCAGCCTGCCCTGACATGAAGGTGTGAGAGGCAGGCTGGCGCTGGGTGCTGGGGAGCGCTGTACCCAAGCTGGCCGAAGGCCCACCCAGCTCGCCGCTGCCCATCATGCCCCCCACTAGGCCGTTGCTGTCCCCTGCCAGCGAGTGAGGCAGGGCTGCCAAGCCCATGGCTGGCTGCACAGCAGAGACAGACTGGGCCAGGGCCAGCACGTCCTGCAGGGTCAGGCCCACGGCGGCCAGGCGGGAGGCGATGGCTGCAGGGGAGGGTGCGGCGCTGGTGGTGGCGGCAGCTGGGAGAGCAGCAGCCACGGGGGCTAGGTTCTGGCCTGCTGATAGGCCAGGGCGGGAAAGCAGCTGGCCGGATGGGGAGGGGGCGATGCCGGCTGACACTGCGGCAGCAGTGGAGGCCGCGTTGGCTGCAGTGACCAGGGACTTGTCGTGCGCGGCCAACACCAGCTGCGCACGGCCGCTGGAGCTCAGGCCCTTGGGGGGAATGCGCATGCCGTCCTGCATGCAACAACATGGTTGTGTAGCTCCATGTACCAGCAACAGCAAGCTTGCAGAGTGGTGTCATGCCTTGCTGTCCACGTGTCATCACCATGCCACACAGTGCATGCCCACATGAGCTGGTAGTGGGTGCATGATGCGATAGCGGCTGAAGGTTGTGAGTAGTGCGCCACCGACCTGAAACCTGAGGAGGGAACGACCGTCCTGCACCTGCCAGTTGCCATCCTCAACATGCCCTGTGGCAATAACCTGCGGTGAGTGCACACAGCTTGCTGTCACACTGGCTCACACTCTGCAGTGCACCAGCCAACCTGGAGTCGCAGGAAGCACACGCGGTGCTGTCTGCTGAACATCGCTGGTATCTCAACGCAGCTTGGGCTGCTGGGCTGACCCTTACCACCTAACAGGCACTCACGCGCAAATGCATGGGCTGCAAGATGGCGTTCATGTGCTTTAAGACGAGTAGGGAGTAGTAGCCTGCGCTGTCCAGATAGATTTCGCCAGTTGGAGCAATGACTGCTATATCAGTGCCGTCCAATGTTCCGACCTGTAAAATCACAAGCCATGGAGGAATGTCAATGTCCATCCATGCCAGATCACTGACAAGACAGGTGCATGGTCCCATCCTAACAAGCAACCATGAGTTGTGCGGGTGCTGCACAGTAGCGCCCTATGCCACTAACACACTCACTGCGCTGCCGTCCTCAGCTTGCCAAACTTCAAACAACGGCTCAGCAGCTTCTTCAACCATGGGCTCAGGCTCGGGTTCGGGCTCGGGCGGGGGGGCAAACTGGACATTGTGCATGCGCCGGCCCTGCCCCCCTACACCGCGAGGTGCAGCGGTCTGGCGCTCACCCAGCCCAGGCCGCGATAGTCGCTCGGCAAAATCAGGTCGCTGCTGTGCGTATCGCTGACCCTGTCTTGGCTGCACCATTGTAGATGGCTGTTGGCGCATAGAAGCCTGCTGCCGCGCAGCTTGTTGAACGGGCTGCTGGGCCTGCTGGGCTCGCTGATCTTTGCCCCGCGAAACTCCGCGATGCTGTTGAGGTTGTGGCTGAGGCTGCGGCTGAATACCTGCAGGGCGCCTTCCTTCCCCGTTTCTCCTTCCACCAGATTTTGCCAAGGCCGGCGAATGTGGTTTACTGACTCCGGCATCCTGCGGTCCTAGGACCCGACCGCCGCGAAATGGCCGCTGCCCACCACCTGGTGCCTTTTCTCCGCGCTTCTTGATTAACTCTTCAAGCGACAATCCCAGGCCCTCCGGCTCGACACCCATTGCTGTGTAGTGAACACAGGTGTGCCTAGGTGTGTGAAACAAGTCGAAAGCATGCTGGTTGACATTTTGTTTTGAACTAACTACTTGATACAAGGTGCTGTAGAAGGCGACGGAAGCATGTCACGCTGTAAGCACCCCTTGCATCAGTATTGTGCACAAGCCCTTCCTTTGGAAGCGCGGCCGGCGCTCTTTGTTGAAAATGCAACGGATGTGTTAAGGTTTTGGTTCAGGTCGTGCCCTAGTGTCATACACAGTGTGAGCCATGCTTCACATCATCCGATGCGTTTCCACACTACTCCACAGCAACTTTTGCCAGAGTTAGAAGGATATTCTTTAGTTGAGGTATACGTTCACATGCACATGGTCACCCCCGCCATTGCCGGCACCCCTGATAAACTCTCACTAATCTTTAACAGTTTACCCACGACTCATGCGCAGGGCGGTGCAGCTCACCAGCGCGAGGCTAACGGGCTGCTCGGGCTGGTGTGCGCCTGTGCCGGGCTCAGCGGCATGGACGAGCTGAATTCTTTGTATTTTTTGTTCGGGCGCAGGACCCCCCCTGACATGTGTGCTACGAGTTTGAGAGTGCGGATGGTGCTTGTGGCCTGTCCCTGCACAAGAACAGGGTGCAACTCGTGACACGTCACCCCATGCCAAATTTCCCTAAACTTGGGCCTTTTTGTTGTCCAATCAACTGTCACCTGGACGTCAGATAACCCACGTGCACACATACCGCATTACCTGGTAACACCTCAATGCAGCGCATCGCATGCTAGGACGATGCGCTGTGTACTTGTAACAATCTGAATAACCGCAACCATCTCGATGCAAGCGCGAGGCCGCTGCTTCCGAAGTGGTCTGTCCGGCGCAACTCATCAGTACCGCAAAGGGAGTACACCATGTCACCCTGGAACGACGACAGCCAGGCGCCATCGGGGCTTGATAAGAGTGAGAGGCATCAATATCCATAGTAGCTGAAGGGTTGCGTAACATGGCTGGTGTGTGACTTGCACCACAGGAGCTGGCCTTCACACTCCACACCCACACCTACTCCCACATCATAGCCCAGTGCTCAAGGCAATTGTCCCATGCCACCCAGGACTTGGTGCAGGAGTGGTTGCTACTCGACGATGACCCTACCTCCAGGCATCAAGTGCAGCAGCTGGTGGCAGCAGGCAATGAGGCACAGCTCCAGCACATGATGTCCAGCCGCCTAGAGTTTGGTGAGCGCTCATCCTCTCCCCCACACCCTGGCCCACTGGCTGTATGCCATGCTTGATCTCCTGCTCTCCTGCTCTCCTGCTCCTGCTCTCCTGCTCCATGCTCTTCTACAGCCCCCTTGTCCCCCACTAGGACCTCCATTTGAGCTGGACCAGTAGTGGCCACTAGCGGCCACTAGTGGGAATATACTAGTGGGCAATAGTGACCCGACTCAAATGGTGTTATTGGGCTGTGTGGAGTAAACCCAGTGCACATGGCACATGAGCGCCTACCACCTACATTCTTGCCTGACCCCTGAGGGCTATTGTGTAGAGTTGGCATGACAAAACATGCGCTAATGTAAGCTGATGACAGCTCAAATGGAGGGGCACACACTACTGTGCCACAGCAGGCTGATGCTCCTGGGCCTTGGGTGGCTTGTCTCGCAGCCGCTTGTACCCCAGGCCAGGGTACTCCTTGCCCTTGGCTGGCAGAGCTCCCTACTCTGGCCAGTAACACAGCTCCAGCGATTGTCGCTCTGTTGATCGACTTTGTGAGGGTCGCATTACAGTCACAGGCACAATACAGGCACAGCAGCAGGAGCACGGCCTCTTTTACTTCCAGCAACGCTGTGCGCGGTATGCTCTTCTACAGCCCTGCCCTGTAGGGCCTGCTGTTCCTGCGTTGCATTGCTCTGGCTCACTAGGAACAACATTGCCCCTCCCACCCCTCCCACCCCTGGCCCCCACCCCTGGGTTGGGTTAGGGTTAGGGTTGGGGCTTGGCTTAATCCTCATTTTACATCTCCCAACCCTAACCCAACCCATACCCTAACCCTAACCCAAACATTGCCCCTCCCACCCACCCCACCCTTGGCCCCTTACCCCGATGCTGCTGCAGGCACCGCGGGCCTACGCGGCCGCATGGGCCCCGGATTCAACGCCATGAACCGCGTGACCGTGCAGCAGGCCAGCCAGGGCCTGGCGGCGTACCTGGAGCAGCAGCTGGCGCCGGACCTGCTGTCAAAGCACGGGGTGGTCATCGGTCAGTGCCGCGAGCCACCCGCCTTCACTGGGGGTTGCCTGGAGATGGCTTCAGACATGGCCTTGCTCTTCATGCTGTCTGCCAAAGTTGTGCGAATGCTTGCACCCGACCCGACAGCAGCAACAACGCAGCAGCAGCAGCAGCAGCAGCAGCAGCAGGAGGAGGAGGGTGGACCATGCATGATGGATCAGCACCTGCCTCGACCAACATAGCCTGCCACCTGTGTTAGATCTGTCCCTGTCAAATCATGCTCCCCCTGCCTGTGTGGGAGGCGAGCAAGGGGCTAGCTCCTCTAGTTTCGTTCAATTCTAAATACTTATACTATCATTGGTACCACTGTTGTCACTCTTGTTATTGTTACTATTATCACTATCATCATTACTATCATCATCATGATGATTTTTCTATCCTCCTTATCCTTTAAATCACCATCTTCCTTTGTCCCACGCTGTTGCCTAGCTCATCCTCGCAGGCTATGACGGGCGGCACCAGTCGCGGACCTTCGCCCACCTGGCTGCTGCGGTGTTCCTGCAGCGGGGCATGCGCGTTCACCTGTTCAGCGACCTGGTGCCCACACCCTGGGTGGCGGCTGGGGTGGCGGAGCTGGGGGCTGCCGCCGGGGTCATGATCACCGCCAGCCACAACCCTAAGCAGGACAACGGCTACAAGGTGTACTGGTGAGGGGGAGGGGGGGGGGACTGGGAGGGTGACTGGGAGGTGGACTGGGGGTGACTGGGAGGGGGAGGGGGAGGGGCCCAGGGGTAGCTGGGTGGGGGTGGAGGGCGAGGGGGGGAGGCAGGAGAGGGGGCGGGAGGGGCTTGGTGGGAAAGCAAGGGAAGGGGTGGGTGGTCCCTGCCAGCCCTTTTCTTAGTTTTGATGCAGGGGATGACAAAGCTCTGCACTCACCTTATTGCCAGGCATACAACACAATATCCCTGGGCAGATTAGGTTGCCGTTTATTGTGACAGTTATGCATCGCACCGCACCACACCGCACCCGGCCCTGATAACATGATGCCTACATCCACTGCTACATCCCTCTACAAACCCAACTAGCATCTAAGTCAGCATGGCCACCCCCCGTCTTGTGCCGACCCGGTTCAGGAGCAACGGTTGCCAGATTCATCCCCCCGCACGACCACGGCATCGCCACCGCCAATCACCGCCCACCTGCCGCCTGTGGCGCCTGCCACCCCCCGAAGAGCTGGCCATGCACCCGCGTGCTGACAGACCCCACCACACTAGTCAGCCAGGCCTACAGCCGCCGCCTGGCAGCAGGGTGTGCGCTCCCAGCCCCTGGCAGTCAATGCTGCAGCGCAGCCCGTGACCTACACGCCGCTGCATGGGGTGGGGCTGCGCCCGCTGCTGCAGGCATTCCAGGTGGGAGGGGGAGGGGGAGGGGGAGGGGGAGGGGGAGGGGGAGGGGGAGGGGGAGGGGGAGGGGGAGGGGGAGGGGGAGGGGGAGGGGGAGGGGGAGGGGGAGGGGGAGGGGGAGGGGGAGGGGGAGGGGGAGGGGGAGGGGGGGGGGAGGGGGAGGGGGAGGGGGAGGGGGAGGGGGAGGGGGAGGGGGGGGGGAGGGGGAGGGGGAGGGGGAGGGGGAGGGGGAGGGGGAGGGGGAGGGGGCGGGGGAGGGGGAGGGGGAGGGGGAGGGGGAGGGGAGGGGGAGGGGGAGGGGGAGGGGGAGGGGGAGGGGGAGGGGGAGGGGGAGGGGAGGGGGAGGGGGAGGGGGAGGGGGAGGGGGAGGGGGAGGGGGAGGGGGAGGGGGAGGGGGAGGGGAGGGCAGGGGGAGGCGGGCATGTCACGGAGGAGCCTGGCCTTGCCCTGACCACACCTTTGCTGCTGCATGCCGCCTGCCAGGCCATGGAGGGGAGGGAGGTGGGGTGGTTGTGGACGAGGTGGCCCACTCCCCCTCCCCTTACTCCCCTCCCCCTCCCTCTCCCCCCTTCCCCCCCACCCTTGCCAAATGTCTTTGCCAGGCGTGTGTTGTGAGCGGTTGCCCTGCCAGCATCAGTTCGTCAGGTGTATCACCCAAGGAGGATGTGGCCAGACATAGCCAACAGTGGGGGGTGGAAAGCAGCAGATGTCGCGCAGTGTGTGCCCTGGCCTGGCCTGGCCTGGCCGCAGGTCATGGGCCTC
>JASKMD010000012.1:3614117-3624913 GCA_030144725.1 Haematococcus lacustris | reverse complement strand
TTTGGTTAGGGGAGGGACCAGTACTGGTTGGGTATGGACCAGTACTGGTTGGGTGTGAACCAGTACTGGTTAGGAGAGGACCAGTACTGGTTGGGGGTGGACCAGTACTGGTTGGGTGTGGACCAGTACTGGTTGGGGGGTGGACCAGTACTGGTTAGGGGTGAACCAGTACTGGTTAAGGGAGGACCAGTACTGGTTGGGTGTGGACCAGTACTGGTTGGGTGTGAACCAGTACTGGTTAGGGGAGGACCAGTACTGGTTGAGGGTGTACCAGTACTGGTTGTGGGTGGACCAGTTACTGGTTGGGGGGGGCGGCCAGTACTGGTTGGGGGTGGACCAGTACTGGTTGGGGGCGGACCAGTACTGGTTTTCTCGTATCTCCTCAGCCCGATTTTTCCTCGATTTTAGGTTTACACCCCCCATTCTTAGAACCGCTAAAAAATACATTCCATCAAGCCACTTTGTCAAAATTTTCAACTTTTCTCATGAACTTTTCTGCGAGTGAGGGTTCTGGCACCACACCACAGCACTCCTACAAATTAGTCCCTGCGTTTTTCCCTGCGTTTTAGGCCAACCTTGTCCGATTGGACTGAAATTTTGATAGATGGTGTTTTGCAGAAAATAAAACATATTGTTTTTTAAGAAAAGTTTTCAAAAAACAATATGTTTTAATTTCTGCAAAACACCATCTATCAAATTTTCAGTCCAATCGGACAAGGTTGGCCTAAAACGCAGGGAAAAACGCAGGGACTAATTTGTAGGAGTGAGGGTCCTGGCCTACAGGGTCCTGGCACCACACCACAGGGTCCTGGCCTACAGGGTCCTGGCACCACACCACAGGGTCCTTGCACACAGGGTCCTGGCACCACACCACAGGGTCCGGGCACCACATCACAGGGTCCTGGCACCACAGGGTCCTGGCCTACTGTGTCCTGCTGCACACCCACAGGGTTCTGGCACACAGGGTCCTGCGACGTTTGGCTACAGGGTTCTGCCGCACGCCTACAGGGTCCTGCGACGTTTGGCTACAGGGTCCTGCCGCACGCCTACAGGGTCCTGCGACGTTTGGCTACAGGGTTCTGCCGCACGCCTACAGGGTCCTGCGACGTTTGGCTACAGGGTTCTGCCGCACGCCTACAGGGTCCTGCGACGTTTGGCTACAGGGTCCTGCCGCACGCCTACAGGGTCCTGCGACGTTTGGCTACAGGGTTCTGCCGCACACCCACAGGGTCCTGCGACGTTTGGCTACAGGGTCCTGCCGCACGCCTACAGGGTCCTGCGACGTTTGGCTACAGGGTCCTGCCGCACGCCTACAGGGTCCTGCGACGTTTGGCTACAGGGTTCTGCCGCACGCCTACAGGGTCCTGCGACGTTTGGCTACAGGGTTCTGCCGCACGCCTACAGGGTCCTGCGACGTTTGGCTACAGGGTCCTGCCGCACGCCTACAGGGTCCTGCGACGTTTGGCTACAGGGTTCTGCCGCACACCCACAGGGTCCTGCGACGTTTGGCTACAGGGTCCTGCCGCACGCCTACAGGGTCCTGCGACGTTTGGCTACAGGGTCCTGCCGCACGCCTACAGGGTCCTGCGACGTTTGGCTACAGGGTTCTGCCGCACGCCTACAGGGTCCTGCGACGTTTGGCTACAGGGTTCTGCCGCACGCCTACAGGGTCCTGCGACGTTTGGCTACAGGGTCCTGCCGCACGCCTACAGGGTCCTGCGACGTTTGGCTACAGGGTTCTGCCGCACGCCTACAGGGTCCTGCGACGTTTGGCTACAGGGTCCTGCCGCACGCCTACAGGGTCCTGCGACGTTTGGCTACAGGGTCCTGCCGCACGCCTACAGGGTCCTGCGACGTTTGGCTACAGGGTTCTGCCGCACACCCACAGGGTCCTGCGACGTTTGGCTACAGGGTCCTGCCGCACGCCTACAGGGTCCTGCGACGTTTGGCTACAGGGTCCTGCCGCACGCCTACAGGGTCCTGCGACGTTTGGCTACAGGGTTCTGCCGCACGCCTACAGGGTCCTGCGACGTTTGGCTACAGGGTTCTGCCGCACGCCTACAGGGTCCCTGCGACGTTTGGCTACAGGGTCCTGCCGACGCCTACAGGGTCCTGCGACGTTTGGCTACAGGGTTCTGCCGCACACCCACAGGGTTCTGGCTCACAGGGTCCTGGCACCACTCCCACAGGGTCCTGGCACCATACCACAGGGTCCTGGCACCACACCACAGGGTCCTGGCACCACACCACAGGGTTCTGGCACCTCACCACAGGGTCCTGGTACCACAGGGGCTGGCTGGCTCGGCAAACTTGCGAGTTGATGTCTGAGACTTGGCATGTAGGCTGCTGTGACCTAGTGGAGGAGAAGACTCTCTTGGGCCAAAGTGAAATTCTTGGTCATTGCGGAGCTGCTGGACCATCAGCCTGGCCCTCACCCCGAATTTGGCTAAGGGAGATGGTGCTTACTGACTGAAGTGACTTTTTAAAATTTCTGAGTATGAGGAGTTGTCAGGCATCAGAATAGAAGCACAACCTAGTAGGTAGCATGTGCAAAGTCAAGTTGCTAACCTAGTGCAGGGTTTCGATCAAAGCATGGACTTTTTCTAAGTCAACCCTGACCTCGTGCAGGGTTTCGCCGACCCCTTCGAGCAGGGTTACGTTCCTTGTGTTGATTTCTCCTAAGTGATTCAAAGACGCTGTGCAGGGTTTCGCCAACCCCGCTTTCTGCATGTGTTTTGCATGCAAGAGCGCGAAAACTGACGGGCTTGGTATTGGGATCTGCGCTAGCTGCCACCAAGCATGCCGTTGGTGTGCCATGAGGTCACGAGGCGCCATGAGAGGAAACCATGTCGACCTCGCAAAGCCCGCAGTAATGCAGCAACACGCAACACGCGACACATCCATCCCAAACTCAGCAGCAGCGACATCAACAGCGCCCAAATGCGCAGCCTCACAGCCGGCCATGAAATGCGGGCCAGCTAGCCTTCGCAGCCATCAGTCATCAGCCAAGAGGCCAGCATGCAGCTCGGTCTCGCAGCCATTAGCGATCAGCGAAAGGAATAGGGTATTTGTGATCAAGCACAGAGTTGAGGGCGAACGGCACAAAGGTAGCTTGCAAAGGTGCGATGCATAGATGCGATTCTGAGGTGCGACCGCGAGGTTGGAGCGTGGCATGTGTCATGTGCCATGTGTTGCTTGAGCAGGTTCGGTGCCAAGGCGCAGTGGCACCTTCCATCAGCCAGAAGCAGCAACCACAACGGCAACAAGTAGCGGCAGCCAGGAGTGGCAGCCAGGAGGCATGGGCAAGGCAAGTGGTTGGCCAATGCCAAGAGGCCCATGCCCCCCACAGCCAGGAGGCACAGCCAGGAGGGAGAAGCAGCAGCCAACAAGGAGGCAGCAAGGAGTCAGCAATGGCACATGGAGATAACAGTGAGTGGCCAGCCCCTTGCACATCAGTGGCCCCCCGTTGCCCAGCCTTACCGTGAGCACGCCCCTTGTTGCTTGCAGGTGTGACGGTCACACGCCCACCCCTTGCCCACCCCACCCCTCCCCTATCCCACCCCACCCCACCCCACCCCACCCCACCCCACCCCACCCCACCCCACCCCACCCCCACCCCACCCCACCCCACCCCACCCCACCCCACCCCACCCCACCCCACCCCACCCCACCCCACCCCACCCCCACCCCACCCCACCCCACCCCACCCCACCCCACCCCACCCCACCCCACCCCACCCCACCCCACCCCACCCCACCCCACCCCACCCCACCCCACCCCACCCCACCCCACCCCACCCCACCCCACCCCACCCCACCCCACCCCACCCCACCCCACCCCACCCCACCCCACCCCACCCCACCCCACCCCACCCCACCCCACCCCAGCAAACGGTGAGTGGCCAGCATGAAGCAGATTTGTGGCTCTTGGTACCAAGCCTGATGGCTAGCATGCCCCTTGTTTGCTGCAGGTCTAATGTTTACACCCTTCCCTTGTCCTTCCCCTTACCCACAAACTCACCCGTGTCGCTCCGCTTCCCCCCTCTTGCGCTACACTGCAGCCCCTCCCCTACCTTACCCTCACCTTACCCCACTTCCACCACCCCCTCCCCTCCCCTCCCCTCCCCTCCCCTCCCCTCCCCTCCCCTCCCCCTCCCCTCCCCTCCCCTCCCCTCCCCTCCCCTCCCCTCCCCTCCCCTCCCCTCCCCTCCCCTCCCCTCCCCTCCCCTCCCCTCCCCTCCCCTCCCCTCCCCTCCCCTCCCCTCCCCTCCCCTCCCCTCCCCTCCCCTCCCCTCCCCTCCCCTCCCCTCCCCTCCCCTCCCCTCCCCTCCCCTCCCCTCCCCTCCCCTCCCCTCCCCTCCCCTCCCCTCCCCTCCCCTCCCCTCCCCTCCCCTCCCCTCCCCTCCCCTCCCCTCCCCTCCCCTCCCCTCCCCTCCCCTCCCCTCCCCTCCCCTCCCCTCCCCTCCCCTCCCCTCCCCTCCCCTCCCCTCCCCTCCCCTCCCCTCCCCTCCCCTCCCCTCCCCTCCCCTCCCCTCCCCTCCCCTCCCCTCCCCTCCCCTCCCCTCCCCTCCCCTCCCCTCCCCTCCCCTCCCCTCCCCTCCCCTCCCCTCCCCTCCCCTCCCCTCCCCTCCCCTCCCCTCCCCTCCCCTCCCCTCCCCTCCCCTCCCCTCCCCTCCCCTCCCCTCCCCTCCCCTCCCCTCCCCTCCCCTCCCCTCCCCTCCCCTCCCCTCCCCTCCCCTCCCCTCCCCTCCCCTCCCCTCCCCTCCCCTCCCCTCCCCTCCCCTCCCCTCCCCTCCCCTCCCCTCCCCTCCCCTCCCCTGCAGCCATGAGCAGAAAGCAAGAGTAGCAGCCAAGAGCAGCAGGTAGGAGGCGCTTGGAGCGGCAGCCAGGACTTCCGGTGAGTGCACATGCTTGGGAGGTGTCAGCCTAGCCTGACCGGTTCTGGTCATGCATGTCCTAATTCATCTGCTTGCTGGCTGATGTTTGATTGCAGTTGTCGACAGCTGGAGCATGGCAGGTGAAGCATGGCCGGGTTGATTGCAAGCATGGCGGTAGAGCAGCAACCAACAAGGAGCCAGCAAGGACCGTACCCTCCTCGTACCCCGTACCCTCCCCCGGCGTCGTGACATGGAACATAACTGTAAGTGGCCAGTCCCTGCACATGAGTGGTCCCCAATGCCAAGCCTAAATGCAAGGATGCCTCTTGCTGCCGCAGGTCTGATGGTCACACTGCTGCCCCTTGCCCCCTTCCCCCTTCCCCCTTCCCTGCCCAAGCCCACCACCACCACTTCCGAGTCTGCCACCTACCTACCCTCCTCCCCTCCTCCCCTCCTCCCCTCTTCTCTCCTCTCCCCCACCCAATGGCACCCAACAGCCCTTGGCGTAGCAGCATGGAGCGGGCAGCCTGGAGCGGGCAGCCCGGAGTGGGCAGCCTGGAGCGGGCAGCCTGGAGCGGGCAGCCTGGAGCGGGCAGCCTGGAGCGGGCAGCCTAGAGCGGGCAGCCTGAAGCGGGCAGCCTGGAGCGGGCAACCTGGAGTGGGCAACCTGGAGCCAAGCCTACCCCAGCCTACCCCAGCCTAGCCTAGCCTAGCCTACCCCAGCCTAGCCTAGCCTAGCCTAGCCCAGCCTGATTTGGTGCCATGGGGCATAGGCAAAGTGCTTAGCAGTCCCGTGATGAGGTGTTAGCCCATAGCAATGAGGTGCAGCCAGTCCTTACGGTTGTGCACATGGCACATGTGGTGAGCAAGGCATGAGTCGTTGTGTTGTTGTTGTGGTGTTGTTGTGTGGTGTTGTCACCTTGCATCAATGCATGTGCTTAGCACCAGCAATACATGCCGTTTGTTGTGGTGTTGCAAGGTTTCGGGCGTCGTTGCATACGTTGTGGCAGGACCCTGTAGGCGTGCGGCAGGACCCTGTGAGAACGTGTCGCAGAACCCTGTAGCCGTGCGGCAGGACCCTGTAAAACTGTGTCGCAGGACCCTGTAGGCGTGCGGCAGGACCCTGTGAACGAGTGTCGTAGGACCCTGTAGCCGTGCGGCAGGACCCTGTGAGAAAGTGTGGCAGGACCCTGTAGCCGTGCGGCAGAACCCTGTAAAACTGTGTCGCAGGACCCTGTAGGCGTGCGGCAGGACCCTGTGAACGAGTGTCGTAGGACCCTGTAGCCGTGCGGCAGGACCCTGTGAGAAAGTGTGGCAGAACCCTGTAGCCGTGCGGCAGAACCCTGTAAAACTGTGTCGCAGGACCCTGTAGCCGTGCGGCAGGACCCTGTGAACGAGTGTCGTAGGACCCTGTAGCCGTGCGGCAGGACCCTGTGAGAAAGTGTGGCAGAACCCTGTAGCCGTGCGGCAGAACCCTGTAAAACTGTGTCGCAAGACCCTGTAGCCGTGCGGCAGGACCCTGTGAACGAGTGTCGTAGGACCCTGTAGCCGTGCGGCAGAACCCTGTAGACAAATGTCGCAGAACCCTGTAGCCGTGCGGCAGAACCCTGTAGACGTGGGTCGTAGGACCCTGTAGCCGTGCGGCAGGACCCTGTGGCACAGGACCCTGTACAGGGTCGGTAGGACCCGGTACAGGGTTAGGTAACTTTTCAAATAGTTATAACATCGCAGCAACTTGGAGTTTTTCAACGATTACAACGGCGATGAGTCGGCCTTTCCTGGGGCTATCTGCAGTATGCCTCCCGGGAAGAAGTGACGTAGGCGACTTCCGGCCTTAATCGGCGCGAGTGTAGTAACCATCCGATTCATTCCAGATTACGCCACTGAACGCCATTTGTCGCTCCGCTACGCCGCACTGTAAGCTGTCTCCGCTGATGACTCCGCTGAGGTCTCCGCTGCAGGTCCCAACTGTCAGCAGCTAACCAGCAGCTAAGGACGTGTCCTCAAATGCAACGGCTGTCAAAGGACGGACACGCGCACAGTGTGACAGCGGACAGCATGAAAAGCTCCGTTTGCCACAGATTGCCATCTTATTTGGAGCAGGCGTGGCGGCCTGCTCTGATTACCGCTCGGGCCCCAAGCTGCAACCGCGGGTTAAGGTAAGCACCGTCTCAAAGCAGCAGCCCCGCACTATAGCAGCCCCGCACTATAGCAGCAGCCCCGCACTATAGCCGGGTGAGGTGCCCAGTGGTCGGGGGGTTTGCCCCCGGAACGTGCCACCGGGATGGGGTTTGTGGTCATCAAGGGTGCGACCGAGGATGCTACAACTAGTAGCGGAGTGAGATTACCCACAGCCCAACATGTTGTTCCTTGTTGAATGAGTTTTGTTGGCCTGCCCTACCTTCTGCCAGGACTGCCTGACTGATGATCATGTGACTGACTGATCAGGCCGCTGGTTGGAGTGGGGCTGTCCAGGCTGTGTATGGGTTGTTGCGTTAATAGGGTTGTGTAATGGATTGTGTAATGGATCGTGTAATGGATCTCATTTTCGCCCCACTCCGGTTGCCGGCACTCCGGTTAGATGGCGACCTGATGCCCCCCCTAGCACGCTTGGATGGTGTCGCTAAATCCCTGATATGCCCCCGAAAAGGAAACGCAAGCGCCCCGTCTCTCCCGCACAGAGTGCAGCCGGTAAGCTACTAAGCTCGACGGAAGGCTAGGCCCCCCTCACGACGCGACGCAGTGTGGTCCACGCGACATTCCGCTTCCCTCGCCCATCAAGTTCTGCGCGTGTGCTGTGCCGTCCCATGTAATGCAGGTGCCAGCGGCAGCGGGCAGCAAGAGGATGAGGGGCAGGGTGAGCAGGAAGTGATCGCAGAGCGGCGCCAGGTTATCAAGGCAGCCTTTCGCGGCCTTGTGGAGGCAGCGCAGCCTGACCTCAGCCCAGAGGAAGTCGACGCAGTGGTGGCACATGCCAACCAGCGCATGACCATGGGCAGCATGCAGTGTTGCCTGGCAGCGGTCATGTCGCTGACCATGCTGCTCCAGTCCTTCCTAGGCCAGCCCACACCAGGCTGAACTTTCAGCGCATTGGGGAGAGCATGCAGCGCCCCTTGGAGCTGTGCAGCTGGACTGACCTGAGGGCCCTGCCCCCCGTTGGCAAGGAGTATCAGCAGCGCTACAAGCTGGTCAATGACCGGCTGCCCAAGGTCAAGCAGCGGCTGCACCGGGCTGCAGAGTACCGGCGGGGCATTGATGGTCGGGCCCGCAACAATGCGTAGGCCCTAGTAGTTTGCTCAGGCTGTTAGCCTCACAAGCATTCAAGCTGTTAGTTTTGATGATGTGCCCAGTGGTCAGGGGGGATTAGCCCCCAGGAACGTGCCACCGATGTGGGGTTTGTGCTCATCAAGGGTGCGATCGAGGTTGCTACAACTTGATTGTAGTAGCTGAGTGAGATTATCCACAGTCCAACATGTTGTTCCTTGTTGAATGAGTTTTGTTGGCCTGCCCTACCTTCTCCCCCTTCTCCCTCTTCTCCCTAACCCCTCTAGAAGTGGCTAATCACCTACCGGTAAGTAGCTGACACCCAGCCCAGCTGGCCTCCTGCCCCTTGGCCTCTTCCTCCGTCCCTCTGCTGTCCCACCACCACCACCAGTCCGCAACCCCGTCTACTCCCCCCCAACCCCATCGGGCAGCCTGGAGCGGGCAGCCTGGAGCCAGCGCTAGTAGTAGCAGCCAACACAACCCTCACTAGCCATGCCATGCCCACACACAACAATGACCCATCCCATCCCTCTCTCAAGGGGACAGCCAAGCCATGAGATACACTACCCACCCCCACACCATTGATCAAGAAGTGTTGCAATTCCATGGCTGTAGTGCATTTGATGGGTGCCAGACTTGTGACATGGCTTACCGACGGCATGGCATGTTTGCCTCTTGCAGGTCACCTCATTGTTTTTGTCAGGGTTCCAACCCAACCCGTTCAGCTCGTCATTGATGAAGCCCAACCAACAGCGGATTACAGCTGAGCCCACAGGGCGCACCTCACAAGGGTACTAGTGCCACACTGCATGGCATGACCAGCAGGCTTTGAGTCCTAGAAGCATGCCCAATATCGAGGCGGCAAGGCTTTGGATGTAGGCTTTGTGCTTTGGCACTAGGCCTTGTACTTTGGCAGCTTGACCTTGTGCTTTGGCAATAAGCCAGTGTAACATCGATGAGTTTCCTGCATCGATCCCCCATCGAATCGATGGATGGAGCCGACTCGAAACTGCCTCAAACATGCCTCGAACATTACTCAAACATGCCTCGAACATGCCTGAAACATGCCTCGATCATGCCTCGAAATCACAAAAATCGATACCCCCATCGAATCGACAGCCTACCCCATCGAGATTTTGGATCGATAGTAGCCGGCGTCGGTCCCCCTCATCGGTCAACGATCGAGGCGGGATCGACGGGGGGGAAAATGTCCGACGTCAGCCTGGCGTGCCGCATGTTTCGCATGCTGTGTCTACCGTGTTTATGCTGTGTTTATGCTGTGTTCAGCCATTCGTGAATTCCTGCATCGAAAGTATGGCGTGCCCGACAGATGTAGTAGCCCTCTGTTCTTTTTATTTGGGTACTAATACCTCGCGCAGGTATTCATACCTCGCATCGGCGCCATTTTAAGCTAGGATGAGATGCGCACCGATCAGCGCTAACAAACATAGGTCTTGCCTGAGGCCATCGCGCTTGGGACGGGCGCTCGCTCGCCGAGAAACGGCGGAACCCAGGGTGGGCCGGGAAGTACTAAGCATGTAAGGGCGACATCTGTGCAGATGCCGGTAATAATTTAAGGGCGACATCTGTGCAGATGCTTATAAGTAGTAGATAGTGGAAGCGCCGGTAGTTTTAGGCGCCCTAAAAACGCGAGGCCGAGGCGCTGGAGCGTAACAGCTCGAGACCGAAGCCAGCAGCCGCGGAGCGTAGCGACTCCGAGACTGTCGATGAGTATGTAGACACTCGCTATGGCAACAACAGCCGCACAACTCAACATGTTTGGCGGCACTTATGCCGCACAACTCAACATGTTTGGCGGCCTCAGCCAAACATGCATTCTGACCTCACAAACACAACTGTACATAGTGCCTTGCAGGCAGGCGGGCAGATAGATGCACCTAGCCTGCCTGCAGCTGGTTGAGTGGGAGGAGTCATCCCATGGCATACTTCAAAAAAACCCGTCTAGTCTAGTCAAATCGAGTCGAGATCATTGGCAATAATACCGACACATCTGAAGTCATGGGGAAAGTCCAACCTAGGAACTTTACCGCAAACTGCGATTTAACTTCATTTAAATATGAGAGCGTTGTGAAAGCAACCTGCAAGCAATACCCGCGTTGGGGAGAACAAAAAGAAAACATGACCGCAACTGTACCACCATTGAAAACCACACATTTCAAAACCCCGGTGGGAACCTGCTCTTGCCGTCTCATGTAATGCATAGTATACACATGCCAGGTGCGTCTTGACACATTTAATTAGAAACGACGCACCCTATGCAATTGGTGTGAATTGCCCCGCCCCGCCCCGCCCCGCCCCGCCCCGCCCCGCCCCGCCCCGCCCCGCCCCGCCCCGCCCCGCCCCGCCCCGCCCCGCCCCGCCCCGCCCCGCCCCGCCCCGCCCCGCCCCGCCCCGCCCCGCCCCGCCCCGCCCCGCCCCGCCCCGCCCCGCCCCGCCCCGCCCCGCCCCGCCCCGCCCCGCCCCGCCCCGCCCCGCCCCGCCCCGCCCCGCCCCGCCCCGCCCCGCCCCGCCCCGCCCCGCCCCGCCCCGCCCCGCCCCGCCCCGCCCCGCCCCGCCCCGCCCCGCCCCGCCCCGCCCCGCCCCGCCCCGCCCCGCCCCGCCCCGCCCCGCCCCGCCCCGCCCCGCCCCGCCCCGC
>JASKMD010000012.1:3289485-3613617 GCA_030144725.1 Haematococcus lacustris | reverse complement strand
CAAAGTGATGCAATACCTGATCAGGCCAGCTACTCTCCAAGCCATGAGCAAGGGTCAACAAGGCTGAACGTCGCCCCCACGTGGCAGGAGTGCTTACCTGTGTTAGTAGCTGCGCAGCAATGGGCCATCCCTCCCAACACACCTATGGGTCACCACTTGCTGCACACACGCTCTCACCCGGCCTGCAACCCCCTCCTGCTGCAGGCCGGCATCTGCACATGCACGCGTGTCAAGCTCTAGCCGCTGCTGGGAGGAGACACAGGCTGCTGGCAAGGGCAGGACAAGCAGCCCCGCTCAAGTCATGGCTCCATCCCCGCCAATGCCAACACTGCAGCCACAATATCCGCAACTTCAAGCACAGCAGCCGCAGCCAGGTGTCCGTGAAACAGCCCCGAGCAGCTCTGGAGGTCAGGCTCAAGCAGGAGTCCACGGAACCAGCCCCAACCATCTACACAGGTGTGTGCTATTTGGGTGGCAAACCTCCACATCTGCATGGCCATCAGTGCTGGGATGTGGGTAACAGCTATGCTGTCATGCTTGACGAGCAGGCAATTACATATGCCCTCAATACTCACTGACACGGGTTGGACTAATCCCCTCTGCAGCAAAGCCTCCCATTCAAAGCAAAGTTTGTGTACATTTTTAAGCATATTGGCCGTGCATAGCCCACGCTGCCGCATGCAAGGAAGTCTTTCTAATTCCCTACACTGACTGAGCATGTTTCATCACCAGCATCAACTCCCATATGATCCCCAGCAACCTTTTGCAGCTGTATCACCCTAAACAAAGGCACATCCCTAACCCCCAGGCCTACCTGACAACAGTTGCGTGTTGGCAAGGGCTGTACATAGCCGACTAGCTTGTGATTCCATGCCAGCTTGCAAGCCTGACTGTTGGTGGCCAGCCTCAACTCAACTCAATCACCAGCTTGAACACCTGCTGCTATGCCAGGCCCTTTGCAGACACCACCCTACAATCATGCCAGAAGCACAGCCTGAGTAGGCGCTGCACCCTTTCCTCAGTGCGCTGCAGTTTCAGCCAGGCCGCAGGTTCAGCCAACTGGCCCCTGTGGGAGCGTGGGGTAGGGGCACAGGGGCAGGCGCAGGCGGGGCAAGGCAATGCTTGGGCAGGGGGATGCTGTGGAGGTGAAGGAGAAGGGGGCGGGGCCGGGTGGAAGGGTGGGTGGCTGGCTTGCCTGGTCATGTGGAGGCACATCATGGCACCGGATCAGGTCCTGCATCGGTCATACATGCCTCAGGCCATGGTCTGGAAGCACCAGTCAGGTCCACCTGCTCGTGAGCAAGCACCCTGCCCTCGAGCCCAGGCTAGCTGCAGTCCGACAGCTGCATGCTGGGCTGGGGGCATGGTAAAGGTTCCTGGGGTTAGTGTGGCATGTCCAGACCTCTCATGGTAGGCCTGTGCGTCACTGCCTGCAGGCGTGTCCAAGCCTCAAGTGCCACAGACGTCGGCGTGCAGTACCTACCCAATGTTCTGCAGGCCCACCGCTCCACCTCCCAACACGACACCACGCTCACCCCTTACCCTCCAGCCACCTCAGTGCCTCGCTCCCAGGATCTACTGCCCAGCGCTGGTGCCGCTGCAGTGCCTCACCCAGCTGCCCCAGGCCCTGCTGCTGCTCTCGTTTCCCACCACGTGGCATCGGCAACTCAGCATGACCTGCTCCAGGTCCCTCAGCGGCAGAAGGGCCTGGCTGGGAGTGAAGTTGACCCAAGTGGGGGCCAGCAGCAGCTGGCGCCTCACAGGCACGCCTCACAGCATGGTGGGGAGCAGGTCGTGTTGGAGGTGGAGCCACATGTCCCAGCGCTGCGAGTGCGTAGCTCGGTGTTTGGAGGCACGCAGTCGCTGCCAGGCGCAGGCACCACCAGCGCACAGAAAGCCCAGGCGCAGCTCTATGCCCCTCCCTTGACTATGCCACAGCGGCCACTGGTGGCCTGCGACACGCACAGCCCTGGGGCCACTGGGCCGCGCCTGGCCTCCCGCCTGAGTGCCACCGCAGGACCTGAGCAAGCCATGCTACACACAAGTCACAGCAGTAGTGGCAGTGGGACCACCAGCACCGACCACCAAGGGGTTGTATCAGGCCATCAGCACCAGGAGCAGGCAAACCTGCTACAGACTAGACTCAGCCGCCCTCATATGCGCTTGCACTCAGGCATGCACCAGTCAGTTGATGGCAGCCACCCCCTGCAAGGGCGCTTGACTCCTCGTCTGAGCGTGCAAGGGACGCCCCCAGAGGTGCAGCCCAGCTGGGGTACGCAGCAACGCAACTCTGCGCCTCAGACCTGGCACTTCCCATCCGTGTTGCATCACAATGCCAGCCTCACATCACCAAATGCTGATGGCCCGGGGCTGCGTGGAGATGAAGAGACGGACAAAGCAAACCTGCAGAGCTTGCTTGACAGCAATGCGAGAGGCAGTGTCAGTGCCAATGATGTGGAAGAGGGAGAGGTGCTGGCTATGTCAGCTGGCTATGAGCCACGTGGCCTGACCGCTCCCATCGTCCCTGCTGCAGCCCAGTTGCGACAGCGTACGACCCTTGGACCAGGCCTGCTTGCATCCAGCCAGGTAGTCACCCAGCCTGCCCCTCTCACCACCTCGCCTACCAAACCCACCCAAGCCGCACCCGCCCTGCGCTCTGCCCGCAGCCTGCGCAGCATCACTGCGCTGGGCCTGCATGCTGTGGGGGTGGCAGAGCCCAATGCTGCTTCAGCTTCAGCCCCTGGCCCTGGGCCAGCACGGGCAATGGCGTACCCCATGGCAACAGCACCCAACTTGGCCTCATCTCCGCATGGTTCACATGCTGCCTTAGATGCTGGCAGCACAACCCAGGCGCAGGGGGTGGCAGGGCCAGGCAGCTACCTAGCTCCTGGCTCCCGTTCAAGGAAAAGCATTCAGCTGCAGTTTATGCGGTGCTCATCCTTGGCCACTGCTGGCGCTGCCAATGGAGGTGTCACGTCGGGCCAACCCTCCATCACCCATGGCCTGCAAGGCCCGGTGTCTGGCAGCAATATGGGAAGGTCAACCCAGGACAACTTGGATGGGGTTGGACCACGGTTGCGGGCACTGCGGTTCTCCCACACAGCAAACAGCGACTCATGGCACCCCTACCGGCAGGAAATGGGCCCTGTCTCGACTGACAGCCAAGACCTCGCGTCAGGCGGCCAGTTGCATCAGGCAGCTGGCGCTCAAGGCGGGGTGGGTGCTGCGCTGCCGGTGAGTGACTCATTCCTCATATCAAATATCTTGGTTGGGTGTCAAGGTGGTCGGCCCCTGTTCATGGCTGCAACACTGCCTTTAGCCCAACGCTCGACGCTGTGTGACGGCTGTGAGCTCAGCCTTTCTTTGCTGGGCTTACGCATGCTTGTAAATGACTTTCTTATAGCCCCCTCGTCCCTCACTAGGGCCTCCATTCGAGTCGGACCACTAGGGGCCACTAGGGACCACTAGCGGGACTACTCAAATGGCGTTCAGGGGCTACGTGGTGTATGTTTTGCGCTATATAGAGCGTTTGCTATGAAATGCCATATGCCACTGCGCTACAAAATATGACATATATAATGAATAGGTCGAGCTAAACAATGCAAGGGTATGAACCTATGCTATGTCACTTTGAGCTATAGATTATGCATCAGGGCGAATGCATACATGGGCATGGTGCATGAGTGCCTACCACCTACATTCTTGCCTGACCCCTGAGGGCTATTGTGTAGAGTTGGCATGACAAAACATGCGCTAATGGTAGCTGATGACAGCTCAAATGGGGGGGCACACACACTTCTGTGCCACAGCAGGCTGCTGCTCCTGGGCCTTGGGTGGCTTGTCTTGCAGCCGCTTACACCCCACGCCTATGTACTCCTTGCCCTTGGCTGGCAGAGCTCCCTGCTCTGGCCAGTAGCACAGCTCCAGTGGACGCCACCTGCTCTCCCCAATGCGCTGCATGTTCAGTGCTGCATTGCAGTCCTTGTCCAGCCACCTGCCTGGCTGTGGTGCTGGCTTGGCTTTGACAGCCTTGCCTGTGCCCTTGCTGGGCTGGGTGGGCTCAGCTGCCTGCTCAGCCTTGGTGCGCTTGCTGCGCTTGGCTGGCAGGGGAGTGTTGGGCCCAGGCTGTGAGGCTGTTGGCTGTGTGGCTGCCTAGCTGTTGCGTGGGCCTGTGGGGGCTTGCGGTTGGGCCACTACTGGGCACCACAGCAGGCCCCGCACTGGCTGGTCACGCTGCTGGCTCCAGGCTGGGCGCAAAAGGCAGAGGTCCACCTGCCCTGCTGGGAGCTTCCAGTCTGCAGGCCTCGTGGACTGCTCATGGTCCCGCTCCCCCTCACATGGCCGCTGGCCAATCGCTGCTGAGCTGACCTGGGTGGTGCTGTGCTCATCCATAAGCACCACCCTGCCCCACAGCTGGTCTGTGCCCTTGGGCCTTGGGCACACTACCTTGCAGCAGGCCCGCAGCGCCGCATCAGCACCCCAGCCTCCCCAAGTGCCAATGCTTGCCGCTCCATGATGTGGCTTTGTCTGGCAGCTTGAGTTTTCCCGGAGATTTAAGCAGTGGTATATGGAGTAGTTGTACAGCCCACGCTCATCAGCCATGGGTGCATCCCAGACAACTCAGAACACACACGGCCATGTTGCAGCCGACAGACTGTCTTACAGCACCCTGGTTCTGTAGTCTAGCACAAGAACCTGCTGCACGCCCTGCTGGAAGGCACTGCCTATGCTAGCGACATTGTCAACTCTGATCCATACCCTGTTGCATGCTAGCGTTTGTTGAGAAGCCAGCACACAAGCACTTCCATGCTAGGGAAGGCCATGAAGATCTCCAGCACACAACCTGGGTGTGCCAGTGAATTGCACAAGTTATGCACCGATAGACCAATGGTTTGCTTACTGGTTCTGGATGCTTCAGGGACTAACGAGTCACCCTCCAGTGGTTGCGCGCTCTCAAACGCTGGCCGCTGCCATTGGCGTCGGCACAACGGCGTTGGGCGTTTGCGGTGGGGTTGCGGCTGGCGGCTTGTTGGGGACGCCGGTTGTGAAGAACTGCGACGGCTCTGTGATCCGGCGAGGTCTAGCGCCGCTGCAGAGTGGGGCGTTGCTGCAGCGCATGTGTCTGGCTGGCCAAGAAGGCCCGCCCTCAAGCGGAGCCATCACAGCGCGGCACAGCGGCGTAGGTGGCGCGGGGCTCCCGGTGCATGGCAACGGCCAGGCAGGTCCCTTGAGCGCGGCTTCCGTCCAGCTGCACACTGCCAGTGCAGCCTACTTGCAAGGGATGATGCAACTGGCACCGGGCAGCACGGCGAATGAGTCAACAGGGGTGCCTGGCTGGCTGTCGGCCCAGGGGCAGGGCTGAGTAATGTTTTGAAAGAGTGTGCTCACAGTCTGGATTTCAAAGCTTTCGTGTTTATATATGTAATGGACCTCACTTCCGCCTCACTGCTGTTGCCAACACTCCGGTTGGACGGTGACACGATGCACTCCCAGCACGGCCACTCCGCTCCCATAGTGTTCCTGAGGTGTCGCCGATTAAGAAACCGGTTGGGATAGACAGATCCAAGGCACATGGCCGGAGCGGCACCACGAGATACACCACTGCTTCCCATGCCGTTGACCGCGCCCGGACGTATACAAAAGCCCGCACGTTCCGGATTGCAGCAGACCGGACCGGCCTGCCACGATGTGCTGTTGCTGAGTCCCTGTGATGTCCCCGAAAACAAAACGCAAGCGCCCCGCTCCCCCCGCACCATCCGCTGCCGGTAAGCCGCAAAGCTTGACGAAAGGCTAACCACCCCGAAGCTAACTGACGAGCTTCCAGCCTGCAGGCTTGGTGGGCTTACTGCGGTTCAGCCAGCTCCTGCAGGGCTGGGGGCTGCTCACAACTGAGCTGACTTGGCTGGTGCGCACCTCATGCACTGTCACCACCTTGCGTTGCAGCCTGTCTGTTGGCTTGCCACTGTTTGGCCTCTTCACCACCTTGCTGCAGGCCTGCAGCACGGCATTGGCACCCCACCCACCCCGCGTGCCAATGCCACCATTGCCAAAGAACACCACTAGCTGCTTGCGTGTCCCCCACTGCTGCTGGGACACAATGGCCGCCTCTTCCCCCAGCTGCATGGCACACAAGACACACAATGCGCATGCCATCTTGGGAAGGACTGGGGCCATGGCACCTAGCAGGTCACATTGGGGGCAGTCATCAGCCAGTGGCTTTGCTCCTCCCCCCTCCCAGTCGCACACCCACCTTCTTGAAGAACAGCTCCAGGAGAGGCACACCCACCTTCACAGAAAAGCGCATGACAGCATAACAACATTACATGTGCGCCGTACAGCACCTCCACCCTCACTAGGGCCTTCATTGGCGTTGACCACTAGGCGTTGACCACTACAAAACGGTGTTGTCTATGTGAGTTCCCATGCACATGGCATGGTCGCCTGCCACCTACAACATTGCCTGACCCCTGTGACAGGGATATAGTCTAGAGTTGGCATGACTGGCACACGCTAATTGTAAGCTTCGAACACCTCAAAGGAGGGCACACACTACTGTGATACAACAGGCTGCTGTTGCTAGGCCTTGGGTGGTCAGTCTCGCAGCCACTCGCAGGCCAGCTCAGGGTACTCCTTACCCTTGTCTGGCAGCTTCGCCTGGTCGGGCCACCAGCACAGCTCCAGCGGGCGCCACTTGGCCTCCCCAATGCGATGCATGTTCAGCGTTGCATTGCAGTCCCTGTCCAGCCACCTGCCTGGCTGTGGTGCTGGCTTGGCTTTGACAGCCTTGCCTGTGCCCTTGCTGGGCTGGGTGGGCTCAGCTGCCTGCTCAGCCTTGGTGCGCTTGCCGCGCTTGGCTGGCGAGGAAGTGCTGGGCCCAGGCTCTAAGGCTGCTGGCTGTGTGGCTGCCTGGCTGCTGCATGGGGGCTGTGGCAGGATGTGGGGTGCCACCACCGGGCTCCACATCAGGCCCGCACTGGCTGGTCACGCTACTGGCCCCAGGCCAGACGCAGTAGGCTGTGTTCCACCTGCCCTTCCAGTCCTGCGGCTTCCAGTCTACAGGCCTGGTGGCCCTGCGTTTGTTTAGCTGGCTCCCACAGGGATGCTGGCTGTTCACTGCGAAGCTGACTGGGTGGGTGGGTGGGCTGGGTGGGCTGGGTGGGTTCAGCTGCCGGCTCAGCCTTGGTGCGCTTGGCTGGCGGGGGAGTGCTGGGCCCAGGCTCTGAGGCTGCTGGCTGTGTGGCTGCCTGGCTGCTTCATGGGGTCTGTGGGGGCTTACGGGGGGCCACTATCGGGCATCACAGCAGGCCCCGCACTGGCTGGTCACGCTGCTGGCCCTAGGCTGGACGCGGCAGTCGGAGGTGCACCTGCCCTGCTGGGGGCTTCCAGCCTGCAGGCCTGGTGGCACTGAGTTTGTTCAGGTCCTCCTCACATGGCTGCTTGCCATTCACTTCTGAGCTGACTCGGGTGGTGCGGTGCTCATCCACAAGCACCACCCTGCCCGTCGCTGGCCTGTGCCCCTGGGCCTGCACACCACCTTGCAGCAGGCCTGCAGAACTGCATCAGCACCCCACCCACCCCCAGTGCCAATGCTAGCTGCTCCAAAGAAGACCACCAGCTGCTTGGCATGCCCATGGCGCTTCATGGACACCTCCGCCATGTCCTCCTCCAACTGCAGCCATGCACACAAGGCACACACATGGAGGCTGACATGGTGGCACCAGGTTAGGCAAGGCACAGTCAACGTCATGCCTAACCCAACACCTCCCAGTCCCTTACCCTCCCTCCCACCCACCCACCCTCACCTTCTTGAAGAACTGCTCCAGCGCTCCGCTCCTGGGCTCCGTCCTGGGCTCCGTACAGCCTCACAGCGCCGCACAGCGCTCCGTCCTGGGCTCCGTACAGCCTCAGCTGCTGCCGTGCCCACTTGGGGTCCAGGTACACCTCCCACACCGCGTCCCAGGTGGCCAGGGTGACAGTGATGTGCTTCAGGTTGGCCTTTAACGAGGTGCCGGCTGAGCGGGCTGCTCCAGGTGCTGGAGGTGGGGCTGGATTGGTGCTAGCCACCGCTCAGTGTCACGGCGGGCATTGTTCAGGCCGCTGTCATGCTTCACCTGGCCCTTGGTCAGCTTCCAATGGGCCAGCTTGTCGGCTACCTGCTGGCCTGACCCCTCGTCCCACACCCCCGAGGCTGCACTGACTGCCTGGGTGACGCCAGGGTCTATTCCCACCCCAATCTGTGTGGTTGGGTTGAAGACGAACTCACGCTGCTGCACTCGGGGCTGCTGCTGCTGCACTCGGGGCTGAAGCTGGGTGGCTGTTGCTGCTTAAGGGGCCTGCTGCTGGGGGTGGTGCAGCAGGAGGGGGGAGAGGGCGTTTGTAGTGCACACACATACTCACACCGTCTGTCTCCACCGTCCTCTCAAACTAAAACCCCTTGTTGGCCAGCTTGCCTGTGCTGAACCACCTGTCCCAGTGCTTCCTCTGGACTGGCTCTGTGGTGAAGGCTGCACTGCTGGTTGTGGACGGTCTTGAAGTTGGGGCTGGCAAAGAACTGGCTGAAGTCGCAGTCAAGCAGTCAAGGGGCAGGGGAGGCCCACTGAGTGCTGCAGGTGCAAGTGCTGCCAGACGGGCACTGCGTCGCCTTGAGGTGGGCTGCGTGTAGGGTACGCCCATAGAATTATAGGTGGCTCGGATTCCTAGAAAAGCCTAGAATTTTAGGCAAGAGGGACCTAGAAAAAACCTAGAAATATGGCTCGAAAACCTAGAATTCTAGGCTAGAAAAAGTTTAGACTTCTAGGCTGGCGGTCACTCCCTAGCTGCGTGACTGGCTCTGGTTCTGGCTCTGTCCTTGGCTCTGCCTCTGGCTCTGGCTGAGTATCAGGCTCTCAATTTGGCTCAGGTCCACAGTCTCACTCCATGCTGGCAGGCTGGGCAGGGGCCTATAACTGCAGCCATGCACACAAGGCACACACGGTGGCTGACATGGTGGCACCAGGTTAGGCATGGCACAGTCAACCACTCTTTCACTTCATGCCCAACCCACCACCTCTCATCACCTAACCCTCCCACACACACACCCTCACCTTCTTGAAGAACTGCTCCAAGATGTGCTTTAACATGCTCAGTATACGTGTGCTTCAGCATGCTCGGTGTAACTGCCAAGCACCTGTTGGTCAGCGACGAGCAGGAACTTGGTCCCAGTCCAGTGGGTGCTCCTACCAGGTGCAGGGGCTAGGGTCGGTGGTGCGTCGGCGGAAGAGTGACGTCAGTGAATGGCCAGCAAGGCTGGCAGCGGATTACATGCATACATGGCGGCGGTACTTAGCCGTCAGGACCTGCCCTGACACCATTCAGCAAGTGGACGAGAGGGAGAAGGGAAGAGCACGCTCCACTTGCTGCTGCCGAGTTGGCGTCCAAGAATGTTATCAGTTAGCAGGCCTTCACCACGAGGAACTGAGTCATTACATTCCAGACCTTGGCCACACCGTCCGCCTAGGTTGCTCTGCTCTGACACCCATGGGAAACTTCAGTGACGCCGCTGCGGACCTTTGGTCCCCGTGCATCCATTCACAATTCTTACATTCGACATAGACATCGGGGTCACTGGGGTAGGGAACTGGGCCCAAAATAGTGTTAATGTGATTCTGCATGCTCCTCGCACACTGCTACAACTCCAAGACCGGCTCAAAACTGTGAAGCATACTGCCCGTTTCCGCTGCTGTTGCTCGCCCTAGTGCCCAGCTCCTCTCATTATACACCTGATTGACAGACGTGACTCTCTCACTCAACTCTCAACAGGCGGTCACCCTGCATGGCTGAGGACATGTGAAATGCAAACTCCATGCAAGACCTAGGTGCAGCAGTGTTGGTGCTAGCAGGACCAGCACTGAAGGACCCTCATTTGTTAACTGCAGGCTACCTGGTGGGTGCCATCACTGGCACACAGGGAGGTTCTCATACATAACCCTTAAGCACCACACTGCCATGCTGGAATGCCCAGAGCACAGGCTCCTCAGACTCTCACAGTCTTGTGCACCCCTCCCCACATTGATGTCGTGGTGCACACCCATGCTGCACCCCTCCCCACACGATGCATTGCACTGCGCTGCAGGGACACATATACTAAGAGCAGCGTTTCACAAAACTGTATGAATCTGCAGCACACCACTCCCCACACACTTGTCATCCCTTGCCCTTGCACACCTGCTGCACCAGCAGCATTGACTGCGTCGCTCACATCAGTCCAGGGTAGCAGGCATGACAAACCCACTGTCTGCAATCACACCATGAGCCAGCTTCCAGGCAGCCACCTCCTCCCGAGTAGCAAAGCGGCCCTTGATCCGTGGCCTCACCTCTGCGTATGCCTTACGCGAAGCATACCTGATCGTCTTCTCAAACTTTCGAGTCTTCCGCTTCTCTCGATACCTACAGCCAAACCAACAGGTCTGTTATGTAAGCATGCATGCATGCAAACATGTATGTGAATGCATGCTCAGGATGATATGGAGCTGTCAGAGCACCAAAGAAGCTGGATGCACCATAGCCACACCTTGCCACTCTCTGCTCGCGAGTCAGGTTTGCCCCAGTCAGCATCAACGCCTGCTGGGAAGCAGTGTAGGAGGCTGCAGATGCCTCGTCTGCAGCCTTAGCTGCGTCCAGGGATGCCTTGGAAGGGCGAGGAACTGGAGGCAGGGTGTGGGTGGTGGGGTGCGCATGAGGCCTAGCAGCTGGCGTTGAGCTGGGTGCCTGTATGCACTGCTTCACGCTGGCCTGGCGAGCAATCTGCTCAGAGGTTGTGTGCTGCCCCTCCTCAGACTGGCAGATGGAGCTGGCAGGACGCTTCAGCTGGGGAGGGGAGAGCAAGCCAAACTCACAGCGCCCAGCCAGGTCAAATGATGGCACAATGAACTCCTCATCACTGGTGTTGCCATCAAGCTCAGTCTTTACCGCTGGGGTGAAAAAGGGTGTGCTAACATGGCCAAGGCACGAGTGGGATAGCTGAAGCTGCTGAGGTAGCTGGGGGTGCGGCAGCTGCTGCTCCAGCTGGAACGATGGGCTCCATGTTGGCACAAGACCATCAGATGCTAAAGGCTCGGGCACAAGACCCAAGTCAAAGTCTAGGCCGGCGTCGAGGCGATCAAACCACGCATTGTCAAAGTCCAGAAGCTGCGAGCATCGGAAAGACCAAACGCGGATGATGACGCAGGCCGCGCCATGAAAAGCAACATGATCCAAGTACTCACATCGAGCTTCCAGGGCTTGTCCTCCTGGCCAAAGCTGCATAGCTCCTGCTCGGTATTAGCATCTTGCTCGAAAGAGGAGGAAGGCATTTGCGGTACAATGGCAATGGAGGCGGTGTGCGTTGTTGCAGGGCTTGCGGTGCTTTGGCAACCTCCACACGCAGAGACCTCGTCTTCAGCAGGTGCCCGGGGCGCAAGTGGTGCTGTATCAGGTAAGGTCTTGCTCGCCTGAAAAGTAGCGGACAGCAAGGATAGGAGGATAAGGTGCTGACTCATTCACTAAGTCCCGTAGTGTGCGGCTGGACTATCCTAGCTGAAAGCGGGCGTCGCCGCTGGCCTCCCTGGAGTCATGAGCACTTTTTGCTTCGACTCTCAGCTCACCAGGTACTGCTCTATTGGGATGACGGTGTGGGGCAGTGGGTTGGCTGAGTGAACCTCGGAGGAGCAGTTGTCGCACAACACGCAACAATCCTCGTGGCAATGAACTGTGGCCGGAGAGCGCTTGCATAGCTCGCAGACAGGTACTCTGCACGCAAACAAGTCCAATCTTAGTCCGCAGGATGACTCAAGATTATGGCTACGTGGCCATTTGACGACAAACTCACCTGCTGTGGCTCTTGCTGATAGCGTTAGCGCTGTGAATAATGACGTCGCACCCGCTGCACAGCATCGCTCGGTCCTGGATACAGTATACTGCGGCATTCGCGGTCTTGCAAACGAGGCAGGTCGCCATGCCGCACGTCGATTCTCTTGAGAGCTTTCGCGAACAGTATGCGGATGGTGCAGCAATTTTCGAAGTGGTTTCCAAGAAGTGACCAACATGGGGGCGTGTTCCCCTGCATTCTGTGCAAATGCAGCCAGTGCAGTGCATATTTACTAGGAGCGTGTGGGCCTGTAAAGGCACCATCCTAGCTTAGCTCTTTAAACCTCGTCAGGCCTCATGCTACATCGACATACCTGAGCTGTTGTTGTTGCTTTGGTGGGCAGGCATGGTGGGTCGTTCGGGGTGAGGGGGCTTCGGGGTGAGGCCGCTTCGGGGTGAGGGGGCTGGTTGGTGGGCACCTGCCAGCCTGGTCCAAGCGGCAGTGCACTTACGTGCGCCGTATGGTGTGCGGCATGGAGGTCACCTGGCTGGTGGGGGAGGGTGGGGTGGTGGTGACTGCAGCCATGCAGGCTGAGGTGGCTTTGCAGCGGGGCCTGCTGGGGCTGGGGGAGGGGGAGAAGGTGGATGATGACTGGGTGGAGGACCCAGCAAACCGTGGCCGGCTGCTGCGCCATGCGGTGCACACCACCAGAGAGATGGAGGCAGCCATGGCAGCCTGGCAGCTTGATATGGTGCCTTGGGAGCAGTCTCAGCCCACCAACCTGTTGACGAGGCCCCCCCGCCCCCCCACTGCCTATGCCCTCACCCCCACCAGCAAGTGCCAGGCTCGGCACATCTTCATCGACACCCGGGGCCTCTATGGCTTGATGCATGACGCCGGCATGCTGGGGGTGCTGACGGAGGCAGGGGTGACCTCCTTGGACAAGTTCAGGAACGGTGCCCTACCTGACCCAGCGAGGCCGGGCCACTTCATGAAAGGGCCTGCAAACAGCAAGGTGAGTGCTCCTTGCAGTCAGGTGCCAGCCTTTGGTGCTCAGTCACTTGCCATGTGTGTTGTCAACTGCCTTGTGCCTGCCTTGTGAGCCTTCAGGCAGCCTTCAGATGAGGTGCCTTGGTGGTGTTTATGGTGGCTGCAGGTGGCCAGCAAGGGGGATGCATTGCTGCCTGACCCTCGCCGCCAAAAGCTCGCCAGCCCCAAGCACAGATTCGATCAGGTCGTGCACACCGATGGAGTCGCCATCAGCGTGATGTTCCTGCGGCCCAAGCCTGCAGCTCCACCCGCAGAGCTGCCGCGGATGGCCAAGGGCATGGGCGCAGTCAACCCGCTGGCCCACCTCCACGCGGAGTGGCTTGGCGTGGACCCGGGCAAGACGAATATGGCCACGGTGGCGCACGAGGAGCGCAGCGCCGACGGCTCAGTGGTGTCCGTGCGGCACTGGAAGCTTACAGCCGGTCAGTACTACCGGGACAGTGGCATCACGCGGCAGGCCCAGGCTACGAAGATCCGGCTGGCCAAGGTGAAGCCGCAGCTCACAGCCCTGTCGCGGGTCAGCAGCAAGCCCAGCTCGCTGGCCTCGTACCGGCGGTTCGCCGACACCGTCCTGGAGACGTACGACGCCATGTGGGCCGAGGTCTCAAAGAAGCGCTGGGCCAACGCCAAGTTCCGGCTGTACTGTGGCAAGCAGCGCGTGGTTGCTTCGTTCTGGGCCAAGGTAAGGCCCAAGAACCCTAACCCACGAGCTAGGCAGCAGCCAACCAAAGTCAGCTCACCTAGCCAGCTGCTGCAGTTGTTGCCTCTGTTGCTGCTGCTATACCTGACCTTACACATGTATGCCACTGTGTCTTGCTATATGTGGCTGCAGGTCAAGAAGCAGGCACAGAAGCTGTGGCCAGACCGCATCCTGGCCCTGGCCTATGGGGCAGCTGGCTTCAATGGCAGCGGCACCATTGGCTGCAGGGGTGTCCCTGTCAGCCAGATGCGGAAGGAGGCAGTGAAGCAGTTCAGGCCAGAGCGTGTGGTGCTGGTGGATGAGTTCCGCACCAGCCGGGTCAGCTCAGCCGACAACACCCCCAGCGAGACCCTCCTTGACACCCCGCCTGAGTCCTTCAGGTGAGGGGGGTGAGAATAGGGGTTTGTTGGCAGGGTTGGCAGGTGGTGGAATCAAGGTGACTAGGTAGGGTCAAGATGAAAAATCTTACAAATATGCATTGCCCCATGTGCCCATGCAGGTGGCTGCGGCCAGTGAAAAGCATGGCAAAGCGTTCCCAAGTCCGGGGCCTGATGTGCTTAACAAGCATCAACAACATCACCAGGTAAGCATTGACCCAACCCTATAAATGTGCATGACATGAGCATATCCCACATGCCATGACACATGAATTGACTTCATGCATCTCCTACACACATGTGCAGGTTCTATGACCGGGACGTCTCAGCCGCGCTGAACATCCGCCGCTGTGCAGTCGGCCCAGGGCCACGTCCCACTGAGCTGTGCTACTGGACTAACCGCCCAGCCATGCCAAAGCCAGGCCAGCCAGGCCAGCAGTGGGTGGAGATAGCCGACAAGCCCCTGTTGCGCAAGTGGCGGCGCCAGTTGCAGCAATAGCCAGCTACAGCTCAAGACAATCCCAACAAAAAAAAACAATGAACCCCTCACAAAGGGGATGTGTGTGGTTTTGAGCTACTAGGGCTCTGGCAACAGGCACACACACCAGAAGGCTGAGCTGAAGTGGGCATTAGGCACACTGTCGGTAGCCTTTACAATGATGAGCTCGCAGCCAGGTTCGATTCCAACTCATGCTTTATTTTGGTATAGCATGAGGGCTGCAGGGTCCAGGAGTTGTGATGAACCCCCTAACCCAGATCAAGAATACACGCAAAGCGACTGCTGCCGAAGTTCGCCTTAACCTCTCTGACTCGGCGTCTTGGCACGCAAAGTTCAAGCACTCTGCCTACATTTTTGCCGGCGGTCTAGACTTTGACCTTACAGAGGGAGACTTGCTAGCGGTGTTCGCGCAGTATGGCGAGGTTGTCGATGTCAACTTGTGCCGCGACCGCGTTACTGGCAAATCAAGGGGGTTTGCATTCATTGCGTATGAGGACCAGCGCAGCACCGTGCTTTCAGTTGATAACTTAAGCGGCGCCCGCGTGTCAGGCCGGATTATAAGGGTAGAACATGTGGACAATTACAAGAAGAAGCGAGCAGAAGTGAGTTGTCTGGAGCCATCCCGGGCCCTGACTGTGGACTCTGCTGGCCGCCCCTGTGGGTGCAATAGCTATGGCTGGATGACAAGATTCATGTGTGTTTTGGCCTTGCCATTCTGCAGATGGAGGGCGAAGACCCATCAACCATCAGCGATGACGAACCACCTGCACCCCAACCCAGCGGTAAGCATGACAGGGTGCAAAAGCATCCTCAAGTTGCATAGCAGCCAGAGCATATAACAACAGAGTGCTGCATGAGCTCTGGATGCATGGGTGCAGTCAAATAATAGAGCCATGCTTTGTGTGGCCATGTGGCTGCCACGTTTGAGTGTTAGCTATGCATGGGTGGTGTCATATGGCCGTACCAACCACAGCCAGGTGCAGCTGCATTGCCTTGCTCTGTAGGCTGTTGAACATGGTAGAGTGGCTCAACAACCAGGCAGGATGGTGTTGTTTCACCCAACCTGCCCCACCTGACCCTGCCAAGCCAAAGGGGGATTGTCCCGGGTCCCACAGGTGCCCACCCTGCCTCTTCAGCAGCAGTGGAGAGCCCAGCTGTCCATGCAAGCGGTGGCAGTGGCATGGGGGTCCCAGGGAGCCAGGGTGGTGCTGCTGGGCTCAGTATGGCGGAGCTGCTGGCTGAGGGGGCCAGGCTGAGGGCAGCCAAGGAGGCTGCACAGAAGGAAGCTGAGGCCCAGCACAGACTGGGAGGCAAGAAGAGGAAGGTGGGTGGAGCCCCACTCAGCCAAGCAGCAGTGCCCTGTGAAAGGTTCAGGAAGAGCCCTCCCGCCTGTGGAAGGTTCAGGAAGAGTCCTCCTGCCTGACCAGCCTCTCACGAGGTTGTCTCTGGTGATATCCTGGGGCTGCATGCTAGCCGCCAGCCTGCATGTGCCGTGTTGCAGCGTGGTGGCAGCCCTGGTGTGAGGTGTGCGTCAGCTGGGCTGGGCTGGGCGTTGTGATGGCTGGTAGACTGCTGGCTGCTGGCTGCCACACATCCCTCCCTGACCACTGCTGCAGAAAGACAAGAAGGACAAGAAGGACAAGAAAGGGAAGAAGGACAAGAAAGGGGGGAAGGAAGAAGAAAGGATATCAGGCAATGGCCAGGTGGGGTGCCAGCGCAAGTAAAAGCACAGGGGGTAGTAAGCAGCAGGCAGTGTGGGGCTTGAGGCATAGCTTCGACATCAAGGACCCGCCTAGCCCACTTTGACTCCTATAAACCATACCACCACTCCTGCCATTATCCCCAGCCTCGGCACAAAATCAGAGTGAGACTGCAACCCCATTACCACTCACTCTTCTAGAGCATGCCTGGCACTTCAACAGTCATGCTAGGGGCCACCGTAAGGCAGGCCAAAGCCTGTGTGCAGCTGACCCCTCACCTGCCTGCCAGCCAGACCTGATGGAAGCCCCTCTCTCCCCTGGACCCCTTGCATGCCACTGCCTCCCGCAGCCCCACCCTGGCGGACACCTTAGTAGTGATGACAGCAGCAGCGGGCCTGACAGCCCACACGCCCTCCAACGTGGCTCTCGGGTGCAGCTTCCCGGCAGCCGCCAGGCCAATGCGCCCAGCTTTGGGCCCCCTCGCCCCCCTCCTCCAGCTGACGTGGGCACACGGGTGGGGAAACAAGGTCAGGGGCAGCAGAAAGGGGGGTTGAATGCTCCGGGTGGGTTTGGGCCACCTCGTCCACCTGCTGCTGCAAGGCATGGAGCGCCGGAGGAACCTAGTCAGGGCGGGGTTAGACAGGGAGAGGTGCTTGGTCAGCGGGGGGGAAGCTGGCGAGAGGGGAGCACAAGGGATGAGGTAGGGGACGGGAGGGGCGGGTGGGGCCGAGTCAGCGAGCGAAGGGAGAGGGGTGACCGGGATGCAGAAGAGGGGGACGGTCGAGGCAGGGGTTGGGGCGGTAGCTCTGGTGGGGTGCGGGAGGGCAGGGAGGAGGGAAGGAGCGGAGAGGTACGGGAGGTTGGAGGGAGTCGAGGGAGGCTCGGCAGCAGCACAGAAGGCAGGAGGGGAGAGCAGCACCGTGGGAGGAGCAGGAGTAGGGATGGTGGGCGGCACAGAAGCAGGAGCAGAGAGGGCAGATCAGGGCATGCTTCAGTGAGGCATAGAAGCAGGAGCAGGGACGGCTAACGTTGGAACCTGGTGTGGACGTTGCATGGCTTTGAAATTATCTTGCCGTCCAGTTGATACCCACCGAGGCTTGCCTCTGTGACGGATCTGCTGTTAAAGTGACATGTATTCTGTGATTAGGGACGTTGTTGTGGACGCTGGTTAGTTTTGATAGTTGGAGGTCAGGTCATCCTGAGTTGATACTCACCAAGGCTTGCCTCTGCAGGAGATCTGCCGTTTAAATGGCGTGTGCTGTATGGGCATCCCTCAGAGCGCCAAGACATTCAAACAAAACTCATACAACATGGATCAACATGTTTGACTGTGGGTAATCTCACTCAGCTACTCCAACCAAGTTGAAGCATCCTCGGTCGCACCATTGATGACTGCAAGCCCCACACCGGTGGCACTCCCTCCCTAGACCACTAGGCACCCCATCAAAACTACCAGTTTGATGCGTTTAAAGCTAACAGCCTGTGTAAACTACAAGGGCATATGCATTGTTGTGAGCCCGGCCATCAATGCCCGGCCGGCACTCTGCAGCCCGGTGCAACCGCTGCTTGCCCTTGGGCAGCCTGTCTTTGACCAGCTCGTAGTGTTGCTGGTACTTATCGCCAACGGGGGGCAGAGCCGCAAGGCCCTCCCACTGGCACAGCTCCAGGGGCGCTGCATGCTCTCTCCAATGCGCTGCAAGTTCAGGCATCCGTTGGTGTCCCGGTCCAGCCACCTGCCCCATTGGGGGGCTTGGGGTCGTTGCACTAGGCTAGGTGCAGCAGGGGGGGGCTGGTCCTGGGCTGGTGGAGGTGGGGCCTGGGCAGGGGCTCCTGGGGCTGGGGGAGGGGGGGGTCGTGGGGAGGGGGAGGGGGTTTGGGCGGCACCTCATGGCACCACAGCAGGCCCCGCACATACTTACCATGGCGTTGGATGACCTGGCCTGCTGGGGGTATCCAGTCTGCGGGCCTGGGCCGGTGACGTGGCAGGTGCAGTTCACATGGCTGGGGGACATGCACTGACGAGCTGACTTGGCGGGTGCGGAACTCATCCACGATCACCAGCCTTTCCGGCCTGTCAAACGTGCTGGGCCTGCTTGGCTGCTCCGCCACCATGCAAAACCCATCCTGCACCCCATTGGCCTTCCACCCACCCTGGCTGAAGCAGCCCGCTCCCAGGAATGCCGCCCCTCCCCTCCCCCGGCCGTAGTGTTGGCGTGACACCCACTTCATCCGCTCCACCACCTGCAAATCATACACAGGTCAGGTCAGGTCAGGTCAGGTCAGGTCAGGTCAGGTCAGGTCAGGTCAGGTCAGGTCAGGTCAGGTCAGGTCAGGTCAGGTCAGGTCAGGTCAGGTCAGGTCAGGTCAGGTCAGGTCAGGTCAGGTCAGGTCAGGGCAAAGTCAAGTTCAGAGTCTATGCACCACCATTACTTGCCTGGATTGACAAAGTGCTGCATGATGACCGCCAGCTGCATTGAGTGCGCTCCGACGGTGTTAGCGTCACCCCGTAACCCCAACCCTAACCCTGACCCTAACCCTAACCTTAACCCTTGGAAGTTCGGGTTGGCGAAGAACATGCTGAAGTCCTTGTCATGTTTGTCCCAGACACACAGATTGGGGTGGGCATCGACCCCGGCACCCAGGCAATCAGCGCAGCCTCGTGACGAGGGGTCAGGCCAGCTGGTAGACGGGCCAGGTGAAGCATGACAGCGGCCTGAACAATGCCCGCCGTGACACTGAGTGGTGGCTAGCACCAATCCAGCCCCACCTCCAGCACCTGGCAGCAGCCAGCTCAGCCGGCACCTCCCTGGAGGCCAACCTGAAGCACATAACCGTCACCCTGGCCACCTGGGATACGGTGTGGGAGGTGTACCTGGACCCCAAGTGGGCACGGCAGCAGCTGAGGCTGTACGGAGCCCAGGACCGGGCGCTGGAGCAGTTCTTCAAGAAGGTGAGGGTGGGTGGGTGGGAGGGAGGGTAAGGGACTGGGAGGTGTTGGGTTAGGCATGACGTTGACTGTGCCTTGCCTAACCTGGTGCCACCATGTCAGCCTCCATGTGTGTGCCTTGTGTGCATGGCTGCAGTTGGAGGAGGGCATGGCGGACCTGTCCATGAAGCGCCACAACTGTGCCAAGCAGCTGGTGGTGTTCTTTGGCGCAGCTGGCATTGGCACTGGGGGAGGGTGGGGTGATGATGCAGTTCTGCGGGCCTGCTGCAAGGTGGTGTGCAGGCCCAGGGGCGCAGGCCAGCGGCGGGGCAGGGTGGTGCTTGTGGATGAGCACCAGACCACCCGGGTCAGCTCAGAAGTGAATGGCAAGCAGCCATGTGAGGAGGACCTGAACAAACTCAGTGCCACCAGGCCTGCAGGCTGGAAGCCACTAGCATGGCAGGTGGAAGCCCGCCTGGTGCGGCCAGCCTAGAGCCAGCAGCGTGACCAGCCAGTGCGGGGCCTGATGTGGTGCCCGGTAGTGGCCCCCCCGCAAGCCCCCACAGGCCCCGCAAGCCCCCACAGGTGTTTCTGCGATTCCCGCGATTTGAATCCCGGTCGGAACCTGCTCTTGCCGTCTAATATTGTGACGCACCCTAGTTACTCCACACAGCTCAATAACACCGTTTGAGTCGGGCCACTATTGTCCACTAGTATGTTCCCGCTAGTGGCCACTACTGGTCCGGCTCAAATGGAGGCCCTCGCGAGGGACAAGGGGGCTGCCATTGCCACAGGTCCATACAACACCACCACTGCACAGGCTTGTCCGATGGGTCTAAGCTGGCTGTGTGCAGCCATACTTACTATGAATGCAGAACAGACTGCAGTTGATACATTTCATGCTTCAAAGCACCAGATGCACAGAGGGGGTAGTGGATGACGCCATGCATTTCATCTTTGAGTGCACTGCCACGAGTTCCATCAGGGAGCAGCCGGAGTTTGCCATGACTTAACAGAACAATAATGAGAGCTTGCATGGCTTCATGTTGAGCCCATGCGCACCTTGCTTTGAAGTGCGTTACTGAAAGTCCCGAACCCCTAGAGGGGGAGGGCGGCCTAGCAGCCTAACGGCTGACGGCTTAAGCGGTGTAAGCCACATCATCAAAGCCATGCACCCATGCCAGCGAGCCATGTTGATATGCCATGTTGGCAACACCTGACTGCCTGGCACAAATACCCCTAGAACTTCACGGCCAAAGGGTAACTGTCACTGTTGACCCCCTACAGGCAGACAAACAAAACTCATTCAACATGGAAGAACATGTTTGACTGTGGGTAATCTCACTTAGCTACTCCAATCAACTTGAAGCATCCTCGGTCACACCCTTGAAGACTGCAAACCTGGGCAAGGGGGTCCTGGGCTGGGGGAGGAGGGGGTCCTGGGGAGGGGGAGGGGGGTTGGGCGGCACCTCATGGCACCACAGCAGGCCCCGCACATACTTACAATGCCACTGGCCCTTGGCTGGGCGCACCAGCCGCTGGATGACCTGGCCTGCTGGGGGTACCCAGTTTGCGGGCCTAGGCCGGTCACGTTGTAGGTGCAGCTCGCAGGGCCATGGGGCATGCACAGACGAGCTGACACGGCTGGTGCGGAACAAACAGTACAAGTCCATGGCCATGGAGCACAGCACTATACTGACCCTGCTTAAATCATGCAAGCATGTCAGACAAAGTTGTGCATTGCATGGCACCCATGCAACCAAATCATGGCCTGCTCTTGGCTACGGTAATCCAGGCAATCCCACACCAAAGCGATCCAGACACAGGAGTGACTAAGATGACGGCGTGTGTTGGGACATGAAACCGTACAAAGGAGGTGCTGAAGCTGGCTCGCCATCTGCCATGCTGCCCATCAAACCGCTATGACAGACCTCTGGCGTCTGCGACCCAGTGCCATCAGCCATCAGGGCTTCGCCAGTCAGCCAGTCAGCCAGTCATGGCCTTAGTGAGGTTGGCATACGCCTTGTGCAGGCGTTGGAAGGCTGCCGCCGAGCCCTCCAGCTTGCACTTGTCAGGGTGCAGGGCGACAGCCAGCCTCCTGTAGCTGCGCCTGATGACAGCCAGACCAGACCCGGGCGCTAGCTGCACACAAACCCACACCGCACCAGGTGAACAGGGCTCACAACAGGTCAACAAGGGTGGGAGCGATGACACATGGAAGAGTGGTGCGATGATACATGTGTACACAAGAATGGGATAGAACCAACAAGGATGTCTGGCATGAGGGGAAAGCCTTGGTTAGCCGCGGCACAGCCAGAGGATGGCCATTGAGGAGACACACAGGGGGTGGTGTGGGTTGTTAACTGACAGGGCTTGATGAGGGTGGTGTCCATGGTTGCCAACTATGACCCCTTCCTGCTCCACCCCCCCTACTGCCCTACACTCCCTCCTTCTCTACACACCTTGCCATCCACTATCTCACACCGCCTGGCACTCTTCACACCCTCAAGCTTACAGTTCAGCGCCACAAGCACCCCACATGTCACCTGTTGTCACACTACTGCATACAGGTGTTGCGCACCATGCTAGTGTGACGTGCACCTGGCGCTGACAGCTGCAGCTCAGACCCGAGTCATGACCAGTGGTTAAGGCCTCAGCCACGCCACAGCCTCGCCATACCTGCAGGCACTCCAGGTCGCTGCTGCTGTGCATCACACGCGCCACCTCAAACTCGTCCGCCACCACCGCAGGTGCGCGGGATGCAGGTGCAAGTGGAGCCACCGCCCCGCGTCCTGCTCCCTCCGCCTGAACACTGGGAGTCGAGGCAGCTGAAGCCGACAGGGCTGCAAATCCTTTGCTCAGCTGCTCCTTGCGCCGCGCCGCTTGCACCTGCAGCCGTCAGGGTGTGTGTGGTGCGCAGGGGGTGTGGACATTAACACTGTACTGCACAGCACCAGCCAATACATCAACACAGCAACTGCTGGCAGACCATCACGTCCCGCTTGCCCTAACTCCTGTGGCGGCGCCAAGCAGGGAACCACTCCTGACAAACAAGGACATGTTTCAATTATCTTTGAGCCAGCTGTCAGCCTCAGGTCCCACAAGGAGCAACCCTGCTGATGCATTGTCTGGAGTAGGCAGTTTGGCTGCCGTTCACACAAGCCCCACGCCCCACGCCCAAGGGCTGTTTGTAACTGTGTAGTGGGGATGGGCAGTCTAGGACCGCCAATTTCATGGCGACCGCACACCACCACCAGGTGCTGTATAGCCTCCTTGCCCTGTGTCTTGTCCTTCTCAGCAGGCGTCAATCAGTGAAACATCCCAGCCCACCTGCTGCTGATGATGCTGAGCACGCACAGCATCTTTGGCGGCTTGGGCTGCCTGCATCACATGCCATGCAGAGGCAGCCTTCATTTGTGAGGGAAAGGAAGGGTGGACATGCACCTGCCGATCCTTAAAGGAGAAGCGCACCTGCTCTTTTGCAAGCAGGGCCTCTTTCTCCTGCATTTGGCGGCGCAAACGTTCCATCTCCAGTTGCTGCTCTCGAAGCTTGCTGGCAACATCTGTTGACTGGCTGCTGGGTTTTGCACATGAACCTGCAATAACACAGGTGGGGTAAGCAATGTGAGCATGCTTGCTCATTAGAAAGTTACTATAAGTTTACCATTGAGGTCAGGTACGGGCAGCCGCTGTCTCTTTTGTGGCGGTTGAGGGCGAGGGCAGCCGTTAACGCTGGTGGACGGCTGTCCTGGAGGCTTTCCGCGCAGGCAGCTACCCGAGGTATGTGAAGTGTGGGAGGGCTGCCCAGGCCGTGATGGGGCAAGTGTACTGTGGGTGCCTGCGGGCTGCCCTGCTGCCGGTGTATCAAGCTTCTTTGCTGGCACGCCTATGTGGGCGGTGTTGCCAGGCACAGTAGCCGAGCTGTTTGGTGCGCGGTGCAAAGGTTGCTGGTCGGTTTGCTGCGGTGCTTCAGAGCCCTCAGTTCGTTTCCACACAATCGCGCCCATAAAGCATCGTACTATTGAACGGGCATGTCATACGTTTGAAAATAAAAGTGAGGAGGTTCTCAAAACATCCTGTGAAGGAGACATGTGGCTGGCCTGGGTGTAGACCTGGAGTGCAAGAGGTGCACATCACACTCAGATAACCAGCTATGGTTAGACAGAGTATGCGAGCTCAGCTTTGACTGCCCTCCAGGCGGCAGCTCTTTCCTTTGCCGCTTGGGGGATTGAACAGGGAGCTCGACGAAACAAGTAACAAGTTCACGGCAGCCCCTGGTGACCGCGAGCCTACCTATGGCATGGCTATGACCGTGATGGGCCAGCAGACTGGGTGAGCAGCCTCCGCCCTGACTGTGCAGCCTTGTCGAACCTGACCTGACCTGACTTCACCTGACAGCTGCTTGCCTGACGGGTGACCTGCCCTGATTTGTGTACACCTCTCTGTCAGTTCAGTCGTGCATGTTCCCAGCCCAGCATGCAGCTGTCGGACTGCAGCTAGCCTGGGCTCGAGGGCAGGGTGCTTGCACACGAGCAGGTGGACCTGACTGGTGCTTCCAGACCATGGCCTGAGGCATGTATGACCGATGCAGGACCTGATCCGGTGCCATGATGTGCCTCCACATGACCAGGCAAGCCAGCCACCCACCCTTCCACCCGGCCCCACCCCCTTCTCCTTCACCTCCACAGCATCCCCCTACCCAAGCATTGCCTTGCCCCGCCCCCGCCTGCGCCTGCCCCTGTGCCCCTACCCCACGCTCCCACAGGGGCCAGTTGGCTGAACCTGCGGCCTGGCTGAAACTGCAGCGCACTGAGGAAAGGGTGCAGCGCCCACTCAAGCTATGCTTCTGGCATGATTGTAGGGTGGTGTCTGCAAAGGGCCTGGCGTAGCAGCAGGTGTTCAAGCTGGTGATTGAGTTGAGTTGAGGCTGGCCACCAACAGTCAGGCTTGCAAGCTGGCATGGAATCACAAGCTAGTCGGCTATGTACAGCCCTTGCCAACACGCAACTGTTGTCAGGTAGGCCTGGGGATCAGGGATGTGCCTTTGTTTAGGGTGATACAGCTGCAAAAGGTTGCTGGGGATCATATGGGAGTTGATGCTGGTGATGAAACATGCTCAGTCAGTGTAGGGAATTAGAAAGACTTCCCTTGTGTGACCGTGGCATGGGCTGTGGACGGTCTCCTCCCAGCAGCAGCTAGAGCTTGACACGCGGGCATGTGCAGATGTCGGCGTGCAGCAGGAGGGGGCTGCAGGCCGAGTGAGAGTGTGTGTGCAGCAAGTGTTGACCCATAGGTGTGTTGGGAGGGATGGCCCACTGCTGCGCAGCTACTAACACAGGTAAGCACTGGGATTGAACAGGGAGCTCGACGAAACAAGTAACAAGTTCACGGCAGCCCCTGGTGACCGCGAGCCTACCTATGGCATGGCTATGACCGTGATGGGCCAGCAGACTGGGTGAGCAGCCTCCGCCCTGACTGTGCAGCCTTGTCGAACCTGACCTGACCTGACTTCACCTGACAGCTGCTTGCCTGACGGGTGACCTGCCCTGATTTGTGTACACCTCTCTGTCAGTTCAGTCGTGCATGTTCCCAGCCCAGCATGCAGCTGTCGGACTGCAGCTAGCCTGGGCTCGAGGGCAGGGTGCTTGCACACGAGCAGGTGGACCTGACTGGTGCTTCCAGACCATGGCCTGAGGCATGTATGACCGATGCAGGACCTGATCCGGTGCCATGATGTGCCTCCACATGACCAGGCAAGCCAGCCACCCACCCTTCCACCCGGCCCCACCCCCTTCTCCTTCACCTCCACAGCATCCCCCTACCCAAGCATTGCCTTGCCCCGCCCCCGCCTGCGCCTGCCCCTGTGCCCCTACCCCACGCTCCCACAGGGGCCAGTTGGCTGAACCTGCGGCCTGGCTGAAACTGCAGCGCACTGAGGAAAGGGTGCAGCGCCCACTCAAGCTATGCTTCTGGCATGATTGTAGGGTGGTGTCTGCAAAGGGCCTGGCGTAGCAGCAGGTGTTCAAGCTGGTGATTGAGTTGAGTTGAGGCTGGCCACCAACAGTCAGGCTTGCAAGCTGGCATGGAATCACAAGCTAGTCGGCTATGTACAGCCCTTGCCAACACGCAACTGTTGTCAGGTAGGCCTGGGGATCAGGGATGTGCCTTTGTTTAGGGTGATACAGCTGCAAAAGGTTGCTGGGGATCATATGGGAGTTGATGCTGGTGATGAAACATGCTCAGTCAGTGTAGGGAATTAGAAAGACTTCCCTTGTGTGACCGTGGCATGGGCTGTGGACGGTCTCCTCCCAGCAGCAGCTAGAGCTTGACACGCGGGCATGTGCAGATGTCGGCGTGCAGCAGGAGGGGGCTGCAGGCCGAGTGAGAGTGTGTGTGCAGCAAGTGTTGACCCATAGGTGTGTTGGGAGGGATGGCCCACTGCTGCGCAGCTACTAACACAGGTAAGCACTCCTGCCTCATGGGGGCAACGTTGAGCCCTGTTGGTCCTTGCTCGTGGCTTGGAGAGTAGCTGGCCTGATCGGATGTTGTCCGCTTGCATGGCTGACTATGGTGCTGTGGATGCATTGTGTCGTGATTCTGGAGCAAATGAAGAAGACCAGCTAGTGCTCCTTGGGCGTCACGACGCCCAAGGAGCACTAGCTGGTCTGTTGAGGAGCCGCTGATCCGGAAAGGCTGGTGATCGTGGATGAGTTCCGCACCCGCCAAGTCAGCTCGTCAGTGCATGTCCCCCAGCCATGTGAACTGCACCTGCCACGTCACCGGCCCAGGCCCTCAGACTGGATACCCCCAGCAGGCCAGGTCATCCAACGCCATGGTAAGTATGTGCGGGGCCTGCTGTGGTGCCATGAGGTGCCGCCCAAACCCCCTCCCCCTCCCCACGACCCCCCCCTCCCCCAGCCCCAAGAGCCCCTGCCCAGGCCTCACCTCCACCAGACCAGGACCAGCCCCCCCCTGCTGCACCTGGCCTAGTGCAACGACCCCAAGCCCCCCAATGGGGCAGGTGGCTGGACCGGGACACCAACGGATGCCTGAACTTGCAGCGCATTGGAGAGAGCATGCAGCGCCCCTGGAGCTGTGCCAGTGGGAGGGCCTTGCGGCTCTGCCCCCCGTTGGCGATAAGTACCAGCAACACTACGAGCTGGTCAAAGACAGGCTGCCCAAGGGCAAGCAGCGGTTGCACCGGGCTGCAGAGTACCGGCGGGGTCTTGAAGCTCGGGCCCGCAACAACGCATATGCCCTAGTAGTTTACACGGCTGTTAGCCTAGTAAGCATCAAGCTGTAATTTTTGATGGGGTTCCCAATGGTCTAGGGGGGGAGTGCCACCGGTGTGGGGCTTGTAGTCATCAAGGGTGCGACCGAGGATGCTTGAACCTGATTGGAGTAGCTGAGTGAGATTACCCACAGTCAAACATGTTGTTCCATGTTGAATGAGTTTTGTTTGACTGATCAGATGTTTGCGGATGAATGTGATGACTGGATGTTGGCAAATGAGCAAGCAGCTGCGTGACCGGCCGCCGAAGCCCAGACCAGAGGTGCCCAATTGCCATTGCCACATTCACACACATACATGTACGGATCATCAGCTACAGGCTATACGATCGTCTTGACCATATCCGCGAGGTGGCTCCGCTGCACATTCTCGCCAGCTTCCTTCGCGAGTGCTGATGTTGTGGCTGCTCCTCTCATGACGCGCACAGCGTTGCTGGAAGTAAAGAGCCGTGCTGCGTGCCTGCTGCAAGGTGATGTGCAGGCCCAGGGGCGCAGGCCAGCGGCGGGGCAGGGTGGTGCTTGTGGATGAGCACCGCACCACCCGGGTCAGCTCAGAGGTGAATGACAAGCAGCCATGTGAGGAGGAGCTGAACAAACTCAGTGCCACCAGGCCTGCAGGCTGGAAGCCACTGGCAGGGCAGGCGGAACAGCGCCTGGTGCGCCCAGCCTAGAGCCAGCGGCGGGACCAGCCAGTGCGGGGCCTGATGTGATGCCCAGTAGTGGCACCCCGCAAGCCCCCACAGGCCCCATGCAGCAGCCAGGCAGCCACACCAGCAGCAGTTTCAAAGCCTGGGCCCAGCACTCCCCCGCCAGCCAAGCGCAGCAAGCGCACCAAGGCTGAGCAGGCAGCTGAGCCCACCCAGCCCAGCAAGGGCACAGGCAAGGCTGTCAAAGCCAAGCCAGCACCACAGCCAGGCAGGTGGCTGGACAAGGACTGCAATGCGGCACTGAACATGCAGCGCATTGGGGAGAGCAGGTGGCGCACGCTGGAGCTGTGTTACTGCCAGAGCAGGGAGCTCTACCAGCCAAGGGCAAGGAGTACCCTGGCCTGGGCTGCAAGCGGCTGCGAGACAAGCCACCCAAGGCCCAGGAGCAGCAGCCTGTTGTGGCACAGTAGTGTGTGCCCCTCCATTTGAGCTGTCATCAGCTTACATCAGCGCATGTTTTCTCATGCCAACTCTACACAATAGCTCTCAGGGGTCAGGCAATGATGTATGTGGTAGGCACTCATGCACCATGTCCATGTGCACTGGGTATACTCCACGCAACCCAAGAACACCGTTTGAGTCGGGCCACTAGTGGTCCCTAGTATCCCCGCTAGTGGCTGCTAGTGGCCACTACTGGTCCGGCTCAAATGGAGGCCCTAGTGGGGGACAAGGGGGCTGTCGTGCCTCGTCACGATGTAATCATTTCAAGTCGGGTCCCACTGGCACTTGTTTAGGCATAGCCACACCGGCGGAGGTACCCCAGCAGCAACAGTGATTACAAGGTTTCAGCGCAAGACGATATCGCCTTAGTGTCGACTAGTTGGGAGCTTTAGTAAGGCAAACATTGTCCGTCACGCCAAGCCATGGCCCCTTTCCCCTCGATTGTCTCACCTGACCATGACATGGGGATAAAGAAGTGTGCAACTCCTGAACCCCACAGCCCTCATGCTACACCAAAATAAAGCATGAGTTGGAATCGAACCTGGCTGCGAGCTCATCATTGTAAAGGCTACCGACAGTGTGCCTAATGCGCACTTCAGCTCAGCCTTCTGGTGTGTGTGCCTGTTGCTAGAGCCCTAGTAGCTCAAAACCACACACATCCCCTTTGTGAGGGGTTCATTGTTTTTTTTTGTTGGGATTGTCTTGAGCTGTAGCTGGCTATTGCTGCAACTGGCGCCGCCACTTGCGCAACAGGGGCTTGTCGGCTATCTCCACCCACTCCTGGCCTGGCTGGCCTGGCTTTGGCATGGCTGGGCGGTTAGTCCAGTAGCACAACTCAGTGGGACGTGGCCCTGGGCCAACTGCACAACGGCGGATGTTCAGCGCGGCTGAGACGTCCCGGTCATAGAACCTGCACATGTGTGTAGGAGATGCATGAAGTCAATTCATGTGTCATGGCATGTGGGATATGCTCATGTCATGCACATATATAGGGTTGGGTCAATGCTTACCTGGTGATGTTGTTGATGCTTGTTAAGCACATCAGGCCCCGGACTTGGGAACGCTTTGCCATGCTTTTCACTGGCCGCAGCCACCTGCATGGGCACATGGGGCAATGCATATTTGTAAGGTTTTTCCTACCTAGTCTTGATTCCACCACCTCCCAACACTGCCAACAACTTCATATCCTCGCCCCCCTCACCTGAAGGACTCAGGCGGCGTGTCAAGGAGGGTCTCGCTGGGGGTGTTGTCGGCTGAGCTGACCCGGCTGGTTCGGAACTCATCCACCAGCACCACACGCTCTGGTCTGAACTGCTTCACTGCCTCCTTCCGCATCTGGCTGACAGGGACACCCCTGCAGCCAATGGTGCCAGTGCCGTTGAAGCCAGCTGCCCCATAGGCCAGGGCCAGGATGCGGTCCGGCCACAGCTTCTGTGCCTGCTTCTTGACCTGCAGCCACATATAGCAAGACACAGTGGCATACATGTGTAAGGTCAGGTATAGCAGCAGCAACAAAGGCAACAACAGCAGCAGCTGGCTAGGTGAGCTGACTTTGGTTGGCTGCTGCCTAGCTCGTGGGTTAGGGTTCTTGGGCCTTACCTTGGCCCAGAACGAAGCAACCACGCGCTGCTTGCCACAGTACAGCCGGAACTTGGCGTTGGCCCAGCGCTTCTTCGAGACCTCGGCCCACATGGCGTCGTACGTCTCCAGGACGGTGTCGGCGAACCGCCGGTACGAGGCCAGCGAGCTGGGCTTGCTGCTGACCTGGGACAGGGCTGTGAGCTGCGGCTTCACCTTGGCCAGCCGGATCTTCGTAGCCTGGGCCTGCCGCGTGATGCCACTGTCCCGGTAGTACTGCCCGGCGGTTAGCGTCCAGTGGTGCACTGACACCACTGAGCCGTCGGCGCTGCGCTCCTCGTGCGCCACCGTGGCCATATTCGTCTTGCCCGGGTCCACGCCAAGCCACTCCGCGTGGAGGTGGGCCAGCGGGTTGACTGCGCCCATGCCCTTGGCCATCCGCGGCAGCTCTGCGGGTGGAGCTGCAGGCTTGGGCCGCAGGAACATCACGCTGATGGCGACTCCATCGGTGTGCACGACCTGATCGAATCTGTGCTTGGGGCTGGCGAGCTTTTGGCGGCGAGGGTCAGGCAGCAATGCATCCCACCGGCTGGCCACCTGCAGCCACCATAAACACCACCAAGGCACCTCATCTGAAGGCTGCCTGAAGGCTCATAAGGCAGGCACAAGGCAGTTGACAACACACATGGCAAGTGACTGAGCACCAAAGGCTGGCACCTGACTGCAAGGAGCACTCACCTTGCTGTTTGCAAGCCCTTCAATGTAGTGGCCCGGCCTCGCTGGGTCAGGTAGGGCACCGTTCCTGAACTTGTCCTCGGAGGTGACCCCTGCCTCCGTCAGCACCCCCAGCATGCCGGCGTCACTCATCAAGCCGTAGGGGCGGGGGGGCCTTGTCGACAGGTTGGTGGGCTGAGACTGCTCTCAAGGCACCATATCAAGCTGCCAGGCTGCCATGGCTGCCTCCATCTCTCTGGTGGTGTGCACCGCATGGCGCAGTAGCCGGCCACGGTTTGCTGGATCCTCCACCCAATCATCATCCACCTTCTCCCCCTCCCCCAGCCCCAGCAGGCCCCGCTGCAAAGCCACCTCAGCCTGCATGGCTGCAGTCACCACCACACCACCCTCCCCCACCAGCCAGGTGACCTCCATGCCGCACACCATACGGCGCACGTAGGTGCACTGCCGCTTGGACCAGGCTGGCAGGTGCCCACCAACCAGCCCCCTAACCCCAAATCGGCGCTGGTGCTCGTTGGTACCCAGCAGGACCTTGGCCCCGGCCAGGGACACTGACTTCCTGAGCCTGCCAGCGAAGAGCAGCGTGAGCATGTTGCCAAAAGCTGTCTGCAGCTGCTGACCGACGTGGTCCACCATGTTGGCGTCAGACAGGTGGCGGGGGATTGCATCGAGGCGGGCACACAGGTCGGGGTGCGCGGCCAGCACGGCAGCCACTGCCGCGTTTGGCTGAGTGTTCTCGCCCTCTCCGGGCAGGCCGCGGCACAGCTGCAGGTACAGGTTCCTGCAGCTCAGGTCCGGGATGTCTGCTGCGGAGACTGGGATGTCTGTGTCTGTGTATGACAGTGGCTGGCCTTGCGCGTCAAGCTGGTCGGCTACGTGCAGGGTAAACAAGCCGCGCACGAGGAAGCCCAACAGCAGGCTGCCAATCACCCCCCGCTCGCTGATGTTTTTCACTCGTGGGCGCACAGCCTTGTCAAGGAAGGCATCCCAAAGCGCTTGCGGGAGGTGGTTGGTGAGGTGGGCTAACTTGGCCTTTCTTGCGTGGAACGTATTGTCCCTGCTGCGGGCAGCGCGGGCCTCTCCTGAAGCCTTCCTTTTGCGCTGTGCCTCGGTCAAGTCAGGTTGGGCTGCCTCGTCGCGGTTGAAGTCGGGGTCCTCCGGCACTGCTCTAGGCCCACCCACACCGGTTCGTCTCTTCTTCCTCGCCATAAACAACAACAACGCGAGGCAGCAACATATACTAAGGATTTTCGTGTTTGTCACACACATGTACACACACACCTTGCGCTCAACCGCCTATGGTGCGTCAACCTTCCAAAGAGTGCAACCGACGACCCCTTTGAGCTTGTGGCTCAAGGCATCACGGCTTGATCCACCACCTTCCAGATTGTGAACTAGCTCACCCACCAGTGTTCTATTTTTCAATACCTTTCCTAGACCATCACATGGCTGGTTGCACGGTTGGTCACGACTGGTTATGCAACTGGGCCCGCTTGGTAACGATAGCCGGACCTGGCAAAAAGCTTTGGGTTTTGATCGTTACTTCTTACGGCTACCCCTCCCTCAGGCGCCCCCAACATGGGGTTGGTAATATGCATGCAAGTACTCTGCAAGTGTGCAGCGGCGAGCAATTACCGCCGTTAGTGCTTGGCAGTAGCAGCGAACGAGATGAAGCTGACGTTTAGAACTGTTTCGGGTGAATCCTTCAGCTTAGAGGTAGAGGATTCTCTGACAGTAGGCAGCTTGAAGAAGCAAGTTAGCGAGGTCAGAAACCTGGCAGCGGACGTCGTTTTGAAGTTGGTCCATAAGGGCAAGGTGCTGGAGAATGACACTCAGACAGTGAGCGAGTGCGGGTTTACTGAGACTGGCTTTATCGTCGTCTTCATTCAACCTCCCAAGAAGGCTGAAGCCAAGCCAGCAGCTGCACCCGTGAGTCCCCCGCGCGACCAACTGGCCGCACGTCTTGCTGGGTTCATTGGGTGCTCGTGCGCTGATCTGGTGATCTATCATGATGTAATGTGCAGGCAGCCGTAGTACAGCCAGCGGCTGAGGCGGCACCAGGTGAGCTACCTAGCTGTTCAACTTTGTCAAAGTTATACCAGTCCATTTGATCAATGGTTCCAAAAGGTTGATGGTGCTCTTGCTGCTGTTTTGACAGTGGCAGCACCACCTGCACCCGTCGCAGCTCCTGTGTCAGACACCCCAGCAGCACCAGCTGCTGCAACTCCTGCACCAGCAGCAGCAACTGACCCAGCCCCGGCGGCTGCAGCCAGCGGCTACTCCAGCGCAGCCAGCAGCATCCTGACAGGTGCTGCCTTGGAAGCGGCCATCACTGAAATCTGCGCAATGGGATTTGAGAGAGATCAAGTGAGTGGTCTGCTAGCTCCTGTCCCCACGGTTGCAACGTTGAATGGCTGCAGTAATGGTTAGGCTAGTTAAGCAGGCCAGGCACCTCCAGGCTGTTCAAGCAGGCCAGGCACATGCAGGCTAGCAGCTGCAATACTGCATGCTTTGCACCCCTGCAGGTGGCCCGTGCAATGCGGGCGGCTTTCAATAACCCTGATCGGGCAGTGGAGTACCTGATGACCTCCATCCCAGAGTCAGCTGCACAGACCGCCCCAGCAGCAGCGCCCACAACAGGCCAGGTGTGGGTTTGTGCGCCCTGCAGTGCCCCTAACACAGCACCCTGTCCCATCACTGGGTGTCTCCTCGGTTGTCTTCTGGGTGTGCTGCTGACCTCTTGCCTAAGCCTTGGCAGCTTGCTCAGCTCTAACCCTCGCACCCGGCACTACACAGGGCACCCCTCCAGTGCCCACCACAGCTGCACAACACTTTGCATCCTCAGTGATGATGGCAGAGCTGTTGCGGGTGCTGCTGGTGGCCCTGTTTAGGGTGGTGCGAAGGGGAAGGTGCTGTTGTCGGACCTTAGACAGTGTGCTGATGTATGGCATGCTCAGTGGGTGGACTGTTGCTGCCCCTGCCTCAGGGTGGTGCTCCTGCAGCTGGGGGCCCAGGCACCGGCCCTGCAGCCCAGCCCTTCAACATGTTTGGCGGGCCAGCACCCACCGGGACGCCAGGCGCAGCTGCAGGCTCTGGGCCTCTGGACTTCTTGGCCTCAAACCCTCAGTTCCAGCTGCTGCGCCGGGCGGTGCAGGGCAACCCACAGATCATGGTGCCCATGCTGCAGGTCAGGAGGTCTTGAGCTGGAGGTTAGGACCTGGGCATGTGGAGCAATGTTGGGGCAGTCTCAGGTTAGGGTATGGGGGGTGTTGGCTCAGCATGTCGGTTCACTGGGGTGCTGTGAGCTGGGGCGTGACAGGGTGACATGATCTCAGCAGTGGCTCGACCCAGTCTGCACGGTGCCCAGCAAGGCTCTGCAAGCATGGCCAATGTGGCAGTCTGTTGCTGAAGGCAAAGGCTTGCTGAGCTCTCGGGTTCAGCAGGTTCAGGTCCAAGACTCAAGACACGGCAGCTAGGCATATCATGGTGCAAAGGAGGTGAAGCCCCTCATCCTCCTCCCAAACCCTGATTGCTCCACCTCACTCGCAATGCATTGGGCGTCCAGTGCATGACTGAAGCTGCTGCATAGTTTGTCCCAGCTAGCAGCACAGCAGGGATGCTGTTGAGCTTCCCTGGCGTTGCTTCTTGTTGCAGGAGTTGGGCAAGAGCAATCCTGAGCTGCTGCGCATGATTGACGCGCACCGAGCAGAGTTCCTTGCCATGCTGAGCCAGCCCGCTGATGGTGATGAGGGCGACGACAACATGGCTGAAGGGCTAGGGGCCATGGGAGGAGTGAGTGACAGGAGTGCCCAGGGCCCTACTTGCCCTAGCCAAACCCAGCTGCGAGTGCTGGCTGCCAGCAGCAGGGCATATGTCGCATTGGAAGCTGACAGCTGTACTGCACTGAGCCTGCTTAGCAGTGATGTGCACGCATTGCACTTGTGTGACCAGCGAATTGAGCTCTGGGTCATGCAGCTGGGAGGCTGTGTGGTGGTGGGCGGCTGAGGTATGTGAGGTTAGGAGGAGAAGATGCATGCATAACAGGGTCATGCAGCTGGTGAGGTGTTGGTGCCATGCAGGTGATAGAGTTGACAGCTGAGGACGACGCTGCAATCCAGAGGCTGCAGGCTCTTGGTTTTGATCGCAACATGTGTGTGGTGAGTGCTGAGGGCAGGGCCAAGGAGCTGGCTTGTGCCCATCAAACGTGAGCAACACTGCATAAAACATACATGCATGTGGGCTCTGATATGCGCATGTGCAGGAGGCGTACTTTGCGTGCGATAAGAACGAGGAGATGGCAGCCAACTACATGGCAGAAAACATGTTTGACTGAAGGATGTGAAACGCGTGATTTTGTGCTGCTGGTCACCCCCGCCATTGGCCCCGCAAATGTGAGACGGTCTGGGGCGCGAATCTCCGTGTAGCTCGTGACAAAGTTTTGACGCAGCCGGGTGTAACAGGCGTATGCGACACCCACCAGCCGCAAAACACTAGCTCAGATCGGCGCCCGCCCAAACCTGACCTGTGCCTTCCGCTCCTATAAGGACTCACGCACATCATATGACGAGGCTGGCAATCCTTCTACGCACGCCGTAAGCCAACGGCACAAGTGCAGTACGCCTGCTTGCATGTCAGTGCATGGAGCATATAATACGTGAATATGCGCACAAGTCAGCCAGCTGGCAACCCTTACCTCATTTACGTCCCGGCATGACTCTATGCAAATACAAGCTGCATCACGACAGCGCTACATCATCACTTGGCACTATGTTGTCGGGATGGCTCGGGATGGCTCTGGCTTTCAGTGTTACATGTGCCGTGGTGCCTCAACCTTCTCCCTCAACTTTAGCAGGCGCATGTCACGCAAAACCAATACAGCAATACATATATCGATGCTCAAACGCCTTGCAACACCACTTCAGAAGACATGTATCGCTGATGCCAAGCACATGCATTGATGTAAGAAGGTGGCAACACCACACAACACAACAACACCTCAACAACACACCACCACCACCACAACACAATGACTTATGCCTCACACACCACCTATGCTATGTGCACAACAAGCAAGGACTGGCTGCACCTCCTTGCTATAGCTAACACTCACTACGGGACTGCTAAGCACCTTGCCTTGCTGCCTATGCCCCATGGCACCAAATCAGGCTGGGCTGGGCTGGGCACTGGTATCTTTTGGATGGCATCCTGCAGCAAAAAACACATAACCATGTCAGGCCCACATAAGAGACATTACCTATCAAAAACAATGCATGAAAATCTGGTTGGGGACTGCTGTGTGCTTCCCTCAGCTGTTCATGCCTGTCATGCGTTGCGCAAGTGTTCACACGAACATCAAACTGACCTAGACAAGGTGAGGTAAATTACAATCTTACTCACCTCTTGCTCACTGTTTTCAAGAGATGATTCCCTTGCTGCACTCCTGATTGGAAGAGCCTTGGGCTGCTGTGGGTTTGATGCTGATCCTCACAACTGCCAAGCACCTGTGGAGGTCAGCAGATTTGGTTGCATGTGTTGACATTGTAAGCAATACGCACTAACAAACAGCACCCCGTGCTTACCTGGGATGTAATCGCGAGTTGCAAGTCCGACGGCAGCATAGGCTGCTCGGCACGGAAATGCCTCCGGCCACCAATTCATCTCTCCTGTTGCGACACGCATATAAACAGATGGAGAATTACATTGCGAAGTTAATCAAGTCGTTGAGACAATGCAGTACAATCAGCCAAAGAGGGCCTAACCTGCTAGGGACACCGTTGTGAGATGTAGAGGCTAACGGTGAAAGAATTACATGGAACGGATCAAAGACGGTGTCAAAAAGTGAATTGCGGGGCCAATGGCGGGGGTGACCTCTAGCAACAGGCACACACACCAGAAGGCTGAGCTGAAGTGGGCATTAGGCACACTGTCGGTAGCCTTTACCAGATGAGCTCGCAGCCAGGTTCGATCCCTATCTTGCTTTATTTTGGTGTAGCATGAGGGCTGTGGGGTTCTGGAGTTGGGCCAGCACTCAGCGTCACTCATCCACCGTTTGGCTCATTGCTCGCAAGCTGCGCTAGCCCCCGCAGATCACTGGCTGGCCCGTAGCTTTCAATAAACAAGTGACGCACATCAACAGCTGTAGATATTTGACTGTTGCCACAAGTCAGCTGCACAAATGCAGTTCGGTGCTTGCATGTTGCGTGCATGTAGCTTGTTGCATGTAGGGTCCATGGACTCCATCCCCACCCCCTACCCCCTTGACCCGGCCGCCCAGCCCACTCGTCCCTCACGAGGGCCTCCGTTCGAGTCGGACCACTAGGAGCCACTAGGGACCATTAGCGGGACTACTCAAATGGTGTTCAAGGGCTGTGTGGAGTAGACCCAATGCACATGGACATGGTGCATGAGTGCCTACCACTTACATCATTGCCTGACCCTTGAGGGCTATAGTGTAGAATTGGCATGACAAAACATTGGCATGACAAAACAAGATTCTCGCCCAAGTTGACATAGGGCCCCGAGCTGCTCAGGTTATCGTCACCTCTTACGGAGACTGGCGCGCTAGCTACCAGCACATGACATCACCTAGACTCCACAACTAGGAGTAGTACTATCTGGAAGCCTTATCTGTTGTTTGGACCAGTGTTTGATTTCCTACCTTCTGTTAAAGGTGGGGTGTTGGACAATGCAACGCAGCAGTTTCGCGATAGAACTACGTTCACGAGTCATAGCTGCCCATACACATTCTGTACAAATCCAAGCAACCAGTTCATGTGGAACATAGAATTTCTAAAAAAAACAGTGCATAGCCAGTCCAGCTACAAGGCTTTGCAGACAGGAAACACCTTACAGTCAATGTGGGCAAGTCAAAGGTGATGGTTTTCAATGGCAACTCACAAACTGCAGCACCTTGCATTGGGTACAAGCATGAGATCCTGCCTGTGGTGAGAGAGTTCAAGTACTTAGGCATGCATTTTAATCCCAGCGCCACCCCTGCTTTTGCTGCCACTCATATGAGGGCTGGCATGTTCCTCGCCATGCGCCAAGCATGCAACCGTGCTAGAGAGTATGGGGTGCTGCATGATCCTTTTGCCCTGTGTCACCTCATCAGAGCGTTCGTGCTCCCCTTAGGGCTGTATGGCAGCCAGGTTTGGGGCACTGCTTTCCTTGGGCATGGTGTGCAACTCTCTAACCCAGTGCAAACACGCATGCTCAGCTTTCTCAGGTTTGCTGCCAGGGTTCGTAGCTCAGTGTCAGGGCTGATGGTGCTGCATGAGTTGGGGCAGCTGCCCCTCCAGCTTTACTGGTTTAGGGCTGCATGCAAGTTCTGGAACACTGCCAAACTATCCCACAGTGACCTGTTAATGAGGGTCATTAAGGCAGATGTGGAATTAGGGAGGAGTTGCCAGGCCAGCTGGAGTGCTCAGTTCCAGCTGGCCGCCGGAGAGCTGATGGGGGATGAGTTTACCCTAAGCCCGGACATGGTCCTAGGCACCAAGGCTATGGAAGTCAAGTGGCTCGAGAGGTGGGGGAGGCGTTGGGTTGGGTTTGAGGGAGACCCTAGACTGCCTGAGACGGTGCATCGGGAGAGATGCTCGTATGCTGCATGGTTCAAGCATGGGGACGGCATTGGCATCAATCACATGGCACCACACCTACTGAACAGACAGCTCTCTACAGAAGTTCGCACGAGCTTGACTAGGTTCAGGTTAGGCAACAGCGGTCTGGGGGTGGAGAAGGCTCGGTTTGAGGGGGTAACTTTCATTGATCGCACATGCACCAGATGCACAGAGGGGGTAGTGGATGACGCCATGCATTTCATCTTTGAGTGCACTGCCACGAGTTCCATCAGGGAGCAGCCGGAGTTTGCCATGACTTTACAGAACAATAATGAGAACTTGCATGACTTCATGTTGAGCCCATGTGCACCTTTGTTTGTGCACCTTGCTATGAAATGCGTTACAGAAAGTCCCGAACCCCTAGAGGGGGAGGGCGGCCTAGCAGCCTAACGGCTGACGGCTTAAGCGGTGTAAGCCACATCATCATCTTATCTGTTGTTTGGACCAGTGTGTGATTTCCCACCTTCTGTTAAAGGTGGGGTGTTAGACAATGCAACGCAGCAGTTTCGCGATAGAACTACGTTCACAAGTCATAGCTGCCCATACACATTCTGTACACATCCACAAAGCAACCATTTCATGTGTAACATAGAATTCCTGGAAAAAACTGTGCATAGGTCACGACGACGAAGACGGATCACGCATCACATTAATACCTTGTCCTTCATCGCCACGTCTTTTGCATCTACCGATTTCAGAGCCGCGCCCTGGCTGCGCGGCTGCACCTTCACCGTCTTGCTCATCCAACTTATCATCTTGTTCAACGCACTGACGTAGGCCCGCACGCTGCTGACCACAATGTCCTCGTGCGCGCCAGACCCAGAGAATGATCGTGACACGGTGCCGCGGGTGGCATGTTCACTGGTCGCCGTCAGCTTGCCGGCCGGCGCGATGATAACCCGGGTGGTAGCCAAGGCCTCGATGCCCTCGTTCACACTGTTCATGCTGTAGTCAGTGAGCTCAGCCTCCACTCTGACTAAGGAATCGACGGCCTTGTAGGCCGCATCCACTGGCCCTGCAGTAGCAGAGCAAGCCCAGCAAGACTTGCTTAGTCACTTGCTTAGTGCTGCTCATTGGTGCGCCTTCAGCAACAAGCACAGAAGCAGCAGGCAGGCTGGTCACGACATGAGGAAGTAAACAGACATGAACAGAGGCAAAGGTCACAGGGAAGAAATATTGTTGCTTGGCTGGTCAAGGTGGGCTGCTGGTTGTGGGTAACAGTGGCAATGCGGTGTAAGTGAGTTGAGGGGGTGCAGGCCAGGGCTGAGGCAGCGCACCTGTGCCGACCCCTACTCCAATGCGGGCAATGCCGTCAGGCCCCTTCAGCGACACTGTTGCTGTGGGCATGCCCATGGTCCCGCACACCACCTGCATGCAGTGGCACCATGCCCAAGCAGAGGCTTGTTGGCCAGTCACTGCAGGAGGCCGCTTGGTCCCTGGCGGGGCTGCCTGGCCATGCTACAACAGGCTGCACGGCCTGCTCTACCCCATGGAGGCTGCCAACTGGTGATGGTGTGGTTAGGGCACGCACTCAGTGTTGGTGTGCTCAACTAATGGCGACTGGCTGGGTGTCTTGCTAACCGCTAATGAGTGAAGGCCTGCTCCCCTGCCTGCTGACCTGTGACTGCTGCCCTGCCTGCTGCCCTGCCTGCTGCCCTGCCTGCTGCCCTGCCTTCTGCCCTGTGCCTGCTGCCCTGCCTGCTGCCCTGTGCCTGCTGCACAATGCTATGCCAGCCTCCATGACTCACAGTCATTCCTGCTCTGTCTATGTCTGCCTTCACCCACCCTAGCCTTGGTGGCCTTGTGCACCCCTATCCGGCGCCCTCCTCTACACCCCCTTATTGCGCCCCATTCCCCGGAGCCTGTTTAGGCAGCTGAGCCCACCTGGAGGTCCACCAGCTCCCAAATCATCTCTGGCTGATGCAGCTCATCAGACATGAGCGCCAGTATGTCATCATCTGTGATGCCCTTCTTCTTGTCTGCCAAGGTCTTAAACCGCCTGCACCACAACCAGCCAGCCACCAACCAGCACCGCTGATGACATCTGCTACTCAACTAATGACAGTGGCCCGGGATGGGACAGGTGCAGCAGTGGCAGCAGCAGCAGGCAGCAGTGGCAGCAGCAGCAGGCAGCAGGGTCAACAGCAGCAACATGTCTGTACGATCCTGCTGGCCCATCCTGTCAGCATTGTCACCAGCATGAGCCACCATGTCAGGGGGTGTCTTTTGCTCATGAGGAGAGGCAGGTGAGGCTGCATGTACGTCATACAGGTCACAGTGTAACGAAAACAGCTACAAGGAAGCGACTGTACCAGGCCAGCTTGTGTGCTTGCTGTGACTGCTCCGCCCACAACTTGCTGCCAGTGCCAGACCAACGGTCTGGCTGCTGCCTCTGCTACCGCCCGTGCCGCCAGGCCTGCCCACCTACTTGAACAGCTCGTCCAGTTCATCCTGCTTCAACTCATAGCCCAGGCTCAGCAGGCGGCTGTTGAGAGCGTTGCGCCCGCTGTGCTTGCCCAACACGATGCCTGCAGCCAGTGCAGACGCCTGTGAGCCTGCTGGCCCAGACTAAGGCAGCCTGCTGTCACCCAACCTCCTAGTGCCTTGCGCCTGCCATCTTTCTTTGCTCGCCTACCCTCCTACACTGTCTATGGGGTGCAGCACCCTTGGCCTTCAACACGCCACCAACATGGGCAGCATGTAGAGCACCATTCCGCTCCCTATCCGATGCTATTGTCCCCCAAACGGCGTGCTCACCCCCTTGAGTCACACCTCCCTGCCCAGCCAGAGCCAAGGCTGCCAAACCTGCTGCTTCTTGTATCCAGGCTGCTGCTGCTATGACTCCTGTTCAGGCAACTACTCATGAACTGAGCCACAGGGGGGTAGTCCTGGCTGCAGCCCAGTGGTGGCGTGCAGGGGCACTGGTAGCCGGCTAGGCTAGAGCTGAGTGCGACACAGAGCCAGAGGCGGAGGCAGCAGTGGGGCCACAGGCATGGGCCAACAGAAGGCGGGCAACCACCCCTAAATAATGCAGCAACACTTGCTGTCGCCACTGATGTAATGACTTCTGGGAATGACAGTGTTGCGCCATCCACAGCCGGTGAGGTCCTGGTGCTCCTGAAGGGCTGCAGCCTCTGACCCCTGTTGGCCACTACATAGCTGGCAGTGTTGCTGCTCACCCGCATCCTCAGGGTTGCGCTGCAAGCCGATGGACTCTGGTGTCATGATCTCGTAGGTCTCACGGTTCTTCAACATGCCGTCCTGCAGTACCAGCACCACCAGTCGCCAGCAGTGGCATTAACATGGTATTGGGCAGGGCGTTCTGGATGTGAAGCCGACTCTCTGACCCCACCATGCTCAGAACAGCTTGCACCACACACTGGTCGTCTACCCCATAGCCTGCTGCCACCCTTGCACCCCAGCCCCAGCCCCCACCCCTGCCCGGCCCCCTGCCCCATCTCCTGCCCCACCTTCCGCCCTGCTTGCCGCCTGCTGCCGCCTGGCCACCCACCTGGTGGATCCCGCTTTCATGGGCAAAGGCATTGGCGCCCACAATCGCCTTGTGGGGTTGCACCATCATGCCGCTGTAGTCGCTGACCATCTTGCTGGTGGGGTAGATGTGCACAGGGCGGATGCCAGTGTACAGCCCAGACATCTTGTCCTGCCTGCAGTCACAAAGGCGTCAGCCGGCACACCCCAGGGGTCCCCTTTGTGGCCATGCAAGCTCCTGGTCTACTTCTGACAGCTACAGCTCCCATCTATAAGGATGTTTGATTTCACCCCTGTGTGGTGTTCAGCGCACCGTGTGCCCCACCTGCCAAAGCTAAGCAGTTGTAAAAAAGCATGGTGTTAAGCAGAGGCAACTGCGAAACATGCCCAATGGCAGTTCCACAGAAACAACCTAGCTACTGACGCGGCCTGTGTGGCTTGCATGACGCAGGAGTGCATGGTGTGGGGCATGGGTGGGGCTCACCCTCTCAAGGCTATGGCCATGACAACCTCCTCCAGTGAGGCGTTGCCAGCCCTCTCACCGATGCCATTGATAGTGCACTCAATCTGGCGAGCGCCTGCCATGGCACCTGCAAGGCTGTTGGCTGTGGAGAGGCCCAGGTCATTCTGGCAGTGGGTGGAGATGATGACGCTGTCAATCCCTGGGGTGTTCGCTTTAATGGCTGCAATCAGGCCCCCGAACTCATGGGGCAGGTTCCAGCCGGTGGTGTCTGGAATGTTGAGCGTGGTGGCCCCTGCCTTAATCACCTCGCCCAGAATCTGATACAGGAACAGTGGGTCACTGCGGCCTGCATCCTCAGGGGAGAACTCGATGTCTTCACATCCCAGCGACCGCAGATGGCGCACGGCTGCCACTGCGTTTTCAACGACCTGGTCCCGCGACATGCGTAGCTTATATTTCATGTGAATTTCGCTGGTCGCCAGGAAGGTGTGCACCCGGGGACGCTTGGCATGGCGCACTGCATTCCATGCCCGCTCCAGGTCCTGGGGCTTCGTGCGGGACAGGCCGCAGATGACTGGAACATAGCCGTCAGGCTGCACATCGTTGCCAACCTCCATAGCAATGGTTCGCACAGCTTCAAAATCATCGGGCGACGCAATTGGAAAGCCAGCCTCAATGATATCCACGCCCAGCTTGAGCAGCTGACGAGCAATGTCAAGCTTCTCTTTGCAGGTTAGCGTCGCCCCGGGTGACTGCTCCCCGTCCCGCAAGGTCGTGTCAAAGATACGCACGTAGTTGGGGTCGCTGATTCTGCCTGGGATGTACTCTGGCCTGGTGCGGGGGGTGCTGGCAGCACACCGGGTGCTGAGGCGCGGCTGCGCCTTTTGATTTTGTTGGCTGTGCGGAACCTGTCTACCTGCCCGCTGCTGCATTTTCATCATGTCGCCGCCGCCGTCGCAAAAGTCAAGGGTCAAGGGGCAGGCCAATTTGTCCAGGGTGTGAGACATGAGATGGAACGACTTCACTCAAGCCAGAAGAACTGCATCGCTGTCAGGGGGAGCCTTACACTTCTTCACAACAGGTAGAGACTGCATTGATGTGGTACAGGGGGATTGGGCAGGCACGAACCATTTTCATTCACTGCACGTCCTCTCCAGGAGCAGCCTAAGTTTGTGCGCGCCTAACATGCCTACAAGTAGGGTTTGTCCGGGGCCACCCACTAATGTGTGTCCGTAGGCTTAAGAAGATGAGACAATCCATACCTACAAGGTGCTGCACGGTGTAAGGCGTGATGCATGGTGCACGTCGCACCACATTATCTCTAGATTAGGTTCCATGCAGTTGTTGTGCTGAGATGTGGTGGCAGGCAGCTGCTCTCACAGGCAGTGCACTGCCTGTGGAGTGACGCCAGCTGGGCCAGCTTGCCTCGCTGAAGCCCAAGACCTCGGGGCCAGCAAGGAGGAGATAGCTAAGTCCCCTCCATGTCCATGAGCCTACTTGGGGCGTGTGGGAGCAACCTGAGCAAGTGTCTGGACTAGTAAAGAGGTGCGCCTTAACTGGGGTGCAAGGGGCGGCAGTGAGGGAAGAGGGTCATCCGTTCTTCACACACAACACTCGCACAGGGCCGCCACCCCTTGCAAAATCCACTTGCTGGTGGGCGATCCCGCAGGAAGCGGCAGGTGGATGTACAATACGAAGTTCGTGCTCTGTCCCGTGGTGCTTAGCACTCCAGCCCGCACGCTCGTCTTGTACAGTGGGCACGCGTAGTGGGTGGCTGGTGGCGTGTACCGCTCCGCCGGTTTGAAATGGATGATAGGCAGCGACGCCGTCATCTCGCGAGGTCGGGGCTCACCCAACGCATTCGCGAACTGCACACCGCAAGTACACACAGGGCGGTCAATAAGCAGAGCACACAGGCGGCAGTCATTGCTGAGTAGGACCGTTCCCGTGCGTCTCCTGTTTAAGCAACTACAGAAGAGGGGTTGGAGGCTGTTCCGCACCTTGTCCCACACCGCGCACTCCAGGAATAGGCCGTGCACTAGAACGCCCTGCTCAGGCGCTGCGATCACCTCCTCGGGGGCGGACAAGTCACCGCGCACGTCAAATGAAAAGGACAGCCGGTCGATGGGCACCCCTGTCTTTCGCGCGTGGTTCTGAAGGGCCGCGGTCATGAAGCCCTGGTAACACAGCGCAATGGCGTGAGCACAAGAGCGGTGCTGCGGCCTCAGCAACACGGCATCAAGTGAACATTGGGCGGCAAGTCAGGGACTAGGAGACCTGACCCTGAGGAAATACCCAGCCCAACGCTCCAGCCTGATTGAGGCCCCCCTGCTGGTTCTCACCTAATCCCGCTCCTACGCCTGAAAGGAACCCTGCAGGCAACCTTAACCACCCTCCCTCTCCCAAGAATACAGGGCACAAGGTCATGGCTATGGCAGGGCCACGGTAGAGAACCAGCGGGGTCTGCTCAAGCATGTGTGCATGCAGCTGCTGACCTTGCCCACCTGGACTGAACGGGGGAGGGTGCGGCCCACCTGAGGAAAGAAGAATCCAGGCAGCCAGAAGCACACCGGCTCCCCATCTGCAATCCATGCCGCCATAGCTGCCATGCGTTCGCCAAAATCATGCACCCATGCGGCCAGTGGCTTCAAGGACGGGTAGGCTGCTTGGGCCCACACGGAGGGTACCTGCGGCCACACAGGTCAGCAGCACAGCCACCTTGCTTGCTGAGCAGATGCTGTCAACAGCGAGTTGAAACAAACCACTGGTGTGCCTGACGCAGCTCAAGTGCCTCACTTGTGACCGCAACACAGCAGAAGCAGGTGGCTGGCATGCAGCCGGGCAGCCCAGCATTTGGTCTTTACCTAGTGGATATTACTTGGGCAGCTGCTGCTGAGACTCTCATACTAGCACAACTGCTGCTCAGTTATGTGCACTTGATACGCCACGGGCATATCGAGCTGCAGTGCCCTGGCTGGTGGGTAAGGCTTGGTGAGTGCTGTGCAGCCTGATTTGACTTGTAAGGGTAGTGGTCAAGGGCAACGTGAACAGCCAGGGTCCAAGGAGGAATTGAACCAGGGTCAGAGATCAGGAGACAGCAGTAGAGTGGCACGGCAGTTTAGGTTCTGGGGGATGCTGTGTTCCTGGGGGTTGCCAACCCTGGTCAAGAATGATAATGCCGTCCATGAGGGCTAGGTGGAGAGTGGGTTGGCACCAACTGGATAAAGTCGTCGCAGTGCGGAAACCTGGCTATCATGTAACCATGCAAAGCTCTAGCCAGCTCTCCAATGGTGGGTTTGATGTGCTATAGATGGGAACAGAACAGGGGCCTCAGGCTGTGGGGAGAGTCCAGGGCTGGGCCCAGCTGTCCGCACCTGGTTGTTGATGAGGGCCAAGGCCATGCCCTCCAACTCCTGGCTCATCACTGCCAGCCCCTTCACTGCCCGCTGCAGCTCAGCGCAGCTGCGGGCTAGCACTGCACGCAGCGAGTTGAACCGATCCATCTCCTGCCAGCCAGCAATGCAGCACACAACAGGGCTGGGCAGCAGCTGTGCTGGGGCGGGGAGCCCCATCACAATGGAGTGAATGGCAGAGGGCACGGCATGCATGCACAGCCCGTGCATGCACGCCGCCTTCATGCTTGCCCTCCCCTTGAATGCAGCCCAGCCCAGCCCAGCCCAGCCCAGCCCAGCCCAGCCCAGCCCAGCCCAGCCCAGCCCAGCCCAGCCCTCTAGAGCGGCAACCAGGTCATGCCAGCCCTGCCCAGCTTGTGCAGCCTCCCCACCTGGGTCAGCACCGTCCCCAGAGAGTTGTCGTGGCCGCTGGGCAGCAGCGCGAATGGGCAACGCCGTACGCTAGCATGTGCTCGATCCAGAGGGGGCGGCAGAGCCTCGCTAATGCTGGACACCACCTGGGTGGCAGCAAGGTCAGGGCCAGGGCCAGGGCCAGGGCCAGGGTCAGGGGCTAGGGCCAGGACCAGGATAGGGTTCAATGGACGGCGCATAGCAAGGAGTGGGACAGGGCAGTGGATCGATGACCCTCAGGCAAGAGGGAAGCAGGGGCACGCGAGAGGGGTACAGGGGGGAACAGCATGGGTAAGGATACAACAGGGTACTGATCACAGTCATGCAAATGGTCGCAGTTACCTCTATCGCTGAAAACGCTGCTGGTGCCAGTGAGAGTGGTGACAAAGGTGGTGGCTGGACAGAAGCGCCTGCACACCTCTAGTAAGATCTCCTCACTGCTCTTGGGTGCAGCCTGGCCTGCCCCTGTCGCTGCAGCTCCACTGCCCCCGGTGGCGACACGAGGCTGTATGGACAACACTGTGTCCAGCAGCTTGCGTGACTCCTGATGCACCAGGAGCAATGGCACTGGTATGGGCAAGGGCATGACGTCAGCATGGGGCAGCCAGAGAAGAAAATGTTGATGGCTAGGCAGGCAGGCAGGCAGGCAGGCAGGCAGGCAGGCAGGCAGGCAGATAGGCAGGCAGGCAGGCAGGCAGAGGCAGGGGAGAGGTCCAGCTAGAGGTAGGAGCAGCTGACCTGCAAGTTGAAGGCGATGGCAGCATTGGCGTTGAGGCCAAACACTTCCGGCTCGTCTGTCAGAGGCAGCGCCTTGATGTGAGCGAGGTAGGAAGCTAGGTCCCGGGGTGGGGGTGAGGAGTAGCGTCCCGAGGCCGTGAACTGATACCCGTCACTCAGCACCTGGCAGCAGCGGGAGGGACAGTGGGCGACAGGAGCAGCAGGGCAAGTGTGGATGTCAGGCTAGGCAGGTCCAAGGCCCTTTGCTGATGCTGCCTGCAATGTGATAGGGTTTGATCCGATTAAATTCAAATCAAGTTGGGTCGGATTGGGTCAGGTCAGGTCAGGTCAGGCCAGGCCAGGTTGGGTCGGGTCGGGTCAGCTCAGGCAGCTGGGTGGCAGCAAGCTGCAGCAGGGGTGGGTAAGAGCCACAGTATCAAAAGCATCTCACGGCGGGTTGGTAGTACTGGCCCAGGATGCACATGAGGAGGCGACGGTCGTTGTCATCTGTCACTCGCCCGCCATAATTGATCTGCGTGGAAGGTGGGGTCAAACACGCACCACTGCAACCCACCATTGGGCTTGTGGCACCTAGGCTTGTGGCACCTTGTGGCACCCAGTAACACTATCAATCAACACCCCGACCCTGCGTACTTCACAGCAGCTTCCTCCTCCTGCACTTTGTCTAAGATCCATTACTGCCGCCCCTACGGCGGCTACCCTCTGCCCACCCACCCTTCCTCTACCCCACCACCTTCCACCCACCTCCACTAAGCCACCCAGACCCACCCTCTGGTCCTGGGACCCACTCCCACTCCTACCTGGCCGGTCACATAGGTGAGAGCTTCCCAAGGGATGCTTGCCCCTGGGCCCTGGCCAGGAACCACTGTGGTGGCTCCTGAGAGGAACATGTGCAGCGTCTGCAGCGCGCACGCAAAGTCGCCACTGCTGAACTCTGCAACGAGGGGGATAGCAGGGGTGGCAGCATGGCTGGCAGTAGAATAGGTGTTGGGGCAGGGCAAGCAGCTGCAATGTGCACATGACCAGGTTCTATACAGTGCAGTACTGCCAGCCATGCTAGTCCCATACAAAAGGTAAGGTTGGGTTGGGTTGGGTGGTGGAGATGGGGATGGGGATGGGGATGGGGATAGGGTTAGGGTGAGGGTTAGGGTCAGGGTCAGGGTCAGGGTCAGGGTTTAGCGTTAGGGGTGGGCAGGTGGTTAGATTGAACAGGGCACGCACCGGGTGCTGTGTTCCAGCCCAGAGGTCCAAACTTGCGCCTCTCCTGCATTGATGCCGCATGGAGGGCAGCAAATAGCTGATGAAGCAGCAGGTGGTGAGGGACGAGGGCAGTCAGATGCACAAGCACTCAGCCAAGCGACTTGGTGTCGAGCCAGCTATGTCTAGAGATCCACCAACTCCATAGAAAATGGCAGAGGTGCCGCTGTGGGAAAAAGGCTCCAGATGGTGAAGTGCAATGAAGCATGTATGCATGCAGGCAGGTGTTGGCGGCAGCAGCAACTTGGCGAGTGGGCAGCTGGCCCTGCAGTTGGTGCACTGAGCTGCAAGAGATGTAGGGTGCGTGGGCACTCATGCCAGCAGACAGCCAACCAGCAGCTGGCCTAGCCGCATGCCCAGCCCCGCACCTGCAGCAGAGCATGGAAGGTGGAGGCCGCAAAGACCAGCTTGCGCCAGGTCAGGTGCTGGGGGTGGCCCAGGGGCATGTCCAGGCCGTCAGGGGTAAGGTCAGAGTAGGCACGCAGCAGGTTGGCCCGCAGGCCTTGAGGGGGCTCCTGGGTGATCTTCACACCTGGGGTCAGACGACCAGGGATGGCTGGGCAGGCGAGAGGGCAGCCCTCTATGGCAGGTCAGGGGTGCGTGAGGTCCCTCAGTGCCAACACACGGCATTGTAAGTTAGGTGCCGTGCAGCATCAGCATCAGCACCAGCATCACATGTCACTTGCCAACATGCATGCCTTAACTAACACTGACACAGTGCATGGTCAAGCGTGAGTACAGCCGTTTGATAAGCTGCAAGCTCAGGATATGATGCTGATGTCTTACCGCACTGTAGCACAGGTACGGGGAAGTGAGGGGCGGGCATGGAGGTCAGCCAGAGGCGGAACTCCGGATGTACGTCATAGACCGGCTCGGGAGGTGGCGCCTCCGGCGCATCGATGTCCTCCACCGTTTCGAAACGTTTTGGGGCTGGAAGCGGAGGAGGCGCGAGCAGCTGCGGAGGCGCGGACTGGCTGCTCGCGGTCCCGGGTCGCGAAGTGCCGGACTCTGGGCGCTGCCCCAGACCGGCGACGCTGGCGTAGTGCTGCTGCTTTGTAAAGCGCGCGGCCAGGTCTTCTACCAGTTGCTCCAGACGCGGCATCCACGACTTTGCCAGATGGCAGTTCTGGGAATCAGGCAAGGAAGGCAACACAATGCCAGGCTATGCACCAGGTCAGATCACAGACACTCATTTCGAATCAAGATAACACAGCCCCTAAGTAGGGGAATAATGTGCTGACGCCATCAGTGTGTGAAAGAGTGAGCCCCCTCATGGCCGTGTGTGTGATCCTTCCTCACCTGAAGGCACACCCAGTCTCCAGCCCGCACTGCCATGCCGAGCGTACTCTCCGCTATCGGCCCCTGGCCTTGCCCTAGGCTGATGATGTGCAGGCGGCTGCCCACAGGTCGCCCTAGGCTGTCGCCAAAGCGCACAAGGCTAGCGGTGGGGTCCGCCCCCTGGGAGCAACCACACAACGGAGTGTGAACACCCAGGGGGTTAGTGCCCAGCAGCAGCCTGACAGCTCAGTGGTCTGATCTAGCACCATACGATGGGCCTGAGCATGTGGGAGTTGACCTTGAATGTAGTAGTTAGCAAGTCTGTGGGCTTCTGCAAGGCTTGTAAGACAGCAGCACATCTAGCAGCCAGCACCCACAGGCTGACTCTCACACTGCGTATGTAACACAAGGCAGGGGCTTGTAACCACCCCGCCTTCGACTCAGGGTGCATTGTACCTGGCTCCTCCCTTACCCCACCTGCCCCTCCTTCCCTCCACCTGCCCCTCCGTCCCCTCACCTACCCCTCCCTTCCCCCGCCTACCCCTCCCTTCCCACACCTGCCCCTCCCTTGCCCACCTGCGACAAGATGAATATGATGGGGGTGATGGGGGAGGAGTCCTTGTAGATGTCGGCCAAGCCTGATGGCTGAGGCTCCGTGTACTGTGGCCCCATGGAGGCTGACACATAGCTGCACACCATGCGCCACCACCATACGCATGCCAACAGTGCCAACATGGTGGGTCAGCCATCGGCAGGGATCAGGGGGTACCCACTGCCTGCTGCCTGTTCCCATCAGGGCGCCAGGCAGCAGGCCCAGGCAGCAGTGCATGCAGTGCAGCATCAGCATGCTTCAACCACACATGGTGTGTGATGCAGAGCATCGAATGCGATGCAGACGGGTGTATATTGCAGGCAGCCTGCAGCTGAGCGGTGCGGTCAGGGCCTGGCTACCACTGCCTTGTGATCCAGGCAGCATCAGTCTCACCAGCAGTCTCCCTGGCCCACAACCCGGCTGCCCCAGGCAGTGCTCCTGCTGCCACCACCCACCGCTGGATGGCCCCGCCCAGCCGGTCCTCACACAAGACCTTGATGAGCAGCAGCTGCAGGAAGGCGTTGAGGCCCCCCCGCACCCCAGGCACCGCCACCTGGCTCGGAGCCGGCTCGTCCTCTGCATCCTCAGGGTGTTGGGGGTGGTGGGTGGGCAGCCCCATGTCCTGGGCCATGGCGGTCAGGTCCTGCTGGTCAGGCTCAGGGGACTGGGCCCATGCCTGCCACTCCCTGGGCTGCGGTTGGGGCAAGGGGGCGGCGGTGGGTTTCAGAGGGAAAGGAGCAGGGGCAGGAACGATATCAGGGTCACGATAGGGGTGCAAGCAGAGTAGCAGCCGTCTGGGTAGAGGAGGTTGGGACACACTGCTGCTGCTGTTCCTGCTGTGACTGGCTTGCCAGCAGCTGCTCTTACTAGCCGCCCCTGCTGCCCCTGCTGCTGCTGCTGCTGATGATGATACCACTGCTACTGTACCTGGGGTCTTGCTAGCAACTGCTCCTGGCTGCGTTCCGCTGTTCCTGTCGTTGCCTGGTCTAGCTGAGGGCGAACAGCAGGCAGGCGGCCTCACCCGTGTTTGCAGGGACGCCAGCAGCTTGCCCTGGAAGGCAGGCACCGCCCTGTCTAAGCTGGCCAGGGCTGACCAGGTGGAGCTGGGCAGCCAGTCCAGTTCAGTGGCAGGTGTGCCAGGAGGCATTAGGGCTGCAGGGCAAGAGGCACCAGAGGGCGGACGGAGTGATCTGATGCTGCTCCAGGGCGGGCGGGCAGGCGGGCGGGCAGGCAGGCAGGCAGGCAGGCAGGCAGGCAGGCCCCTAGGGGGCCTGTGGTGGTGACGTGGGCAATGTGTGAATGAACATGGTCATGACTCATAACTCATGATGCCAGGCAGGGATGTGTTGGCAGCGTGTGGCATGACTGGCTATTCGGCACAAACAGGGTCAGGGTGAGGCTCAGGGTGAGAGATAGTAGGATAGGGTGTGTAGGATTTGGGTGTAGGGTGCAGGGTAAGGGTTGGGGTTCAGGCTTGGGATTAGGTTTAGGTTTTGGGATTGATGGAGAGTCAAGGGATATGTCTGCGGCTGAGTGTGGTGCATAGGGTGCTGGTGACTCGGCAGCTCCCAGCTTGTGAACACCACATGACCGGCTTGTGACATGTACATGTGCGAAGGGAGGAGAGAGGGACAAGAGGGGTGGAAGGCGGAGCGTGACTCACTGGTCGCTCCACGCAGGAGGAAGTTCCACTGCTCAGCTGGGATGGCGCCCGCGTCCCGCTGGATGGCGGTTGCGATGAGGAAGCTGAAGATCATCTTGTGTGCCGCGAACAGACCGCGGCACACCATGGTGAACATCGACTCGGTCGTGTAGGTCAGCAGGTTGCACAGCCGGGTGGGCAGATCGTCGGACTTGGCCGCGGCGTCAATGCAATCGTTGAAGAGTTGCGTAAAGTAGGCAAGGCTATATTGGTACATTGGGTCGATGCCCGACTGCGCAAAGATACCAGGCGCATCGTCATTGGGAACCAGTGTTGTTGTCTATTCAAGAGCCACACTCGCCAAAGCTGACCTTGCGTATATGTCGTGCGTAAACCGCATTGCGGTGCCTGCCACAGCACCCACCAGATCAGCGATGACGAAGAAAATGATGGAGCCACGGACCGGTACCGGGCGGTAAACCTCGCGAGCGGCGTTGATAGCGCGCTCCGTCTCTTCTGCCTCCTGCGCTTTGCGATCATGACCATGGCGACAGCAAATGACGCAGAAAGTCGGGCAACGCCGCCAGGTGAGATCAGAAACAACGAGACGAATGCAACAAGCTGCCAAGCAAACCAGGCACCGACCTTGACACGTGCGTTGATTGTCGTGCTTGTATTCCTGGAGTTGTTCAGGGTGTTGATGAGGACCTCGTCGTCCAAGATGTTGCCAGTGCTCTCGCGCAGGAGCTTGAGCACCTTTGCCACCAACAGGCCCACAGCAAGGAGGCCTCGCTGATTGCAATCCTGACTAATAATAAACCCCAGCCTAGGCTTATCACACGGTGGCACAGTCAGTGAGGCTCCCCTCCCTCCCCTGACCCACCCTGTCCTCCAGTTCCTGCAGCTGGCGCTTGTCGTTGCTGATGGACACCACCAGGCGGTCCTTGGCTTCCTCTAGCTCCGGCCGCTCCTTGCGCACCACATCGCCCAGCAGCTGGTCCTCCAGGCCCTGCACCAGCCACCTATTGCTGGTGGCCCTGTGCCTACCACATGCTGACCATGGCTATGCACTGCAGAGGTGGTGCAGAAGGCTTGGTGCTAGGCAGCTGATATGTGGCGTCCTGTGCCAGCCACCTGCGTGTCCTAATTGGGACACAGCACATGCGGCGATGTGCAGCCAGCTGCATAATTCTGCACCCCCACCCCACCCCACCCCACCCCACCTCACCCCACCTGAGCCTACTACACCCCAGCTCAGAGTCGACAGTACGCTCTTCATGCTCATTATGCCAGGCAACCCACCTTGATGGTGACGGTGAAGTTGATGAGGTTGACCTTGATGCACACCTCTGGCAGGTAGTGCGGGTTAGGCAGCTTGGTGGTCATGTAGAAGCGAAAGTTGGGGTCATAGTCCACGTCGCTGTCGCCCAGGCGAATCAGAGTGCGTGTGCCTGCCAGCACCAACCAGGGCAGCCAGCACCTAGGAGCCCTTCCAGCAGGCATGCTCACCTCATCGGTGAGGGTGGTGCTGGGATCATGTTGGGTGTGTGTGTATGTTCCTGGCGATGGCACACCACAATGCAGCCCAACTGACAATGGTGGCAACCCTACCTCAACTGTGCCTTATGTGTATCCATAATCAAGCCGGAGCCATCACCACTTCCTAGCAGACACCTATAACAGCCCCAGACGACCTCATGGGGGCTCCTGGAGCCCTGGCAAGCACCACTGGCGTCCCTTTGGCCCCACCCTGCGTGAATGTCTGCTTCTGCAGGAGCGGCTCCAGGGCCGGGTCCAGCGCCTCGCCTACGTCCTCCAGCAGCACTGGGGAGCTGATGCGGATGCAGTTCTCCAGCGTGCGCAGCAGACTGGGGTCAGTGACACGAAGGGACCTCAGCCCGTACTTAGACTCCATGGCTTTCACCCATCTGCAAGGGCAGGGCCGACAGGGCACGGTGGGGCAACAGTTCGCAGGGCAGGGGTGGGCAGGGGTGGGCAGGGTAGGGTATGGGTAGAAACAATGCAGCGAGCAGGTAAGAGGATGGTGACCTTGGTAATGTGGGTACCAAAAACATGTCATCTTAGGGGCATAGGGTAAGAATGCACTGATGTGCAGTTGGCCCAATCGCTGCGTGGCGTGATCCAGTGACTGTGCACGCCTACCCAGCAATGTTCAAGCTGCCAGCACCTGTTGGACTGGTCCTGAGGGTCCACCATCAGTGGCCAGCGTGAGCCCCGCGTCACCAGCAGCGCATTGTCCACAGAGTGGGCGTCAGTGGGCAGTCCTTGCAGGTTCCACTCCCGCACCTGCAGCCGCCACGGCCAGTGCATGCAGGGGCGTTACAGCGTAACACCCCACACGTCACCCCGCATGGGGGTCGCATGGAGTGCTCCATGTGCGGTATGGTCGAGGTCCTGAGGTGCAGATGACTAGGGTGCTGGGGAGCACACCCAGCAGTACGCCCCTGATCTTGGCAGCAAGTGTTTAGTTGTGCGAGGGTGGCGTGACTACTGCAATTGCGACTGTGTCTTCTTGAGATGCCTGTGTGACCTTGACATGGCTATATGAGGATGTCAGCTGGGTTCTGACAGCAACGCAGCACATGAGGGTGCATGCTATGCAAGTGAGCCCGCTGCAGACGCACCTCCACCGGGGATGCCAGGGTGCTCTGCAAACTGAACGCGGGCGACACCGGGATGCCTAGCTCCCGGCACCGGCTGAGCCACGATTGAATGAGGGCGGTGCGGTAGGTGCCTGCGGCGGACGCGGAACACGGTCACACCCAGAGCGTTATCGACGGCGGGGTGGCGCGTGGCGCGAGGGGTGCGCAAACTGCACCTGTGAAGGCCCCCAGGTAGCTTACGCACGCTGCTGAAAGAAAGACGTCTCCAACGAGCAACAGCATGCGGTCGCCCAAGTCTTCCGCGGTAGCCTTCCAGCGCACCGACTCGTCCCCCAGCGCGCTGATCAGCTTCTCAGCGCGGCCGAGGCGCTTGCCGCTGAGGTCTGCTTGCTGCTGAAGCGACGCCAGCTCGCTCTGTGTGCTCTCCAGCTGCGCCTGCAGTGCCTCTACCTTTGCCTCAATCTCGCTTAGCTGGCCCGTTTTTTGAGCCAAAGCGGCGTTCATGCTGTCCAGCGCTGACTGGGCGTTCAGCAGGACGAGCCGCTTAGGCTCCACTATCTGCGGCAAACAACCGTCATTCCACTCAGCGTCTGCAAACCACACAGCAACCCTTTGTAGTGTGCGGAATATAGAGGGCGTACAGCTATCAGAAGACAGCTATTAGTACTACAAGCATCATATCACTTGCATCAGCTACAGTGGTATGTACTATGGGCAGCGTCAATGGGAAGCTGGCCCGGTCTTGCCACTCTACAGCTCCACCAGTCTTATCTACAACGCTGGATCCCCTTTGGTGTATGTTCATAGGGGGCTTAACAAAGCTCCAGCGCCAAGGAGCAGGCAGATGTCATCAGGTCAGCATGCAGCAGGCAGGGCTCAGGCTGGGAGAGCCAAGCCTGACAACTAGGCAGCAGCAGCGCCAGCAGGAGAATGGGGAGGTAGAAATGTTGAAAGGTGGGGAGGTGGGCAAGATTGGAGCAAAGCTCCATGTTTCTAATGAGTGCGAGTCAGTCATTGAATTGCAATGTCATAGGTGCGCCAAAACTGCATGGCTCCACTCGCTTAGTCAGCGCACCTTGGTGACTTTGCCATACGTGTCCATGGCTCGCACCCAGAGGCACAGGCTCATGGCTGCCTTGCTCTGCTTGGCCACCTGATCAGGCGTGAAGTTGGGGTCGTCAATCAACCGCTTCAGGCTGCGCACCACCTGCGCACAGGCAACTTGGAGTTTCAGTCACACCCTGCGCCCGTGGTTGCGCCAAACTGCATTCGTCTCTCTGCATTGGTGCCTCCGCTCTATTGCCGCAGGTGTGCACCTGCCAGCTATTGCTGATGTTGGTGTGTGGCAGGTTCTGCAGCAGGGTCTGGGCATGCCCCAAGCTGGCCAGGTACGTGAGGCACCTCAATGCGTGCCATACACCACACACACCTTGTCTGATATGTTTTCCCGGTCATACTCCATCAGCCGCTGCAGCAGCAGCAGCAGCAACAGCAGCAACAACACGAACCAGTTTCAGACTCGGTGTACCTGATGGGTACACTCTGGGTGTTAGGCTGAGGTTCAAGCATGTGCTGCCTGGTTGACAAGTGCGGTGCAGCAATTGAGCAAAGCCAGACCCAGCAAGAGCTCTGCCCTGGTGATGGCTGCCCTGGTGTTGGCTGCCCTGATGCTGGCTGCCCTGGTGCTGGCTGTTGGTGGGCACCTTGATGAAGTTAGCCTCGCCTAGCACTCGCTTTGCAGTGTCCCAGTCTGGCTTTTCTTGCAGGAGCAGACACACGCCCTCCATGGTGACTCCCACCTACAGCAGCAAGCACTCGAGTGACTGAGGCACACACAGTGCATGTGGGGTCTCTGGGCTTGGGCCTGGTCCCAGTGTGCCCCTTTCCACTTGCAAGCGGCCACCACTGTACCGTTGACCCTGCTGCTAAGCTGCTGGGCAGCACCCACCAGAGGTGGAGGCTTGGTGAAGGTCTTGATCTCTACGATGTCACTCTTGTTCAGTGAGGCCAGCGCCTTCTCAGCAGCTTCCAAGGCAGGGAGCACCTGTGCAAAGGCGGTCAGCCCACATGCATCATTACTCTCAACCCTGTACATTTGCTATTTCCCGATGATGGAAGTACAGCAGAAGCCACTGCTGATGAAGAGCTGAAATGATAAAGAATAAAACCAATAGCCACAACGTGGTCATTCCCATAGAGCCGTTCCTTGCTGCATCATTTGTACATCGATATGGTACATTGCCAGCATTATGAATGTGCTGATATCAATGATATGGGTTACACAATGATATCAATGATGTGGGTTATCAATGTATTGACATCATTCAGTCAAGTTAGCTGCTCCGTGGGCCGGCTACCAACCTCAACTACCGTGATTGCATGAGCAGTGCACTAGCCCCATGCCCCCCTCCATGCCTCACCTCCTCCAAGTCCTTCTGCGCATCATCCTTTAACAGCTGTGTCTCAACCTGCTTGACCTTCACCTCCGCCTCCTCCTCTTGCACCGTGCGCTGGATGACAGCGGCATCCCGCCGCTCAGCCTCAACCTGCGTGTGCAGCAGCCATGCCCTCAACACCTATTGTGCCCTGCCTGCCCACCCTGCGTGCCCACCCCTGATGCCCAGCCTGCCTGCAAATTGTGCCCCTCCTGGCATGCCTGCCCACCACTGCCCTTCCTCTACCTGACTATCATGTGTCATTGGCCAGGGCCTGCCTTCTCACTACATGCCGTGGTCAAACTCAACCCCTCGTGCCCAGTCATTGACCCTGTGCATGCCCTCTTTCTGGCCTCCCGTAGCGCCACCAGCCCCAACACATCACTCTGCATCTCCCTTACTCTGTCGGGCCTTTGAGCCCAGACGGCTCTGGTGCTCCTATTGATGCCGCACTCACCCAGATTTTCCGATCACGGTTTCAAGGGCTGCGTCTAAGGAATGCTAGCACTTGCCACTGCCTGCTGCCGCCTGTCCTGACCCACTGTACCACGCAGGTTTCACGACTGCAGACTTTTGCCGGAGCTGGTGAACCTGTGTGGGTGACCGTGCACCTCCCTCTGCCTGGACCACCTGCCTTGCCCTGGCAACAGTCCGTGGGCCTACATACCTGAATGAGCAGGCGTTACGTGTCCCTTGTAGCACCGCACTGGGAGCTAGTGGAAATTCAATCGTAAGTCTCAAGAGTGAGAGTCGTGAGAGTGGAGACAGTCGCGATGTGCCGACTACAAATCTCAATGAGGGGCAAGAAGCGCAAGGGCGCGGATGAGCCCAAACAGCCCAACCCCAGGCAGCCTAAGCCCAAACCCAAGGGCAAGCCGTACACAGTGGGCTTGGTAGGCCCTGTCTCGCCACAAGGGATGGCGCTTTAGGCTAGGCTGAAGGAGCAGGCCAACTCGGAGCAGGCAGCCATTGAGTCCCAGAAGCGGTGGGGGACCCGCAAGCAGCTGGTGGTGTTCTTTGAAAACGCATGCATTGGCACCCAGGGTGGGTGGGGGGCCCAAGGTGGAGAGGGCCAACAGCCGCAAGCCAACAGACAGGCTGCCAGGCAAGGTGGTGACTGTGGATGAGTTCCGCACCAGCAGCTCGGCTATGAATAGCCCCCAGCCCTGTGAGAGGAAGCTGGACCGCAACAAGCCAACCAGGCCTGAGGACTGGAAGCCCAAGCCAGGTCAGGTTCAGAACCGCTTGTTGCGGTCAGCCTTGAGCAAGCGGTTTGAGGCGCCAGTGCGGGGCCTCATGTGATGCCCTTGGTTGCACCAGGATACCCCTGGTGACCTTGGCAAATGGGTGGACAGGGACTGCAACGCAACCCTCAACCTCCAGCGGGCTGGGAAGAGCAAGTGGCGCCCACTGGAGCTGTGCAGGTGGCCACACTGAGTAAGGCTTCCCGCCAAGGGCAAGGAGTACCCAGCATTGGGTTTCAAGAAGCTGCGAGACCGAGCCCCCAAGGTCCAAGCCCAGCAGCCTGTAGCACAGTAGTATGTGTGCATCAGGCAAAGCTTAAGCTGTTGCTTACATCAGAGCATGCGTTTCATGCCAACATCGCTCGCCTGACTCTCGCAAGGGGGGAGGGGTAGGAAATGAGTATTTGGTACCGGCTGTTGGTCACAGATACTCAGTTTGGATTACAGATAGCACTGCCCCTACGCATTAGTAGGGGAACAATGTGCTGCGTGTCCATCGTCCACCTGAATGAGCAGGCGTTGGGTGTCCACGGTCTTGGCGGCGAGCACTGGCTGCAGCTCGTTCAGCTCCCGCTGCATTTTGTCCACCACCACGTTGGTCTCCTGCAGCTTAGACAGCCCATTGAGCAGGCGGTCGCGGGCAAGGGCCATGTCCTGGCGTTTGCCCCGCAGAAGGCTGATGTAAAGGTGGATGAGGTCCAGGTAGCTCTTGGGTGTCACATAGAACCTGGCAAGTTGAGATCAGGCATAGGTTTGGTGTGGCACAGGGAGGGGAAGGCACAGGGCGTGAGCGACACAGGGCATAGGAGGCACAGGGCGGGGAAGGCACAGGGAAGGCGGTGGATGCGGTCACACTTCATATCGTTTTCATGGTTGCATGCAATGGCACCCACCTTCGCCGGAGCTCGTGATAGAACTTTTCAGCCATTGCTGCCACGCCTTGGTGAATGTCGACGCACATTGCTGATACGGCTGCATTCATTGCGTCACCCCCAAGCTGCTGGCTGGACAGGAAGCGCTGCGAAACCGACAGCAGAGCATCCGAAGGCCACGCGCTGAACCAGTCAATGGTGCAGCAATTGATCAGTGACGGGAACTGCCGGCATCGAGCGCGGAAGGCCTCGCCGACAGGGCTCATGGCCAGCACAATGTGTAGGTTGTCCCGCACACGGTTGATGAAGGCGCGCCACATCGCGTCGCGCGTCTCCTCAATCCCGTTGTCGACTATCCACTGCCTGCAAATGGCAGCCCCGGCAGCAACTGCAGCACGGACCACACAGTTCCCCATCGAAGCACTGCTGGGAAGAAAAGGATGACAGGGGTTGCATATAGAGGCAGGAGCCCAGGGCCATGTGGTTGAGGGCAAGGAAGGGACACGGGATGAGGGCCACGTGGCTGTAGGCAGAGGGCGATGCCAGAAGGCCATGGTTGTAGCAGCAGGGGAGGAGTGTTTGGGGTCAAGAACAGGGGTTGCAATGGGCCTGGCATCACCTGATGTCAGCCAGCACCCGTTCTCTTTCATCTTGAGCAAACAGGCCGGAAATCTCTCCACTGTTCAGCAGGTTGTTGATGTCCTCCACAAATGCTTCGCTCACAATGTGGTTGTCAGTGAACAGGAAGGCAACATGCTTGCCATCCACACCCGCCGTCCTGCACAAGCACTCAATGGATGGGGCCACGTGACCAGGCTTCAAGAGCAGTCAGGTTGCCCTGTGCAGCGCCATGTGCATGTCAGCTGCACGCCCTTGCTGAGGTGTCTGCCACAGCAGTGTGGCTTCCCCTGACTTTGCTGCAATACAGCAGCGGGAGTGGCACATGTGTGTTGTGGCCTAGGAGGTACAATAGCACTGGCGACAGCGACAGCGTGATGGCCCTCCCACCTGTACAGTTTTTTTACGTCCTCCCTGAACTCCGTGATGCCATAGCTGCGTGTCAGCTCTATGGTGGCGCACTGGGTCTCGCTCATGAAAGCTGCGAAGCGCGTGAGCGACTGCTTGCCGCTGCCGCCCACGCCCACCAGCATGGCGGAGCCGCGAGGCTGGCGCAGGATGCGCGCGATGCGGCTGATGTGCTGCACGGCGTCCAAGAAGAACACTGCGCAGTGGAATAGGAGCGGGAGGTGAGGACGGAGGAGGGAAGATGGTTTTGGAAGGAAAGGAATGGAAGATGAGGCAAGGTAGCTGACCACCGGCCAACTATCTCTGGCTTGACGACAGATGGGGGATGGTCGAGATGCAGGAAAGGGTGGAGGGAGGAGGAACCGTGCACTGTCATTCAAGGGGGAGGAGAGAGTGTGAAGGTGAGGTCGGGTGGCAGACCATGGCCACCCAGCTGGAGGAGGGAGAGCATGTGTTGTTGAGTGGTTATGGTGTTTATTGTGGCTGAGGTGGCTGAGGTGGTTATGGTGGTTCAGGTGTGGCTGACCATGGTGGCTCAAGTAGCCAGGCAGTGCTCGCACCTAGATTCAGCGACGCAGTGTGCGTCATGTTGTACTCGTCCAGGTAAGAGGTGAGGATGCTCATGAGCTTGCCCTGGTCGGTCACCTCCTCGTACACCCGCTCCTCACGCGGAGCCCCCACTCTCAAGTAGTCGCCTGGGCACCAGGGCGACACCCAGCAAGCAGGTGCCCAGATGACCTCAGCATGGAGCCACCCCCCTCACCATCTCTCGTCTCCACATGCCTGGGCTTGAGGCATGGCATGCCCACATGAAGCAGTCATGTCTTGCAGCAGTGCATCATTGCAGGTGCCGGCTGACGATGATGACAGCATTCCATCAAGGCAGGTGGGCACAGGCTGATGCTGAAGCTGGGATGTGGGCAGCAACAGCTGGGCACAAGGTTGAATGGCTAGTGAGGGCTAGTGAGGCTGACTGCACACCTAGCTGGATGTGCTGTGCTGGGGTTCTGCCCCTCACCAAACATGATGTTGCGCTTCACAAAGAACTCTTCAAAATCCTGTCGCACGTCAAACTTGGCCTTCAGCAGCTCCATGAGCATGAGCTTGAAGTACTGCTTGTCCTCACTGCTGATAAGCCTGTGACCAACATGCAATTAATGATGATGTGGTCTTTCGAGGGGTTGAGAAGCTCTATGACAAGTGGCAGCAGCAGCAGCAGCAGCAGCAGCAGCAGCAGCAGCAGCAGCAGCAGCAGCAGCAGCAGCAGCAGCAGTAGCAGCAGCAGTGGCAGCAGCTACAGCGGCGGCATAGATGAAGCAGTGACGGCAGCTATGGTGTCAGAGGTGGCAGCACCCAGCACCACCAATGCAGCACACCCCAAGCAGGTCCACAACTTTAGTAAACCTTGAGAGCTAGGAGTTTGTCACCAAGGGTAGGAAGGAGGCCACCCATGCCAGCCAGGCCCAGGCGGGTAGGCGGGAAAGCAGTCAGTCACGCAGGCAGGCAGGCGGTTGGTGGGGTGTGCTTGACCAAGGCAGTAGCCCACCTGTCATGATATACTCTCAGGTTCTCATGCACCCACAGCCTCATCAGCGTGTTGCGCGGATCAGGGCACTGCCCCGGCCGAATGTTCAGCACGCCCTGTGGGGTGGGCAGCAGCAGACGGGTGGGCAGCAGCAGGCAGGTGGGCAGCAGCAGGCAGGCAGCATGTGAGCCATCATGCTAGCATGCACAGCGTGTTCACAAAGCTGGTGGCCGGCAGCCTGCCTACTGCTGAACTAAACAGCAGGGCTTCACCCTCCCGGTCTGGCCTGCACGTTCAAAGGGCATGCTGCAGCAGAATGCTCCTGGCCATGAGCTGGCCGCAGGTTCGCCCTGCACATGCGGCACATGAGCAGCCCCCACAGCCAGCAGTGCGAGCGTGCGGAGCCCCACCTGAAAGACCTTGGACACGTCCCGCAGGTTGAAGGTGTAGTGGCTCTTGGCAGGGGTGGGCAGCAGCTCCTGGGAGATGCGACAGTAGATGGCCACCGCACCCTCCACCATCGGCTTCAGCATGCGTGTCTTCACGTCTGCAGTGAGGGCAGGACGGAAAGGCAGGAGTGGGTCGCTGCCATACATGCATGGTGCTCGTGACCACACACCCTGCAAACACACGCACATACACACAGTGTGCCGTACGACACCCAGGAGTGCTGAGACATAAGAGCATTGAGCCATAACTCCAGCTGTGGGGTGGCTCAAGGATTAAACTCAACAGAAGCAAAGAGGCAGGGGCTGGCAGGGGCTGGGCACATAGTGCACAGTGGAGGATCCTGTACAGTCTGTCAGGCAGATATGGACAACAGCTACAGGCCTCACCTACCCCACCTCTTACCCCACATATTACCCCACCAGCTTACCTTGATAACCTTGTGCCCTGAATCCATCATCTCACCCGTTTACATCAATGGAACATGCCTGTCTGCATGCTTACAGTCAGCCTGATCCCTGCTCCTTCCCCTGCTCCAGCACGACGCCATTGCAGGCAAGCACATAACCGGCCAGCGGACAACCCACGCTGCCCTGCCCTTGCCTGCGTTGAAGAAGGAGTCCATGAACCCGCCCAAGATGGTGGAGAAAATGGTGCGCATAGCTGTCTCGCTGGGCGGCGGCATGTTGAGCTGAGTGAAGTGGCGGGTGAAGCGGCTGCTCATCTCCTGGCGGCCTCCCCCTGGCGGCCCGCAGGCAGCACACAGCGTGGCGCCCTCCACCTCCTTCCAAAACAGCTTCTTGCGGTCGTAGAAGCCCCTGGTAGCCAACAGCACAGCCCCGACAAAGCACACAGCTGAGGTGAGGAGGGAATGCAGCTGTGGTGAAGGGCAGTTGGGCTGGGTGCAATGGAGAGTGTCAGCTCGCGGCTTGCCCAACGGACAGCTAGGTGTGTGGAGGGAACAGCAACAGGCAAGGCAGCAGTACAGCAACCAGAGCAATTGGTTTACGTGGTGTAAGATGAAGCATCTCAGCATGGAGCAAGAGCTGGACAGGCATAATCACTGTCTGGCCAACCGTGTGTAATGGTATGTGCGGGGGGTACCGTTTCCAGGGCGCCTGGTTAGAAGGCAATGCAAGCTGCTCTAGGACCAACAACCCTCATGGACCCTTCGTGCACAGAAAGCCGGCTGGTCCCTTCACCCCTTACCCAAAGTCTTGCAGCTGCCGCAAGAGCTCGAGTGGGGGCTGGGCGCCATAGACTTCGCGCTGTGGCATGTTGACGTCGTCCACGAACAACACAATGTGCTTGCCAGCGGGCGCACCAAACCGACGCTTGCGCTTCTTCTCCAGTTTGGCTTCCACCATGGCCTATAGCAGGCAGATACATTCGCGGCAGCAAAGGTAGCCGCGTCTGAGTGGATAGGAGTGGAGGCATCGGGGGCACTCCGGGGCATCAGGAGCAGCAGGTGCACCAGGAGCAGGAGGAGCATCAGGAGAAGCAGGCTAATGAAGAGCAGAGAGGGCAACCAGAGCAGGAGTGGTATCATGAGCCTCAGGGGCGTGAAGAGCAGCAGCCCACGGAAGCTGGCATCCACCTGAGTTGCTGTGGAACTGGTCTGGGCGCTGAAGTTGAGCACCACAGGCATGAGGTCCATGCCGGGGGCCAGGCGGGCAAGCGTGTCCAGCACCACAGCCGTCTTGCCCACCCCACTAGCCCCAGTGAAGAGCACACTGCGGTGCACCTGGGCCATCGCGCAGCTGGGCAATCATCATCATCATCATCCATTACATGGCATTTGCCGAAATGGCCTTGCCGCAGACTCATCATCATCAGCACAAGAGGCACCTAGCATCAAACTAAGGCGGTCGCAGCCTCAGGTTCGAGGCTGCGCAGCTGGGCAGGTGAATGATGTGGTCATCACGATGGTGATGAGGGCGCCAGGCGAGGCAGACGATGGTGTGAAAGGCATACGTTTTGGGGCTACGGCTGCGCTGTGATGGCTGGGGCGCTTGTGATGCGGCTGGTGAGTACCGTCAATCAATCAGTATGCCGGTCAACCTCTGCTACAACCTCAGGTGGCAGCCTGCTCCAGAATCAGCTGTTATCCTACTTCCTGCCAGTCGGGTGCCAGGACACAAAAACTGCGCTCCACCAACCTGGACACAGGCCTGCAGCAGGAAGGCATAGCGGGTGGTGTCTGTGGTGGGGACCAGGATCTGAAAGTAGGGCGTTGCCGGGTTGTATTTGAACTTGGGCACCACTTCATCCCAATGCCCAAAGGCGAAGTTCCTGTGAAGACAGCAGTGGCATATGGGTAAGGCGCGTTAGGGACAGTGGCAGTGTGTAGCGTGCGCAGAGTGAACACTTCAGCCAGTTCAGACAGCTGAGGTCAGCGACATGGCAGCACATGCAAAAGCTTTCGTTGTCAGGGTACCGCTATCCTCATGGAGATGGAGTGCTTATCAGGGCGTGGCAAGGAGACGTCGTGACAAAAGAGACAGCATCAGCTGCGGTGACAGCGTAGGCGTTGGTGGCTTGGCTGGTCACACCTCGCGGGGTCCAGCCGGTAGTCAAACACGGTTGCTGCGCCGCTGGACGGGAAGTTGGCGCAGCCCTCCAACCGCTCGCGCACCGCCATGTCCCAAGCGTCCCAGCTGCTGCCCTCCAGCGCGCCGCCCAGACCCCAGGTTAGGCTGCGGTCGCAGCGGAACACAGCATGAGGTGGCAGTGACCTCTGAATCTATTTCAGAGTCTAAATCCCAGCAACTTGCACGGGGGCACGAGAGTTATCACAGGCCATGAGTAGAGCAAAAGCTTAATTCATGTCCACAACACGGGTGCAGCTGGCTTTTTCATTCATGAAGTAGTCTGGCTATCAGGTACAAGATTGCGCTTGATAGGCGGTAGACCAGGCTAGGCCAGGCAGCAGCTACCTGAATGCGAAGACATACTGCAGCGCCAGCTTGGTGCTCTCATCCAGCTCCCCTGAGAGGACCAGGCCAGAGCCAGGGTGAGACAGGGCCTGCGGCATGGACCACATGACACTTTGAGTGTTGCAGCAACGCTGACAGGTGCATGCCATGTAATGATGATGACGAGGATGGTGAGGAGAATGAGGGCCTGTGGGGCCCAAGACGCAAACACATGGTCAAGCGTTCGGCGTGCCTCACTAGCTTCACACATCCCTAGGCACCCAGACATTGGCAGTGCAATATAGACTTTCCTGCCCCATGCTGCCGGTCCAGCTATACACAGTGCAGCGGGCAGTGAGCAGTTACTAGTGGGCTGTGCCAAGCAGCCATAGCAGGTTGACGACGAAACCATCGTCATCTTCAGCAGCAGCAGTCCAGCAGGACTAGAGTGCTTGCAGGACAGGTGGCCTGGGTGGCTGTGGTAGGGACATACCGTGAAGAGCATGGCGGTGTTGGCCACCAGGTTGATGTTGGCGGTGGGGATCGCCTCCTTGCACTCGGTGCGTAGCGTGGTGATCAGCGGGTCAATGAACCTGGGGCAAAGCAAGGCAGCAGACAGCAGCAAGGCAAGACAAGACAAGGCATAAGGCACAGCAGTGAGCCACCATTGCATTGCAGCTTGTATCCCACTGTGATGGATTGTGTGAGGTCCTGTTTTCATGCGTGTCAATTTACAACTGCCACAACTGCTACAACTGCCACAGCAAATGAACGCCATTGGACCATTGCCCTCTCCCACCACTGCTTGCGACCTACTTGCCATCACCCAGATGCCCTGACCCAACCTATCTCAGTGTACAGGTCTGGCATTTAACCTGGTATTGGCCAGCTACATGCTACTACTAGCTGTTGTGCCAGCCTACATCACCGCCGTGCAGGCAGCCAAGCAGCCTATGCCAATAAAAGAGGTCCAGTGCACAGTTACCCAGCAGGGGGGTCAGTCTGGCTGCCCCGTACCTGTGGAACAGATCAAAGATGAAGTCCAGAGTGGCCTGGGGATAAGTGGGGCTGGGCGCTGGCCTGCTGCCGCTGGCAGTTGGCGCAGCCTCCACAGCCTCTCCACTAGCTAGAGGCGGGTAGATGGCCGCCATGTCTGGTGACACATGCAGGCCAGCCAGCTTGGCCAGCCACGACCTGAGCAGGCAAGGCAGGGGTGAAGGGAGCCCCGTGTTGAAGGAGCAGTGAGGCATGCTGTAGCTGAGGGGCTGCCTGTGTGGTCAGATGTGGTGGGAGCGTCTTGCATAGAAAAGTACATACTGGTGCCCAAGGGGTGGCCCAGGGGGGTCGCAAGGGGTGACCCCATGCACTGCCTTCCCACCCGCCTCCCTGACCCTGGCTGTGGGCTGTGGCGCTGCAGGTAGGACTTATTGGTGGCAGTGGGAGTGGTGGTTGGTGGTGAGGGTGGTGTGCACACGAGAACCGCCAGCGGGAGGAGCCAAGATCACAAGAGGAGCTGCAGAGCAATAGAACCAAGAAGAACAAAGAAGCAAGAACCACCAGGTGCAAGAGGTCTGTGAGCTGTGTGTGTGCTGCAGCACTGACCTGATGTAGGGCTGCCAGCCCATGTCCTCCGGCGGCACGTACACCATGCCGCAGCGGGACACAGTGGCGGGCGAGGCGACGGCCAGGTCTGACACCTCAAACAGCATGCGCATGGTGGTCGCATCGAGCTTGATGCGCTCGCCATTAGGCAGGCACAGGGTGCAGTTGTCATCCAGCACTGCAGGGCAGGGAGGTCATCAGGCAGGGTTAAGGGTCAGCAGCAGCAGGCAGCAGACCCAGCACGCGCCGACTGTGCTGTGCACCATGTAGCCAGCTTGAACCGGTGCGGGCTGTGCACAGTTGCCAACCGCCTCCACCCTCCCTCATCCGCCCTAAGCCCAGTTGACCCCTTCACCTCCTCACCCTATGCTCGTGACCAGGCGAGGGCATAGCCCGTCTCCCTTCCCCCTCGTTCCCAAGGGACCAGATTTTCCTTGCCCCTCCTCCACCCACCCCTAATGGCCAACAGCCTCCCACCTTCTCCCCTCCATCTCCACCTACACCTGCACCTAAAGCACCCTCCCGCCCTCCACCCACCAGTGTTCAGGTTTTCCACCCAGATGGCGTCCACTGGTCCATCAAACACCACCCACTGCCGGTCCTGGCTGGTCTCTCCCACCGCTGCTCGGATCAGGCTGGAAGCCAGGCCATCATGCCACTCGTTAGTCAGGGAGCTATACTCGCCGTACAGCTCGCCCATCTTGACCGCCTTGGGGTTTAGAACCGCGGTGTGAACAGTCTGGAAGCTCGGATGAGGGTGCTCCTGCTGCCGCAGCCGCCCCATGGCTTGCTGCAGGGTGCGGTAGCAGCAGGTCTTGCCACCCCCAGTGGGGCCGACCAGCATCACGCCAAAGCGCACGTTGAAGGTTTCGTACAGCTGCATGACCTGCAGACCAGTGTCAGCACCGGCACTCAGTCTCATGGCAGTGGTGTCTCATGGCAGTGGTGGCTCATGGCAATGGTGGCCGTAGCATTCATCATTATGCACCATCCACTGAGAATGATGTGTATTGTTAGTCCTGTGTTTCACTACTGCATGACAACCTCTATTCCTCCCTTGTCTGTTCCTTCCACTTCCTGTCACCCTTTCCATCCCCATGCACTGCTACTTGTTGTCGAGGCTGACTGCAGCTGATGTGCTCAACTGTCAGGCATTGGCAGACAGCACGCAGCAGCGATGCAATCACATCACTGACAGGCCAATGAGCTGGCAGCAGGCTCATGACAGGTTGCAGGTTGGTGAGGGTCGCAGGTCAGTCACTTGATGCTTGGTGATGGGGCTGTGCTGAGGCCACATGAGCTGCTCAGCAGGGCCTCCTGCCAACACGCCTCCTGCCAACACGCATGCTGTCCACTGGGAGCTGGTGTAAATCCAATCGTAAGTCTCGAGAGTGAGAGTTGTGAGAGTGGAGACAGTTGCGACGTGCCGTCTACTACAATCGCAATGAGGGGCAAGAAGCGCAAGGCAAGGAGTACCTGCCCAGGGCAAGGAGTACCCAGCATTGGGTTTCATTAAGCTGCAAGACTGATCCCCCAAGGCCCAGGCCCAGAAGCCTGTAGCGCAGTATTATGTGTGCATCAAGCGAAGCTTAAGCTGTTGCTTACATCAGAGCATGTGTTTCATGCCAACATCGATCGCCTGACTCTCGCAAGGGGGGAGGGACAGGATATTAGGTATTGGTACCGGATGCTTGTCTCAGACAAACAGTTCGGATTACAGATAACACAGCCCCTACGCATTAGTAGGGGAATAATGTGCTGCAAACACACCAGCACCTTGGTGACAAAGGGCGGCACAGGTTGCAGGTTCGACTCCTGGCAAGCATCCACCACCGCCACCTGCAGGCACAACACAGCAGTGATGGTGCAGGGCTGCGCTCCGGCAGCAGCATACATATGGTGTGGGTACTGGAGCTGCTGTGATTCAGGCCAAGCAGTTGGAGGCAATCAAGGGAGGAGGCCAGCAGGGCCAAGAGGTATAGTGTCTGGTGGGCTCAGCCAGGGAGCATGGAGCACCCTGACGAGCTAGGCATACGCTCGAGGCAGGTCAGCACATGAGAAGCTGGGCGTGAGAGCTGAGCATGGAGGCACTGGAGGAGATCTGGAAGGGTTTGTAATTCACGTGCAGTGCCAGCCTGCCTGCCCTCACGGACTCCACCAGGGCCCTGCAGGGGCCCTCACAGCGTCTTTGCCACATCCAGCCACCAAGGCTGCAGGCTTCCAAGGGCCATGCGTTTGTTGGGTGCATGGTGCTGCGGACTTGCCTGCAGGTCGCCCATGTCCTGGGTGGGGATGACCACGCCAGGAAACAGGTCGCTGACGATGGCGTTGAACAGCCGGGCATCCTGCGCATGCAAGGGGTGGGATGTGGCCCACAAATACCCCAGGGCTGCCACCACCAGGGGCCTTGGCCCCATTCACACACACCATCCCCCAGGCAACCTGACAGCCCCACCCCTCCTGTCACCAGCCCAGTGCCAGCTTCCCTCAAAACCACACAGTCACACAGTTGCTTCATCCCTCGTAGTCACACAGTCACACAGTTCTCAGGTCCCATCTCCAGTCCCACCTCCAGGAGGAACTTGGGGATGTTGGAGTCCCGCATGGCCCGGATCAACACGATGTCCTCGTCCAGGTCTGGGTTAGCGCGTTTCAGGGAGCCAGCCATCACCAGCACGCTCTTCAGCGCGCGCATGCCAAAGTCATAGTGGTCCTGACAATGGACGAGGGCCAAGGGCATAGGGCTCAGGGAGGATGCAAGGTGCAAGGAGGGGTGGGCAGATGGAGAGGGGGAGACCAAGCCAAGCCAGGCCAAGCCAAAGAGGGGAGAGGCAGGGCAGGTGGCACAAGTGTCTGATTGGAGCAGCGCAGTGCAGCCTGCATGTCACATGCCCCATATGTGCCAGCAGGCTCGACCTTTCCCCTTTCCCCTTGTGCTATTGCTGCGTACCCAGCTGTGCCACTCATGCTCAGCCCATGGTGACGATGGCACTGACCCCAGCCTCCCTGAGCGGCCTCCCCCCAGCTGCTGCCGAGCCTTTGGTGGGGGCCAGCTGTGAGGCCAGCATGAGGATGAGCTGCCTGCGCACACCTGCTGTGACAGCTGCTCGGAGGCCAGCTTGTAGAGCTGCACCATCTTGCGGCTCAAGTTGTGGGCATCGCTAAAGCCCTCGCTGAACAGCATGACCTCAGCCACTAGCGCATAGTCTGGGATCATCATAGCCATGGGCCGAAACAGGGCCTGCAGCAGCACCGGGCCTCCATAATTCGTGTTTTTTTAGCAGCAGGGTTCATGACCAGATAATTTGAGCACATTCTGTGCCTGGCAGGGTTTGAACCTGGGTCCATGACGTCCGTCATAGCAAAGGGGTGCCAATGAGTGGTGAATCATGACAGATGCACCCTGCCGATCAGAAGTGAGCAATGATGTATGCAACGACCTTGATGACGATGAGGCATCAGCCGAGGGCAGCAACCAAGGGCAGCAGGCTGGTATAGGTAGGTGCAGCCTGGTATGGTGCATAAGCCCGGGTTAAGGCTGGGGCCGGCCGGCCACCCAGCCATCCCCATTGTATGCTGGCAGGCAAACCATGCTGAGCTGCTGTGCTCCCTGCTGCTGATGCCGCCTAGCCTGTCGAGTGGCCGGACCTTGAGGTTGTCAGGCAGCTCGGTGCGGCCAGCATAGCCTGGGTTCATGGTCTGCACAGGGCAGGCAGGCAGGCTACTGCCCCTGGGCTCATATCAGGAGTGAAGGTCAATGAGCTGGCAGCAGGCTCATGACAGGTTGCAGGTCGATGTGGGTCGCAGGTCAGTCACTTGATGCTTGGTGATGGGGCTGTGCCGAGACACGCCTCACTATGCTGCTGCTCAGTTGAGTAGGCTGGTTGGTAGCATGGCCACAGCCCTGCACAGCAGCTGCAAGGGATGGTGGTGGTGAGGAGGTGTAAGGCTGGGTTGGGCGGGCTGACTCACAATGAACACCCCGCATGTTGGCTGCAGCCGGATCTCTCTCCCCTCAAACAGGAAGCGATCCATGCCGCTGCGCAGCGCGTTCTGGATAGCCAGCAGCTGTTGGGCCACCACACTCAGCACCTGTGCATTGCCACAGTGGCCACGGCAGCAGCGATGGGTGCTGATGAGCAAAAGGATCAGAGGGGTGCTAACAGTGTGTAAGGCCCCCATACTTCATTTTCTTGTGAATTCAGGGCACCCCACAACATTTGTTACTTCAGTGCTAGCAACTGTGGACCGCTGGTGACAAGAGCAGGAGAAGCTGGCCTGGGTGGTGAGGAAAAGGCTGCAGCGGGCGACAAAGTCACCTGTCCTCTGCACTCACCCTGGCGATGTGAGTCCCTCCATAGCACAGCCTGCTCAAGCCCTCTCCCCTCCTTTCCCCCCCTAGCAGCAAAACAGGCAGAGCAGCAATGGCAGTTGCTCACCTCAATGTCAATGCGGTTGAACTCATCAAAGCACGCCCAGGCACCACATTGTGCCAGGCCAGAGAAGAACTTGCCCTGCAGGGCAGCGAGTGGAGGCAGCAGCACATGCATGCAGCAGGCGATTCTTCAGCTGCGCTGGCTAGGCAAGGAGCGGCAGGCAGCAGGTATCAGGCAGCTGTGCCAGTCTACCGACATGCAGGGCAGCAAGCTGTGATGGCATCAGAGAGTCACAGGGAGGCAGGTCTAGGCAGGGAGTCACAGAGAGGCAGATCAGAGAGGCAGGTCTAGCTGCCCTTACCTCCACACTAGGTGGCGGTGGAGGTGGTGCTGCACAGGGTGTCGCAGGTGGTGCTGCTAGGGGTGATGGAGATGCAGGTGGTGCACAGGCTGGCAGGTGCACCCACCATGAACTTATAGTCCAAGTTCTCCCCGCAGTTGAACACAACGCACTGCACACCCAGCGCTTTGCCCAGGTCCTTGGTGGTCTCAGTCTTGCCTGCAGGGTGAGTGGGTCAACAACCAGCAACAATGGCAGCAGCAGGCATAGCTTGTACCATGTTCAGGACGCTGCTCAGGGGGAGTGGGGTTAGGCAAGACCGCAGGCAAGGCAGGTAGCAGGGCAGCAGGCAGGATACAGAGACAAGCACTTTAGTTGAGACACTCTGCCACGGGGGGTGACATAGCTCACCACCTGCTTTGTTGCCAGCGATGCAACTCATACCCCCGCATTGCTCTATGCCTTCCTTAGTTGCCAGTGCTCTCAGCTTGGACATGCTGACCAGCAATTGCTACTCAGGCTGCGTAGGATTTGTGGGCCGCCTGTGTCTGGCAGTTGACCCACCTCTACTGAAGACCCTTATGAGGGTAGAGGGTGATCAAACTCGGGTGCTTTCCTGTGTAGGCTAGTCTGAGTCTCACCTGTTCCCGCTGGGCCGGCTGGAGCTCCGCCCAGCTTCATGTGCATGGCGCCAGTCAGGGTCATGTAGCAGCGGTCCGTCATGGGCGTGACCACCAGGCGGGGCTGGGCCCCTAAGTACTCATACCCGTAATCAAACCTGCATTAAAGGTAGAGAAACTACAATATTCATAGTTCCTTGCATCTTCACCCAGCATTATGAGATGAGCAGTCACAACACATCTACACTGCAGCCGATGCTGGCTTGTACTGACTTCTCCTGCAATGAGGAATTCGATCCCTGCGGGGTGCTGCTGCTGGGCGGTGAAAAGGGGGCTTGTGCTGCTGGGTGGGAGCATGGCCTCTTGACTTGCACTTGTGCATTGCATGCACTATCATCAGGCACTGCAGCCAAACCAGCTGCCAGCCAGCAACAGCAAGCCAGCATTGCACTTGTCGCCTGACAGGTCAGCAGTACAGCGCGTTGGCCGTCGTAAGGGTGAGTGTGTCAAGGTGTGGTAATGTGTGACAAGGGTGTGCCCAGAGTGTGATCTCGAGCTGGCTGAAGTGGTGATGCAATGTCACCAGCCCCAGCACTCAGCACCTGCTCAGCGGCTGCCAAGCTGCCAGCCCGCGCACCTGGCGTTCACCTGGCGAATCACCAACTGGTCCGTGTCGGGTTCATACTCGTAGCGCAGCTGCATCTGCCACCCGAAATCCGACGCCGACGTCACGCGTCCGCTGACCAGCTGCTGCACGATGTCGCGGCTGTGCACGTCGATGGTGATAAGGGCGACCACCACCTTGCGCTCCAGCCCGCTCAGCGGCCCACGCACCAGGCCGGCTGCATGACAGGGATGGGTGTTGCTGGGACATTGCTGAGCTGGGTGTGGCTGTTGGGTATGACTGCTGGGCATGGCAGCAGTGCCTGACATCAGCATGAAGTCTAGTGTGGTGGGGCCACTGAAGGTGGATTACCCTGATCTGGGGCATGGTGGGCTGTACAGGCTGCTTGCCTAGCTGAACAATGAGCAGAAAAGAATTCCGTACTATCCCTTGCATGACAGTACTTTTTGTACCTTTCAAGTTTTTGTACTCTGCCTTTAAGTCCCAGTATTATAGGGTAGCTGGGTTGCTGGCAGGCAAAAATGTGGCCTGACGGTGGTGCTGTAGCAGCTGTAGCAGCAGCAAAGGTAGGTACTCACTGAGCTCAGTCAGCGCTGATACGTTGGTGTTGAAGAAGGCCTTGAGGGACGCCACAGGGTCCTGGGCCTCCAGGCAGGCCTCCGCAGCCTGCACCAGGACAGTGAAAGTGCAGCCAGGGGGTGGTGCAGCGCAGCTGAGGGTAGGCAGTAGGTTGACGGGGCAAGGAGGTACCCCCAGGGAGCAAAAGGAGAAACACACAACAGACCGGCCCTACCTGGCAGGGAAGTTCAACTGGAAGCAAGCGGGATGGGATGAGAAACGGGATGGAGAGGGCAGGGTGCACCACCTGCCAGGTGTGCGTGCTCCACACTGTCTATACTCCTCCTTCCTTCCTAACTTCCTTCACTCCCACCCCCTTTCTCCTACATTCATTAGCAACTCTCAGATACTTCAAACTATAAAACCTTCTTCCTCTCTCCCTTCCTGGCGTCCTGTCCTTTGCGTATCAGCTTCCCTGTGGACGGCACTTACGCAGTAGCCCAGTAGCCCTGCCCTGCCGCTCACCTGGCACCAGTATATCTGCGACACCACGATGACCAGCTGGGCAGGGTTCTGCAGCACCCACTCTGTGCGAGGGCTGGTGGCATAGTCCCGCATGCCACGCTTGCCCAGGGCGCGGATGCTGGCACGCATGGATGCCTCCACACTGGTCAGCCAGCCCTCCACGCTGCCCCTGGCCTGCACCGCATGTGGGAGCAGGGGGTGGGGATGCATGGTGCTCACATGCTCATGCGGGGTGGCGCATGGGCCCATGCACTTTAGCGGCGGCTGTTTGTCACACTCATCTGGTCAGTGTGCAAGCAGGCCAAGGCAGCGGCTGCAGAGGCAGGCTTGCACGCACACTGCTCTCGTGGCAGGTGCCTTTGCTTAGGTCTGCATAGGTCCGTGGTGGGGAGCTTGTGTAGCAGCTGGCACTTGCTGAGGCTGTGGCTGCTGCAGTGGCTGACTGTGTCAGGCCCTGGTGAGAGGTAGCCCTGGGGAGAGGGTGCAAGGCCCAGCCCACCTTGAGGTTCTTGCCAAGGGGCACCCGCTCTCCCTCCACTGACAGCATCGCATGGATGTCAATGGACTTTGGGTCCTGACCAAAGTCTAGGCTGCACACGACAGCAGGAGACACATGACTCAATAACTAGGTTGGGGGGTACCAACTGCTTGGCCGTTTCATTAGCTCACGCCTGCTTTGCTTAGTTCCGTGCATTGCAATGGCTAGGCTTTCCTCTTCCTCTTAAACCCCACCGCCCCCCTTTTCTCTTCCTCTCCCTAACTTTTGCTGTTCCATGGCGGCAGCACATCTGGTCATGAGGTGGAAGCAGTAGGTGGTGGTGCACAGAGGGGCCAGCTTGCACCCTCCTGCATGCTACCCTGCCAGGGAAGCTCAGCGCATGCTGGCCTGCACGCATGCTGGTGGGCATGCAAGCGGGCATGCAGGCTGTCGCGCACTCACGCTCGGATGCCATCGAAGCACTTCTGCAGGTGTGGCTGCACGGCCCGGGCGTTGCGTGTCTGGCTCAGGATCTCCAGGAGCTCGTCGTTGGACAGGAAGTAGAAGCTGTGTGGCCAGGCAGGCAGGCAGACAGGCGCCAGAGCAGGTGGGCAGCTGGCAGGTAGCAGGTGGGCGGCTGGTGAGTCGGTTGGTGAGGCAGGCAGTGGAGCAGGCAGGCAGTGTGGTAGGCGGGGAGGTGAGGGAGGCTGGTGAGGCGGGGTGAGGGCGGCAGGGCAGGGGCCGTACCGTGGGAAGGACACCCGCTTGGTCTCCAGGTAGTCCTCCAGGTTCTTCTGCACATGCTCCAGGGTGTTGTTGCACTTGCGGAACACGTCCAGCATACCCACTACTGTGGCAGCCTGCATGCGCAGGGCCCAGCAAACAACCAGCACTCCATGCGAGCACCAGCACCACTACCAGCATCAGCACGAGGTGAGTCACGCCAGTGGTGCCTGTACAGTCAACCGCATGGGCGCATGGGTGCCTATGGGCTGCCTGGCTCTCACCAGCATTGCGTTGGGGCGGTCCTTGGTGCGGCGCATGATGTCCTTGAACTGGCGGTCCACCTGGGAGAAGGCCTTTGCCTCAGAGGGCAGCTGGCGCTGGATGTCAGCGGCACTGCGGCCAGCAGCAGCAGCAGCACGCAGCACAGCAGCAGCAGCAGCAGCAGCAGCAGACCACTCATATCAACACCGCCACAGGCATAGGCAAGCTATGTGTTGCAGGAACGCAGACGGTGTCACACTGTGCTGCAGGTCAGCGGGTGACATAGGAGGATGAGGCTGAAGATGGGTATAGGCACCTGCTGCTGACACAGCCTGACAGTGCCTCTGGCCCCCCTTGACCTATGTGTGCATCTGAAGGGGAGTGGGCGTCTCAATCCCTAACATCCATGGCCCGCACACAGCGTGAGTCCACACCTTGACCTGGTGAAACCTGAGCTGGACCTGGTGAAGCTGTCACCCACCTCCCTAAGGCCCTGTCTGCCACTCTCGGGGCACTGCTGGCCCTGTCTGTAGCTCCCTGAGTGTGATGACTCCTAACCTCTGCTCCACATGCCCTACATAGCCCCCTCCCCTACCAGCCTCACCACGCCCCCTATTCCCACCTCGCCCTTACATGCCCACCTTGCCCCTGCCCCTTCACACTGTACTCTGCTGCTGCATCTTCCCCTGCCCCTACTCTGCTGCAGCTCAAAAGCAGGTCGGGCACCTGAAGATGGTCTCCAGGTACAGCCACTGCTTCTGGCACTCCAGCCACTCATCCAGGGTGTCACTGAACAGCCGCAGCTGGCGCTCAGTCTTCTCCACCTCATGCCTGGGCCAGGGCAGCGCAGCACACCCGCACCCCACCCCTGCCTGGCCATTGGGACACAGACCACCTGCTGCTGCCTCTAGCTGACCCTTGCCTGGCTGGGTCGAGCACAGCAGGGTGAGGAGATCGGGGCTGGGTGCAGGTGCTGGTGGCACCGGGAGGGGCAGCAGAGCGGCTGGCACATTCCCTTGTATGGGCTGTCCTTCCACCAGCATAGCACTAGCCCCGCTGTTGGCCCCTCACCCGGATGCTGGTGCCAGGCTGGTGCTGCTGGTGCTGGTACTGCTGCTGACCCGGCCGCGGCTGCTGACCTGATGCCGGCCACAAAGCGTGATGCGCTGATGGTGCCCACCGCCACCATGGAGTCCTCCAGCACCACCATGACCTCGTCCACACCGCCCAGGATGTAGGTGTCCTTGCTGTCCTTGTAGTGGACCACGCTGAACTCCACATGGCGCCACTTGTCCGTCACCTGCACCACACCAGCCGCAACCACCCTCACTGCAGGCTCCCTGCCTCCCAGCTCCTCCTCCCCCTGCCCCTCCTCCCCCTCACCTTCCTCCCCCTCACCGCCACCCTCACCGCCAACCTACTCCTCCAGGCTCGCCATCACAGTTGTAGTTTCTCACCCTCATGCTTTGTCGATCGCCTCACTCTTCCACACTCACCTTGTCGAGCATGGCCTCCAGCGCAGCCTCTTGAGTGGCCTCGTTGCTAATGACTGCCAGCTCTTCACGGTGGTCAACCACCTGCCAGCAGCCACCCACACTGGTGTCCACTAGGCAGTCATCCCACTACCGCACTCACACAGCGCTGTGGTATACAGCCACGGACATGCAATGATACCTTAAGGCTTAAATGATCGGGTGGGTGGGTCTTAGGTGGGTGGGTGGGTGGGTGGGTGGGTGGGTGGGTGGGTGGGTGGGTGGGTGGGTGGGTGGGTGGGTTTTGGGTGAGTGGGTGGGTGTTGGGTGGGTGGGTGGGTGTTGGGTGGGTGGGTGTTGGGTGAGTGGGTGGGTGTTGGGTGGGTGGGTGGGTGTTGGGTGGGTGGGTGGGTGTTGGGTGGGTGGGTGGGTGTTGGGTGGGTGGGTGGGTGTTGGGTGGGTGGGTGGGTGTTGGGTGGGTGGGTGTTGGGTGAGTGGGTGTTGGGTGAGTGGGTGGGTGTTGGGTGGGTGGGTGTTGGGTGAGTGGGTGGGTGTTGGGTGGGTGGGTGGGTGTTGGGTGGGTGGGTGTTGGGTGAGTGGGTGGGTGTTGGGTGGGTGGGTGTTGGGTGGGTGGGTGGGTGTTGGGTGGGTGGGTGGGTGGGTGGGTGGGTGTTGGGTGGGTGGGTGGGTGTTGGGTGGGTGGGTGGGTGTTGGGTGGGTGGGTGGGTGTTGGGTGGGTGGGTGGGTGTTGGGTGGGTGGGTGGGTGTTGGGTGGGTGGGTGGGTGTTGGGTGGGTGGGTGGGTGTTGGGTGGGTGGGTGGGTGTTGGGTGGGTGGGTGGGTGTTGGGTGGGTGGGTGGGTGTTGGGTGGGTGGGTGTTGGGTGAGTGGGTGGGTGTTGGGTGGGTGGGTGGGTGTTGGGTGGGTGGGTGTTGGGTGAGTGGGTGGGTGTTGGGTGGGTGGGTGGGTGTTGGGTGGGTGGGTGGGTGTTGGGTGGGTGGGTGTTGGGTGAGTGGGTGGGTGTTGGGTGGGTGGGTGGGTGTTGGGTGGGTGGGTGGGTGTTGGGTGGGTGGGTGGGTGTTGGGTGGGTGGGTGGGTGTGGGGTGGGTGGGTGGGTGTTGGGTGGGTGGGTGGGTGTTGGGTGGGTGGGTGGGTGTTGGGTGGGTGGGTGGGTGTTGGGTGGGTGGGTGGGTGTTGGGTGGGTGGGTGGGTGTTGGGTGGGTGGGTGTTGGGTGGGTGGGTGGGTGTTGGGTGGGTGGGTGGGTGTTGGGTGGGTGGGTGGGTGTTGGGTGGGTGGGTGGGTGTTGGGTGGGTGGGTGGGTGTTGGGTGGGTGGGTGGGTGTTGGGTGGGTGGGTGGGTGTTCAGGGTGGCTGGCGGCTATCTTACCTTGAGGTCCACCAGGGACTGCAGCGTCAGGCGTTCACCACGCTCCAGCAGCGTGCCCAGCACCTCGTTCACCTTGTACCAGTGCCGGTCCTTCATGTGGGGGTTGCGCAGCGCAGCCACGATGGGCACCAGCTCCCGCCACACAGCCACCGAGTCACGCAGCTTGGGCACCACCTGTGGCAGCAACACCAGCGGTACAGCATAAGGTAGGGTGTTTGCACTCTGCAACCCAACACCCTGTCTTATTCCACCTACCCCGCTACCCGGCCCCGCCCCGCCCCACCCCGCCCCGTACCGCCCCGCCCCCTGTAGCCCTTCGTTGCTTTTCCATTCTCGCCCCGCCCCTACCGGCCGCCCGACCCTTCTTTTCCCGCCCCTATTCGCTCCTTGCCTTGCCTTCTCTTGCCTTACCGCCCCTTCCCTTGCCTTCCCGCCCCTTGCACCTCCTGCTATCACGACTCTCCCAGTCTGGTACCCCCTACACCTGTGATGTGGCCACCCCACCTTGTTGGGCATGAGTCCTCGCTCCATTTTGAACACCGCTTTGTTGTAGCGCTGCACCGTGTCCTCCAGCTGCGCCGCGTTCAGGGCGTCCAAGCGGCTGTGCAGCCAGGTCTGCGTGAGCTCCGCCCACTGCAGCTTGCTGGCCCACAGCGAGTGGCGCAGGGCGCAGTCCTCACCACAGTCGTCCAGCTCCTGCAGCCTGAAAAGAGGTGGGGGAGGTAGGGGTAGGTAGGGGGAGGTAGGGGGAGTTAGGGGTAGGAGGTAGGGGAGGTAGGGGAGGCAGGAGGAGGTAGGGGGAGCGGGGTGCTTGAGCTTTGTGTGGGGGGGAGCCTGGGAAGGGGTCGGGAGGCAGCCTGGGAAGGAGGAGTGTGAATGGAAGGGGTGAAGGGAGGGGTTCTTAGGGGAATGGGATGGCCCAAGCCCCTGCCCCTGTGAGGCTGCCACTCATGAAAACCTTTAACATGCCTTGCTGCCACTGGCACTAGCTGCACTAGCTGGTGGTGGCAGCAGCAGCAGCAATGGTGACGGCAGAAACAGCGTTGGGGACAATGGCAGTGGTGGCCATGGCGGTGGTCACGACAGTGGCAGGAGGGGCAGCAGGGGCAGGGGCAGCAGCAGGGGCAGTAGCAGCAGCAGGGGCGCAGGGTTCGCACTGACTTGGTTTCCTCCAGTTTGAACAGCCGCTGGTACTTGTTGATGCGCTGGCTGACAGCTCGCTGAGTGGCCACCTTGTCCAGCAGCTCCTGGGTGTAGGCAAGCACCTGCGCAGGCGCCGCCAACAGCGCCCCAACCAGCAGGAGCAGCTGCTGTAGTCGGTGACAACAGCCGTGGCCACTAGCAGCAGTAGCCAGCAGCAAGGAATGGTAGAAAGGGCTGCATGGTGCTGTGGCAGGCTGCCCATCCCTGCTGGGCCGCACCTGCAGGGGGTCGCTGTGCTCATGCAGGATGGAGTCGTGTTGCGCCAGCAGCCGGATGTCCAGCACCTCCCGCAGCAGCTCCTCCACCTGGGCCTCCAGGTCAGCCTTAAACCGGCCAACCAGCCCCTCACGGGACGTCTCAGCTGCACACACCCAGGACAGCAGGCGCAGCACGCCTGGAAACACGCTAGACACCCACCCTGCCCCTGCCTCACTCTGCCTGCTGCCCTGCGACCCCACTCTCCTGCTAGCCCCCTGCACCAACTGCACGCATCCCTGCTGCCCCTTTCTCCATCATGGCAGCAGGGCAACAGAGCGCCAGCAGGGCTGCCAGCCAGCAGAGCTGCCAGCCAGCAGGGCTGGCACGGCCATGCTTCTGACGAGCTGCCAGCCAGCAGCTGCTAAGGGAGGGGTGGGTGTGTGTAAGGGTGACAGAGGATGGGGGCGGGGTCACCCTTCTGCTGCATTGTGTCACCTGTCCACATGGCATCCCGCAGCGCGGCGTAATCACTCTCCATGGTCTGGTACGCCGCCTGCTGCAGCTCAGGCACCTTGATGCCAAACTCAGCCTGTGAGGGGGGCGGGGGGCAGGGGTCAGGCAGGGACGCAGGGCGCCTGTCAGAGTGGCCAGAGGGTAGGTGGTCTCACGAGAGCAGGCTGAGAGCTGACCCCAACTCAACTGAGCCTCACAACTGACAGCTGACTATTGCCAGCCCCAGGATACCACACAACTGATACCTGACTACTGCAAGCCACATGGGCATGCCACCCCTCTCCTGGGGGATGCCACCCCACCCCTCCACCTTGACTGTGCCAGAGGAAGGGAGACGCATACTGGGGTGCTGGAGGTCTGGGCCAGAGGGTGGGGGTCTCACCATGAGGTCGTAGTGTGCCACCACGTGGTCGTACTCCTTGTCGGTGGCCTGCTTGGAGGCATCCAGCTCGGCCCAGAACTGCAAGGCAAGGGTTGGGGCCAGCAACCGGCTTGAAGGTCAGGGTCAGGGTCAGGAAGGAGGGTCAGCGTCAGCGTCAGGAAGGAGGGTCAGGAAGGAAGGTCAGGGTCAGGGCGAGGAAGTCAGTGTCAGGGCCAACCTGCGGGGCTGAGAAGCTTGGCAAGGTTATCAGGGACAAAAAGATGAGGAAGGGGGTGGCAGGGGGGTGGGCAAGGACGTGATGGAGTGATGGGGCAATGAGGGGGGAGTGAAGGGGCGTGTGGAGAGTGGGCAGGCAGAGTGGAAGTGGGCAGGCAGCCACTGCAGCCTCTTCACATCACCATGGCGCTCATCCCTCTCTTACTGGCCCAGCTTCGTGCAGACCCCCCTGCAGACCCCCCTGCTACCCCCCTGCTACCCCCCTGCTACCCCCCAGCAGCCCCACCTCCTCTGCAAGCCTGGGTGTGGCCTCAGGCACTGCTCAGCAGGTGGCCTGCCACGCACCTCCAGGTAGTCTGCAAACTCCTCCACAGTGCTGGGTGTGCGCTGCAGGCGGGAGGTGCTGGTGTGGATCTTGGTGATGAAGTGAGAGTAGGTCTGCATGCGGGGGGATGGGCAGCGCACGCACTATTGGCGCCCTGTATAACCAGCAGGTGGGGTGGGGTGGGGTGGGGTGGGGTGGGATGGGGTGGGGTGGGGTGGGGTGGGGTGGGGTGGGGTGGGGTGGGGTGGGGTGGGGTGGGGTGGGGTGGGGAGAGTACCTGGTTGGCCAGGACCGGCAGTAGCTGGGTGATGAGTGTGAGGCAGCGTTGTGGGGAGGGCTTGAATGAGGCCAGCAGCGCCTCCAACCGCACCTCCAGCACGCCCAGCACCCTGAATGACAGGCAGCCCACAGACTGAAACCCAAGCCAGGAGATAAATGCAAGCCGGCCCCAATGTTCGAATAGAGGTTGATGGTGATGGGCTGGACCCACTGCCAGCCACCCTCCCAGTTACCCCAGCAGTTGCCAACTGGTTAGACCCCACCCTACGGCTCAGCCATGTCATTGCATAGCAAAACGCGGGTGGCATGCCTCAATGCCCGTCCTCCTCCTCCTCCTCCTCCTCCTCCTCCTTCTCCCCACTTCCCTTTCACCCCTATTGCATTTTGCACCATGCCAAGGCACCTGCCACTATGTTCTCCCCTGTTGCCCAGCTACCTTCCCTGCTCCACCGCAGCCCCCCGGCCTGCAACCCCCCTGCCCTGCAGCCCCCCTGCCCTTCAGCACCCACTGCACATCTGGGATCTTGTTGATCTGTTCCAGCTGGCTGCGGTAGCACAGCATGTCGGCGCGGAAGGTGTCCAGGTCACGGCTGCCTAGGGCCACCTCACGGCACATGCCATCACTGCTCAGCCCACGGTTGGCGACCACCCAGTCCCTGCAGGGGCAGGCAAGGCAGGCCAGCCTGGGTCTGAGGGCCAGGGGGGTCTGAGGGCCAGGGCGGGGGCTGGCGGGGAGGGCCTGGCAGGCCAGGATGGCGGGGGGGCGTGTGCTGCCAGCGGTCATAGAACCCACACGCCACTTGCTAACCTAGCAGCTGCAACACACTCTATGTGGAGCAAGTCATCCAGCCCTGGCCCGATTCTAGCCTCAGGTAGATCTCGGCCGACCTTCTCTGCTCCAGACCCTTCCCTCACCCCTCTTCCCAGGGCCTGGGGCACACCTGGTCAGGTGCGGCGGCCACAGGCCCCCTGACCCCTGCCACAGGCCCCCTGACCCCTGCCACAGGCTGCCATGCCCTTCGGCCCAGACAGCCCCAGGCCAGCTACTAGCCCCAGGCCCGGGGTCCAGCCTGCCAGGGTGAGGGGTCACCTGTAGGTGGTGAAGCTGTCCCGCAGCTGGTCCGCCAGCATGAGGCTGGAGCTGAGCTGCGCGCCCAGGGCCTCCAGCAGCTCCTTGTGCTCCTCACCCACAATGATGGCCGCAAAGCCCTCCAGGTCCAGCTCGCCACCGTCAATGGGCTGCTCCATCACTTCCTGCGACAGGCGGGGGGCAGCAGGCGGGGTCAGGGAGGGGGTGTGGGGGGGAGCAGGCCAGGGTCCAGCTGGAGGGGCCAGGCCAGGGCAGCTTGCAGGTGAAGGGGACTGCGGGTGTAGAGCGAGGCACGAGAGGCAGGATGTAGAAGTCAGGAGAATGACAGCCACAAGAAGAGACACGGACCTCATGGGAGGTGACATTGCTTGTCTGCCTGCCTAGCAACCTGCCTGGCAACCTGCCCGCCTGCCTGTTTGCTGAGACATTCTGAGGCGGGTGTTTGCTGGGACTGCAGCCTGGCCTGACAGTACAAGCCCTCGCATCGCCTGCTGTCTGCGCTCTGCACTATACCGATGCAACGGCTGTCAAATGCAACGGCTGTCAAAGGACGGACAGCGCACAGTGTGACAGCGGACAGTATAAAAAAGCTCCGTTTGCCTCACTTCGGTCTCTTACTCGGCGCAGGCCCAGTGGTCAAGGGGGATTAGCCCCTTGAACGAGTGCCACCGGAGTGGGTTTTGCAGTCATGAAGGGTGCGACCGAGGATGCTTCAATATGATTGTAGCGGAGTGAGATTACCCACAGGCCGACATGTTGTTCCTTGTTGAGTGAGTTTTGTTTGCCTAATGTACAAGAGGGAGGAGGTGCAAACTGTCCCGTCAAACTGCCCCATCAAACTGCCCAACTGCCCAGCACTGCGGCAGCCAGCCGACCTGGAGCTTTTCGTTGACCAGCAAGCGGCGCACGACCTTGACCTGCTCCACAAAGGACACTTGCACCTCTGCCAGCGCCTTGAAGAATGCCTCAGGGGAGGGCTGGAACACCAGCTCATCAGTGCCTGGGTCCATCAAGATCTGCAGCCAACCAGCAGGCCACCAGCCCCGAGTCCTAGGAACTGGCTCAGACTCATGCTCAAATTCAGGCTCAGGCACAGACTCATTCTCAAATCAAGGCTCAGACTCAGACCCATGCTCAAATCAAGGCTCAGACTCAGACATATGCTCAAATTCAGGCTCAGACTCAGACTCAGGCATAAGCAAAGGCTCAGACTCAGGTTCAAGCTCAGACTTAGGCTCAGACTTCAACTCAAGCACAGGTTCAGGCTAAGGTCTGGCTCAAGGTGGGGTGCAGGGTGCAGGGCTGGGTCACCACCCATGGTGGCGATGAGCCATGGCCATAGGCACGCCAGGGGTCCCATGCACTGCCCTGCAGTACACTGCCCTGCAGTACAGCTGCACCAAGTCTGGGAGCTGCCAGCTTGATGTGGCTCCGGCCAGGCAGGGGCCAAGCAGGCGGTACTCACCATGTAAACACCTAATCCAAAGCCCCACCCCCCCATCCCTATGCATTCCAATATGGCAGTGTCAGCATGGCCGTGTACCTTCAGGCGCAGCAGAGGGCCGCCCCATGTGGGCTTCACTGGGGCCATGTCCCGCATCACCAGCTCCAGCTCGTGGCCCCCCCCATGGCTGTCCTGATGGCGGAGCAACTGGGGGGGGGCCTCGGGCATAGGGGGGGGCTCTGGTGATGAGGCCCGGGGGGTCGGCGTGAGGGCCAGCAGCATCTCTGACACTGAGCCCACCTGCGAGGTGCCATTGCGCCACAATGCCGTGTCCGCTGTGGTCTGCACTGACTGCGGAGGAGAGGTAGAGAAGGAGGGGGAGGGGAAGGGGGAGGGGGAGGGGGAGGGGGAGGGGGAGGGGGAGGGGGAGGGGGAGGGGGAGGGGGAGGGGGAGGGGGAGGGGGAGGGGGAGGGGGAGGGGGAGGGAGAGGGGGAGGTCTGCTGCACATTGTGGATGCAATGAGGTGCTGCCACGGCTTCCCACAGCCCTATGTCATCACAACACTTCACCAATAGGCCCAAGGGGATGGCATGACGTCACAACCAAATGGCGCGGTCATGGTCACCGCATGCAAAGCAGGGGCAGCGGCCTGTGCGGACACACCTGGGAGGGTATGGCTAGGTGAAGGGGTGTGGGGAAAGCCTGCAGGCCCCCGCCCCACTGCCCTTCAAACCGGCAGCCACTGCCTCGCAGCCCTTCCCACCCGCAGCCCTTCCCACCCGCAGCCCTGCCCCACTGCCCTTCCCACCCGCAGCCCCTGCCCCGCAGCTCCTGACCAGCAAGGCGTGCAGGGCGCTGCAGATCATGTAGTCCAGCAGGCGTACGAAGTTGTGGATGCGGCGGCGCTCGCTGCGGCGGGCAGCATTGATGGCATAGCTGAACTCCGCCTCCCCAGCCAGCTGCACCGCCTTCTGCACCGCAAGCCTCACTGTGGAGGTGCCCGTGGTGGTCCTGCAGGGAAGGGGTCACACACAGGCCTGGTCTGGTCTGGTGTGCCTGACGCGCAGCTCAACAACTTGCATCATGCCTGACACAAAGCTACTGAGCATCCCACACACCCCACCTTTTTTCTTTCCCTGCAAGCAGGCTCTGCTCCAGCAGCTCCAGGGCCTGCACACACGCCTCCTGCACAGCAGCAATGGCGGAAAGCCGGTGGGTGGCACGGGTCACACAGGTGCGCATGGGGCAAGCGGGGCCCGCGAAGTTTGCTGCATTCAGTGCTCGCTGCTAAACAGAGTCGAAGCTGGTGGGCTGATAGCTGGGCCTATGAGCTGGTAGTTGCGATGGCTGTGAAGTCTGGGTCGGCACCGCTGTCATCTGGTTTGCTGAGGTGGTACAGCGCCTCGGGCCAGGTGTGCCTAAGGGAAGAGGGCCACGTCGCCCCTCGGGAGAATCTTACCTGCGCGGTGTACGCTGCACTGCGTGAAAACTCTGCGAGCACCGTGCTGGCCATGTCGCGCTGCTGCTGGTGCTGCACCACAAAGGTACTGAGCTCGTAGATTTCACCGGGAGTGAGTGCGTGCAAGCGCAGCCGGGACAGCTCGTCGCAAGCGCGCCGCACCCGGAGAATGGCAGCCCGGAAGATCGGGTGCAGGACGAAGAGGTGCTTGGCAAGGCCGTGGCGCGAGGCCGTGGCCTTTCGGCTGGCCACACCGCGCCTCCATACCTGCAGTTGCGCCGGCGAAATCGCAATGCAAGCTAGCGAACCCACTGTATGTCACATCATAGGCAAGAGCGACATAGTCAGGTACGTAACATACAAGTAGAATCGCAGCGCTTCACAGCATGAGGGGCCAGGCGGAAGTGACACGACAGTGCAGTGTAGAAGCTGCCCGTGAGGCACCCACGCGAAGCTGCCACAACCAGTAGGGCACATGCTGAACATCAGAGTGGAACAGGTGGCACCTTACCTTGAACGCCTTCCACATCTTGAACTGGCGGAACATGCGCAACCGCATGAGCTGTGTGTACAGGAAGTAATCCCGCTCAAAGTGCTCCAAGCTGGTAAACTCAGCCTGGCTGTCCCAGAAGTGTGTCACGCCCTTACTGCTGATGGTGTAGTAGTCAGATGCACCCTACGACCAAGTCACATCCAAGCGCTTTCAGCAGCAGCAACACGAACTGGCAAGGGAAGCAGGGAAAGGAACATGTGCACACAGGGGTGTCACCAGGAGCCAAGCTGCACTGCCTTTGCCTCCAGGAGCACTAGCGACAGAGCTAGGAGGGAAGGGGGTGCTGATGGCTGCGCCAGGAGGCAGCTGACCCTGGGACCCCCTGATGACCTTGATTTCAGAATGAGGCACCACTTCCAGGTTGTAGTGGTTTGGGTGTACGGAGTGGGGCGCGGCATTGCGCAGGTAAACAAACTCCACTGACTCTGGCTGCTTCTTGAACAGCTGCGTGCAGCAAAGGGGCACCGCCAAGCACCTAGTGGCTAGGCGGGTGAGCAGCATGGTGAACAGCAGCGTGCATGCACACAGCAGCGTGTGCATGGACAGCTCTCGTAGGCCTGCCTAGTTGTAGCAGTCTTGAACTCTTAAGGGGGTAACCTGCCCAGCAACAGGCAAGGAGTGAGCTGGCAGCTGCCCAACAACCGTAACTGTCTTTTGTAGCACAAGATACTTTGTCTTTCTGCACCTGCTGCCCTGCCCCTCGTCCCCTGCACCTGCTGCCCCGCCCCTGCTGTCCTGCCCTTTGTCTCCTGCACCTGCTGTCTCACCCCTGCTGCCCTGCCCCTCATCCCTTGCTTTCCCTACACCTACTCACCTGTAGCAGCTGGTACCACTTGTGGATGCGTGCCTGAACTTCTGGATCAACCTCCTCGCCAGTATTGCGCACCCGCCTATCATCACTGCCCGCCTGCTGCACTGCTGCCGCACCCGCCTCCGCCTCGGCACTGCCCTGAGCACCCTCACTGCTGGGCCGCAGCCGAGGCCGCACCCCCCTGTAGTGTGACATGGCACCACCATGAGTGGCATTCCTGCTATTCCTGCCATGCTAGCAAGCTGCTTGTGGCAGGGAGGAGAGCAGCATCGGCAGCAGCAGCAGCAGTGACAGCATCTACAACAGCAGCAGCAGTACATGAGTTGCAGCATATGCATAACAGCAAACAAGTAACAGCATGAAAGTAACAGCAGCAGCAGGTCTCCTACCTCAGCTCCTACCTCGGTTCAGACGCATGCAGGTACAAGCTGCTCTTTGAGCCAGCTGGTCCCTGCCAGGTGCTGGTGGTGGGCAGCTTGGGAGGCAAGGCTGATGTTGGGCGGAATGTGTCCACACGCCGCTGCTTGGCTAGGATGGAGGAGGCGCCAGTTGTTGCAGTCTGGCTGGCGCCTGCAGCTGGCTGTTTGCCAGGGCTGGCATCCGCGTCTTGGTGTGCACCCAACACAGATCCTGCGTGGCAGACCAATCATGTCGTTCAAATGCTTGGTGCTTGTTCCTGCGTGGACTTTGTGGACATCTACACCGGCACTGCTTGTGCTGGATGGAGTAGGACCTGTTGCATGGCCCTACCAAGTCCAGATGCAGTGCCTCGCTTCATGGCAGGGACAGCTGTCAGGGGCCGCTTCCCTGGCATGGCCCTGCCCCCACTGGCATGATCGCTGGCACCTGGTCACTCCAGGTGACAAGCACACAGCAGCACCTGTTTGCTTTGTAGGACATGATAACAAGGGGGGCAGCAGCTCAACTTAACCCTCAACCCACCCATGTGAATCTTTGTGGGTAAAGTGAGCGTGGTTCTGTCAGGGCCAGTCTGCGGGGGCCAGCAATGGTCGAGCAAGGCATGCGAGTGGCATGCCACGACGAGTCCGGACATGTTGAGGGAGTGAACACTGCACTACTGTTCAATTGCGATGGTGGAGAAGCAAGCTGCACAAACCGATTGCTGATCAACACGCGCCTGGCCCCCAAGGTACAGCAAAGATTTCAGAGCGGGCTTAGAAGCCTGCCCTTTTCTCCCTGCACCGCCACTCTCTACACCGTCCATAGCGTCAGGGCGCGAGTCTCCCATTCGTTACCCAGCTGTAACTTCGATACGGGACATAGTATCCGCGTTTACTACGATAGACGACGGAACACCAGACGGCCTCAGCTGAAACTTTGACTTGATGCCCATGTGCGAGTTCCAAAATAAACACAGGCTGCGAGATCGCTGTTGTAAAGGCTACTGATAGTGTGCCTAGTGCCCACTTCAGCTCAGCCTTCTGGTGTGTGTGCCTCCGGGTCTACTACTAGCAAGGGCTCTACCCTACTCTATAGCTCTTACTCACACACATCCCCTTTGTGAGGGTTTTGGTATCTTGTTTTCTTGGGTTGTCTTGCTCCTGCTGGCTACCGCTGCCACTTGCGCCGCCACTTGCGCAACAGGGCCTTGTCAGGCAGGTACACCCACTCCTGGCCTGGCCTGCCTCGCTTTGGCATGGCTGGGCGGCCTGCCCAGTAGCACAGCTCAGTGGGGCGTGGCCCTGGGCCAACTGCGCAGCGGCGGATGTTTAGCGCGGCTGACACGTTCCGATCATAGAATCTGCACATGTGTGTAGGAGATGCATGAAGTCAAGTCATGTGCCATGTCATGTGTCATTGCATGTGGGATATGTTGCAGCCATGCACATGTGCAGTGTCTGGTCAGTGCATACCTGATGTTGTGGCTTGTTGAGCTCATCAAGCCCCTGACTTGGGAGCGCTTCGCCTTGCTGTACACTGGCCGCAGCCACCTGTATGGACACATGGGGCAATGCGCATTTGTAAGATTCATTCCTTACCTTCCCAATCTTGACCCTACCCTACCACCTTCACTCCACCACCTCCCAGCTCTACCCTGACCCAACGACCATACCCCACTGACCCTCTCACCTGAAGGACTCTGACGGCTGTCCAGGGAGGGCCTCACTGGGGCTGCTGTAGGCTGAGCTGACCCGGCTGGTGCGGAACTCCTCCACCAGTACCACACGCCCTGGCCCGAACTGCTTCACTGCCTCCTTCCGCATCTGGCTGACTGGGACACCCCTGCAGCCAACGCTGCCGCTGCCGCTGAAGCTAGCTGCCCCATAGGCCAGGGCCAGGATGCGGTCCGGCCACCGCTTCTGTGCCTGCTTCTTGGCCTGCAGCCACACATGGTACAGCACACAGTGGCACACATGTGTAAGGTCAGGTAGCAGCTGCAACAGAGGCAGCAACAGCAGCAGCTGGCCAGGTGAGCTGACTGTGGTTGGCTGCTGCCTAGCTCGTGGCTAGCTGCTACTGGGCCTTACCTTGGCCCAGAACGAAGCCACCACGCGCATCTTGCCACAGTACAGCCTGAACTTGGCGTTGGCCCAGCGCTGCTTTGAGACCTTGGCCCACATGGCGTCATACGTCGCCAGGACTGTGTCGGCGAACCGCCGGTACGAGGCCAGCGAGCTGGGCTTGCTGCTGACCCGCGACAGGGCTGTGAGCTGCGGCTTCACCTTGGCCAGCCACGTCTTGGTCGCCTGGGCCTGCCGCGTAATGCCGCTGTCCCGGTAGTACTGACCGGCTGTAAGCTTCCAGTGCCGCACGGACACCACTGTGCCGGCAGCGCTGCGCTCCTCGTGCGCCACAGTGGCCATATTGGTTTTGCCTGGGTCCACGCCAAGCCACTCCGCGTGAAGATGGGCCAGTGGGTTGACTGCGCCCAAGCCCTTGCCCATCCGCGGCAGCTCTGCGGGTGGAGCTGCTGGCTTGGGCCGCAGGAACATCACGCTGATGGCGACTCCATCGGTGTGTACGATTTGCGCGAAGTTGTGCTTGGGGCTAGCGAGCTTCTGGCGGCGAGGGTCAGGCAGCAATGCATCCCATCGGGTGGCCACCTGTAGCCACCATATGCACATACCAAGGCACTTCATTAGCTTGTGTGGGCTCACAAGGCAGGCACATGGCAGCTGACTGCAGGCTCACAAGGCAGTTGACAGCACACATGGCAGCTGACGGAGCACCCAAGGACTGGCTAGCACCTGACTGCAAGGAGCACTCACGTGGCTGTCTTTGGGCCCTGCAATGAAGTTGCCCGGCACCGCTGGGTCAGGTAGGGCACCGTTCCTGAACTTCTTCAAGGAGGTGACCCCCTCCTCCGTCAGCACCCCCAGCATGCCGGCGTCATGCATCATGCCGTATAGGCCCCTGGTGTCGATGAAGACATGCCGAGCCTGACACTTGCTGGTGGGGGTGAGGGCATAGGGTGTGGGGGGGCGGGGGGGCCTTGGCAGCAGCCCTGGGTTGGTGAGCTCAGCCTGCTGCCAGGGCACCATGTCCAGCTGCCAGGCTGCCATGGCTGCCTCCATCTTTCTAGTGGTGTGCACCGCGTGCCGCAGCAGCCGGCCCCGGTTGGCTGGATCCTCCACCCAGGCATGATCCACCAGCTCCCCCTCCTCAAGCCCCAGCAGGCCCTGTTGCAAAGCCACCTCAGCCTGCATGGCTGGAGTCGGCGCCACCCCACCCTCCTCCAACAGCCAGGTGACGTCCAGCCCGCACACCATGCGGCGCACATAGGTGCACTCCCGCTTTGACCAGGCTGGCAGGTACCCACCACCCACCACCCAGAATCCAAACCTGCGCCGGTGTTCCTTAGTGCCCACCAGGACCTTAGCCCCAGCCAGGGACACTGACTTCTTGAGCCTGCCAGCGAAGAGCAGCTGCTGAAAGCTGTCTCCAGCTGCTTCCCGACGTGGTCCACCATGTTGGTGTCAGACAGGTGGCGGGGGATTGCTGCGAGGCGGGCGCGAAGGTCGGGGTGCGCGGCCAGCACGGCAGCCACTGCCGCGCTTGGCTGAGTGTTCGCGCCGTTTCCGGGCGGGCCGCGGCACAGCTGCAGGTACAGGTTCCGGCAGCTCAGGTCCGGGATGGCTGCCTGGGAGACAGGGATGTCTGTGTACACGGGCTGGTCGTGCAGGCCCAGCGGGTCGGCTACGCGAATGGTAAACAAGCCGCGCACGAGTAAGCCCAGCAACAGGCTGCCGATTACCGCCCGCTCGCTGCAGGCCTTCACTCGTGGCAGCGCAGCATCGGCCAGGAAGGCATCCCACAGCGCTGGCGGCAAGTGCTCGGTGTGGTGGGCTAGCTTGCATTTCCGACAGTAGTATGTGTTGTCCCTATCGCGGGCAGCGCGGGCCTCTCCTGAAGCCTTGCTATTGCGCTGCGCCTCGCTGAGGTCTGGCTCTAGTGCCTCGTCGCGGTCCAAAATGTCATTGTCGGGGTCTTCCGGCCCTGGCCTAGGCACGGTTTGTCTTTTTGTTTTGCCATAGAAAACATCAACGTGAAGCCATCACAAATACTACCAAAATTGTCAGGTTTGTTCGTTACCTTTATATCTACCTATATTTATAGCGTTGATTCTATCGTTATGCTTAAGAGCCTAGGAAGTGCTTGCTCCACTTATGCCCCCCCCACCGACGGAATACCAGACGGCCTGAGCTGGAACTTTGACTGATGTGCGAGTACTTAGGGCAGGCTTCAACTGAATCAGCTGCCCTTGCATCTATATAGGATTGAGACGGCCTAGCTGATGCAAGTTGAAGGCAGAATGGACTGAGGATGACATGCTCCATACATTCTTTTCTATTGTCAGTGCAGTGTAGATTCCAGGTAATGTTTTCTGGTGTAGGGTTGGGGGAAAGTGTGTCACAACCATGAGCGTGACTGTGCGGAATGCGTGACATGGACGAGCCTTGCAAGCATGACAGGCGGTTGTATCACGGTAGATGGTGATTAGTGGATGATGGTTGATGTGACCTGGTCACTGTGGATGGATTTGTGTGTGTATCCTGCGACTTGCATAATAGTTCTGACATGGTTGCATGGGGGTTGGGTATTTGTAGTGGATTGGTATGCTGCGGCGGCAGCTTAGAAGACCTTACCAGCTGTCCGATGTAATCACGGGCACCCAAGTCTGGAGGTATTCTCAGCTCACTGCCATCGGCATCTGAAGGCCGGCACCATCCTGGTGACGGGTATCAGCTTTGCCTTGCTTGCTGCTAGTCGAGGCGTCCTTACTCATTCCGTTTGCTATCTTACATTTCTTCTAAGCTCATTTCCCCGGAGGAAGGTTATCAATTGCCTTCAGCTGTTGACAGACGGACGTCTGGGCGTCAGCATCTTCACTTCGGCTGCAGTCCTGGGCACTCCGGGGTGTTCAGGCTGCAGCCAACCGTAGCTCCGCGGTGCGTGTTCTTTAACACGTTCGCCTAGTGCATCAGCGCTTACATCCGCATTCGTGCTTGCGCGAGGTGGCTGCCATAACTCAGCCGCCTGTACTGGGCACACCGTTGGAGCTTAACGGACCGTACAGCTCCACGGACAACCCAGTTTTCGACGCAGCAGCACCGCCCCAGGAACCAGCCCCAACCCCAGTCCGCAGCAGCCGCGCAGCTCAGCACATGGCGATTGTCTCCATGGCGGTGCCAGAACTTACTGGCACTTCCCGGCTAGCTTTCAGAGCCTTCAGCCTCAAGCTGCGGGCTTACCTTGGCCTCAACCTCCACATACCGGTGAATGCGTTCCATCACTTGCTAGCTAGCTCTACCATGGATGGCGTCTTCTTTCAGTCCATCGCAGATGCTTATGAGCAGCTGGTAGATGGTTGGGGTGACGAGGCAGACAGGGCAGAAGCGTTAGAGGCCTTGCTAGACCTGGTGGAGGAGCAGCTGATAGACCCACCCAGCCACCAGGCAGGCCTAGACCCAGCTCTCGTGCTAGGGGGCAAAGGGTGCAGCAGCGCTAAGGCTTTCGCCACAGCCTTTGAGAGCGCTGTGAATGAGGCCATCAGGCGTGGCACACTAACCCACTTCACTGCCATCAACCACCTCTTCTCCCATTGCCTGCAAGTGCCCACCATGCGCCAGGAGCAGCGCACCAAGCTCAGGGACGAGGCTGTCCGCCTATTCCACCAGGCTGTGCCGGATGCAGAGGACCGGCAGGATCAGCGCGCCTTCAGAGCTGCCTTGCATGCAGTCAGTGCAGCGCATGAGAACCTGCTTGACAGCATGCGTTATGTGCCTGCCGTTGCTGATCGCCCACCGCTACGCGCAGAGCAGGACCTAGTGTCAGAGGAGGTGCTCCTGTTGCGGCAGCAGTTGGCTGAGCTTCAAGCTCGGGCGCTGCCTCAGCCCCCGCATCGCCAGCGTGCCCGGCAGCCCATGCCACAGCCCATGCCGCAGCCCATGCCACATCACCTGCAGCAGCCCATGCAGCAAATGGGTTACCCAATGTCGCACCCTGCCATGCAGCAGCCGTTGCCATCTGTCATGCCCATGTCCCAAGCTTATGCTGCGCCACCAATGCAGCTGGGCTATGCAGCCATGCCTCAGCCTGCCTTGCGTAGTGCACCCATGCAGCATGCGCCCATGCAGACCCAGCGCTCGCGGCCTGCCAAGACCTGCCCTCTTCACCCCTATGCTGGCCATGATTTGGCTGAGTGCAGGCAGTTTCAGGCAATGCCGCCTCATGAGCAGCAGAGAGTCATCGGTGGAAGTGCTCCGCGCGCAGCGCATGCCGTGGCTACACACCCGGTTGGCAGTGAGGTATCGCGCGCCATCACTGACCCCAGGCAACGCACGCCTCTGCTGGACAGGGGGTATGTACCTGCTGCTCCAGCCCATGCGCAGCACACCTGCAGCTACTGTCACAAGCGCTACCATCCCCCTGAGCGCTGCTTCAAGCTGTACCCACACCTGCAAGCAGCTCCTCCACCCAGCCTGTCAGGTCCTGCTCGCGCCCACACCGTGTCAGCAGAGGGGCCCGGGCTGGGTGCATGGGACATGTCAGGGCATTGGGTGTCGCAGGATGCGCGGGTGCAGCCCCTCTCCTACCCTGAGCATGGCAGCTTCTGCATCATCACAGCTAATGCAGCCAGGGCAGTGCCATTCACGCCTATGTCTGCCGCCCCACCTGCTGCTGCCACCCACACCCTGCCTAAGGCTGCAGCCCCTGCTCCTCCTGCTGCCCCAGCCACCACCCCCACCATGGGCTCTGTGTTTCCCCCTCTTGCCACCCAGCCCGGCCTGCAGGAGCTGGCTATGCAGCTGCAGCTCCTCGCTCAGCGCGTGACGCGTATTGAGCAGCACCTTTCGCCCAATGTCACACCTGTTGTTGACACTGCTGCTCACATCGCTGTTGAACCGCCACGAGCAACCGCTGTGCGTGCTGCCTGCCACACCGCCGTGCCCAACCAGCACCTGACCTACTTCTCCAACGTCACGGTGCAGTCAGGGTGTGCAGTGGCTGACAGTGAGGGCCAGCTGCACCTGCTCCGGGGTGTCATGCTAGACGGGGGCAGTGACAGCTTGTCACATCCATGAGCGTGACTGTACGGAATGCGTGACATGGGCTAGCCATGCAAGCATGACAGTTGGTGGTATCACGGTAGATGGTGATTGGTGTATGATGGTTGATGTGACCTGGCTACTGTGGGTGGGTTTGTGTGTGTATCCTGCGACTTGCATAACAGTTCTGACATGGTTGCATGGGGGTTTGGGTATTTGTAGTGGATTGGGATGCTGCGGCGGCAGCTTAGAAGACCTTACCAGCTGTCCGATGTAATCACGGGCACCCAAGTCTGGAGGTATTCTCAGCTCACTGCCATCGGCATCTGAAGGCCGGCACCATACTGGTGACGGGTATCAGCTTTGCCTTGCTTGCTGCTAGTCGAGGCGTCCTTACTCATTCCGTTTGCTATCTTACATTTCTTCTAAGCTCATTTCCCCGGAGGAAGGTTATCAATTGCCTTCAGCTGTCGACAGACGGACGTCTGGGCGTCAGCATCTTCACTTCGGCTGCAGTCCTGGGCACTCCGGGGTGTTCAGGCTGCAGCCAACCGTAGCTCCGCGGTGCGTGTTCTTTAACACGTTCGCCTAGTGCATCAGCGCTTACATCCGCATTCGTGCTTGCGCGAGGTGGCTGCCATAACTCAGCCGCCTGTACTGGGCACACCGTTGGAGCTTAACGGACCGTACAGCTCCACGGACAACCCAGTTTTCGACGCAGCAGCACCGCCCCAGGAACCAGCCCCAACCCCAGTCCGCAGCAGCCGCGCAGCTCAGCACATGGCGATTGTCTCCATGGCGGTGCCAGAACTTACTGGCACTTCCCGGCTAGCTTTCAGAGCCTTCAGCCTCAAGCTGCGGGCTTACCTTGGCCTCAACCTCCACATACCGGTGAATGCGTTCCATCACTTGCTAGCTAGCTCTACCATGGATGGCGTCTTCTTTCAGTCCATCGCAGATGCTTATGAGCAGCTGGTAGATGGTTGGGGTGACGAGGCAGACAGGGCAGAAGCGTTAGAGGCCTTGCTAGACCTGGTGGAGGAGCAGCTGATAGACCCACCCAGCCACCAGGCAGGCCTAGACCCAGCTCTCGTGCTAGGGGGCAAAGGGTGCAGCAGCGCTAAGGCTTTTGCCACAGCCTTTGAGAGCGCTGTGAATGAGGCCATCAGGCGTGGCACGCTGACCCACTTCACTGCCATCAACCACCTCTTCTCTCATTGCCTGCAAGTGCCCACCATGCGCCAGGAGCAGCGCACCAAGCTCAGGGACGAGGCTGTCCGCCTATTCCACCAGGCTGTGCCGGATGCAGAGGACCGGCAGGATCAGCGCGCCTTCAGAGCTGCCTTGCATGCAGTCAGTGCAGCGCATGAGAACCTGCTTGACAGCATGCGTTACGTGCCTGCCACTGCTGATCGCCCACCGCTACGCGCAGAGCAGGACCCAGTGTCAGAGGAGGTGCTCCTGTTGCGGCAACAGTTAGCTGAGCTCCAAGCTCGTGCGCTGCCGCAGCCTCCGCAACGCCAGCGTACTCGGCAGCCCATGCCACAGCCCTTGCTGCAGCCCATGCCTCACCACCTGCAGCAGCCCATGCAGCAAATGGGTTACCCAATGTCGCACCCTGCCATGCAGCAGCCGTTGCCATCTGTCATGCCAATGTCCCAAGCTTATGCTGCGCCACCAATGCAGCTGGGCTATGCAGCCATGCCTCAGCCTGCCTTGCGTAGTGCACCCATGCAGCATGCGCCCATGCAGACCCAGCGCTCGCGGCCTGCCAAGACCTGCCCTCTTCACCCCTATGCTGGCCATGATTTGGCTGAGTGCAGGCAGTTTCAGGCAATGCCGCCTCATGAGCAGCAGAGAGTCATCGGTGGAAGTGCTCCGCGCGCAGCGCATGCCGTGGCTACACACCCGGTTGGCAGTGAGGTATCGCGCGCCATCACTGACCCCAGGCAACGCACGCCTCTGCTGGACAGGGGGTATGTACCTGCTGCTCCAGCCCATGCGCAGCACACCTGCAGCTACTGTCACAAGCGCTACCATCCCCCTGAGCGCTGCTTCAAGCTGTACCCACACCTGCAAGCAGCTCCTCCACCCAGCCTGTCAGGTCCTGCTCGCGCCCACACCGTGTCAGCAGAGGGGCCCGGGCTGGGTGCATGGGACATGTCAGGGCATTGGGTGTCGCAGGATGCGCGGGTGCAGCCCCTCTCCTACCCTGAGCATGGCAGCTTCTGCATCATCACAGCTAATGCAGCCAGGGCAGTGCCATTCACGCCTATGTCTGCCGCCCCACCTGCTGCTGCCACCCACACCCTGCCTAAGGCTGCAGCCCCTGCTCCTCCTGCTGCCCCAGCCACCACCCCCACCATGGGCTCTGTGTTTCCCCCTCTTGCCACCCAGCCCGGCCTGCAGGAGCTGGCTATGCAGCTGCAGCTCCTCGCTCAGCGCGTGACGCGTATTGAGCAGCACCTTTCGCCCAATGTCACACCTGTTGTTGACACTGCTGCTCACATCGCTGTTGAACCGCCACGAGCAACCGCTGTGCGTGCTGCCTGCCACACCGCCGTGCCCAACCAGCACCTGACCTACTTCTCCAACGTCACGGTGCAGTCAGGGTGTGCAGTGGCTGACAGTGAGGGCCAGCTGCACCTGCTCCGGGGTGTCATGCTAGACGGGGGCAGTGACAGCTGCCTGATCTCACATGAGTGCGCAACCGCGCTGAACCTGCCCCTCACCCCTTGCAGCCGCCGCCTGTCCACTGCCAGTGGTGCAGAGGCCTTAGCCACCCAGGTTGCCACCCTGCGCGTGAGTCTCAGCTACGGTACTCCCCAGGCCATGGTGCACGACCTAGAGGCCATTGTCATGCCGCCTGGTAGCTCCCTTGCTTATGACCTGCTGCTTGGAGCCAACTTCCTCTCGCAGACAAAGGGCGTGTGCGATGTGTACGACCGCCAGTTCTCCTATTGCCCTCGGTTGCACAGCCATGGAGACACCCGCACCTCTCACTCGCTGCCAGTCACGGGGCCCAAGGGCTGCCTACCCCTCCTATACTCTGCGCCCATGGGCAGCAGCCAGCTGCTTGTGGCTTGCACTGCCGTGTCCCACAGCCAGGTTCAGCCCTGTGCAACCAGCGGCACCACTTCTGCCATGATCCACACCCCTGGGGTGCACTTGCATGTGGGGACACCTCCAGTGGCAGCGGGCACCACCACACCCAGCGCAGTCAGCCGTGGGGGTGACCTTGCAACCACAGAGGGTGCCAGAAGCGGGGTGGCCACCGATGACGCACCCATACCAGCAGGATCAGGGGTGAAGTCGGTGCGCAGCTCAGCTCAGCCAGCCACCCGCAGGGGGGGAGGTACAGCCAGTCAATCTGTGCTCTCCTCAGCACGAGACCCTGCAGCTCGGCGCACGTCTCAGACATCCAGCGCATCGCAGCGATCAGCCAAACACCTGGCTGTGGGCACCGCCGCAGCCCAGCATGTGGCCAAGCAGCAGCGCTCAAGTGCACCGACCTTGCCCCCGCCGTCACCGCTGTTGCCTCGACGCTCGTCCAGGGAAGTGGTGTGGCACACTCTCACTCCCTTACGGCTGTTCCTTTCTTTCCTCTTCTTGCTCTGGCTGCCGGCCATCGTTACTAGCCTGCCACCTCCCATCCCTGATCTGCCCACCTCTGCCATCGCATGCTCAGTCATCAGCATGGTGTTGCCAGATGGACCTGCTGCTGCACACTCGCCAGAGCAGTACACCCAATTGCCCAATGGTGTGCCCAACGGTGTGACATCCAAGAAAGGCACTACTCACGAACCCAACATCCAAGAGAGGGAGCTGGCGCTGGGTTATGTTGTTGGCACCACTGCCGCACCGGGGCTTACTACAGCTGACCGCCACCAGATCACTGGGCACTGCATGGACGCCACGGCTGCAGAGAGTTTGTATGCGGTGGCGGCTGCCCTGCACCATGCCAGCTTGCTGCACGCCCATGCTCACAGCTGCCTATCCTCCTCATCCCTGTCGCATGCGCTGGTTGTTGCTGCTGGGGGGGGTGCACAGCTGTTGCCCAGCTCTCACACCAGCACCACCCAGCACTGCTCACCATCTACAGCACCTGATCCAGCTTTGCCCACGGCCACAGCTGCGCAGCCAGCAGTTACTCTTGCTCACCTTGCTGATGTTGCGACACCGAACGTGACATACACGATAACACATCCACAATGCAGCGGCTTCCGCATCACACCTCAAGAGCTGCGTGTGGCAAGCACAGTCATCAACCTGGACCTCATGCACAGCCTGCTAGATCCATGCACCACTACACCCATCATCATATCGGGGCTTGAATTGCAGCCATTGTCAGCACAACTGCATCTATCTCTTTCCCCTGCTGCCTACCGTGCACTGTTGCAGCAGCAGCCCATCGACGCCATCATCAGCAACCCTGACCCTGCTATCCTGGATCTGCTGCTGCCGCTAGCGGTAATCTATGCTCATTCCCTTGTGTGCATGTTGGTACCCCATGCCTACCTCTCAGATGCACCACCCGCTCGTTTCCGCTGGATCCAGCAGCTCAAGCAGGCGGAGCGTCTACTTCACGTCACCTGTCCAAGCTTGGGGTCTGGGATGGGATGGGTCATGGTGTTCTCATCAAAGGCTCAGAAGCGTCATCTGTTGAAGCTGCCAGTGATGGGGGCCTATCTGAAGCTGTAGAGGCATATAGGGTTGGGCGTGGGCTAGGAGTGGGGGGGGGTGGTGTTAAGTTTGCATGCATGTCACACTTGTCACACTGTTGCTATTGAACTCACCATGTGTCTCACATAGCTCATCACATTTCACACGTGTCGCACTATTGCTATTCACCTCACTGTCCATGTCATATTGCTATCACACATCACGTTTTACGTCCTTGCACATCATACATCACGTTTTACACGCTCTCATCGCATGACGCTCCTTGATCTCACTGTTCTACTTGCATACATCTTGCATGCTTGCCTTGATCTTCACTCTTGAACATCACTCGTTTAATGGATCATGCTACACAACTATCACATTCACCACAATCATCCCAGCATGCTTGCACATGTTATCTTGTTCGGAGGCTATGGACATTCAGGGTAGGAATGCTACATTACGGCCGACCCGCTGCCGCGCGTAGGATGCATCAGGCACGACGCTGGCGGGTGAGCACCATGTCATGGTGATGGCCAGTGGCTCAAGTAGAATGAGCCATAGGATCCATGTAGGGTTTTCGCGGTTTTACCGCATGGGTCCGGCCTGGAGGCTTGCATGCCACAGGTTTTAGCACTTGGCCGCCGCCAAGGATGTCAAGGGGGTTGGTGTGGTAGATAGGTGCATTAGTTAGGTGATCACAAGATATGCATTTACTTATGCGCTGCTTCGTCTGCTCTCTTCCATCTGCCACATGTCTTCTGAGTCATCTTCACACATGCTTGCAGCTGGGGGGGGGATTCCTTATCCTCTGCAGCGCACTATCATGTTTAGGAACATCTTATCACGTGACAGCTGTCACATCCATGAGCGTGACTGTACGGAATGCGTGACATGGGCTAGCCATGCAAGCATGACAGTTGGTGGTATCACGGTAGATGGTGATTGGTGTATGATGGTTGATGTGACCTGGCTACTGTGGGTGGGTTTGTGTGTGTATCCTGCGACTTGCATAACAGTTCTGACATGGTTGCATGGGGGTTTGGGTATTTGTAGTGGATTGGGATGCTGCGGCGGCAGCTTAGAAGACCTTACCAGCTGTCCGATGTAATCACGGGCACCCAAGTCTGGAGGTATTCTCAGCTCACTGCCATCGGCATCTGAAGGCCGGCACCATACTGGTGACGGGTATCAGCTTTGCCTTGCTTGCTGCTAGTCGAGGCGTCCTTACTCATTCCGTTTGCTATCTTACATTGAATTTCCTCATCCTAGATAGCAAATGGCATTCCTTATCCTCTGCAGCGCACTATCATGTTTAGGAACATCTTATCACGTGACAAGCTGCCTGATCTCACATGAGTGCGCAACCGCGCTGAACCTGCCCCTCACCCCTTGCAGCCGCCGCCTGTCCACTGCCAGTGGTGCAGAGGCCTTAGCCACCCAGGTTGCCACCCTGCGCGTGAGTCTCAGCTACGGTACTCCCCAGGCCATGGTGCACGACCTAGAGGCCATTGTCATGCCGCCTGGTAGCTCCCTTGCTTATGACCTGCTGCTTGGAGCCAACTTCCTCTCGCAGACAAAGGGCGTGTGCGATGTGTACGACCGCCAGTTCTCCTATTGCCCTCGGTTGCACAGCCATGGAGACACCCGCACCTCTCACTCGCTGCCAGTCACGGGGCCCAAGGGCTGCCTACCCCTCCTATACTCTGCGCCCATGGGCAGCAGCCAGCTGCTTGTGGCTTGCACTGCCGTGTCCCACAGCCAGGTTCAGCCCTGTGCAACCAGCGGCACCACCTCTGCCATGTATCACACCTTACCTTTGGTGCATGTGCATGTGGAGACAACTCCTGCAGCAGCTGGCACCACCACACCCAGCGCAGTCAGCCGTGGGGGTGACCTAGCAGCTGTGGAGTGCGCCTTGAGCAGGGTGGCCACCGGTGATGAACCCATACCAGCAGGATCAGGGGTGAAACCGGTGCGCAGCCCAGCCCAGCCAGTCACCCGCAGGGGGGGAGGGGCAGCTGTTACTTCTGTCCCCTCCTCAGCACTAGACCCTGCAGCTCGGCGCATGTCTATGCCAACCAGCGCACCGCAGCCTTCAGCATCCCACCTGGCTGTGGGCACCGCTGCAGCCCGGCGCTCCGCCATCCCACTGACCACGGCCCCACCACCGCAAGTACCTCCTATGCCTCCGCTGCGCGCTTTCCCTCCACCTACGCCGCAGCGCTCCTCCAGGGAAGTGGCATGGGGATCTCTCTCACCGCTGCGGGTGGTTCTCTCTCTCCTCTTCCTCTTCTGGCTGCCCTCCATGGTGTCTTGCCTGCCACCCCCTGTGCCGGGCATGTGCTCACCTGCCATCACCTGCTCTGCCATCACCATGGTGCTGCCTGATGGTCCTGCTGTCAATCCCTCCCCACAGCAATACACCCAGCTGCCCAATGGTGTGCTGTTGGCTCAGCATGCGGCTCTATCCCAGCAGCAAGCACATCGCATGGCGGCTCTGGTTGCAGCTCATCCTGGTGCTTTTGCTCATTCTCTGAGTGACCTCACTGGTTACAAGGGCCCACGCGGTGCTTTTCGCATTGAGCTGTCAACCACAGATCCCATCATCACCAAGCCTCGCCGCTATTCTGACCTGGAGCTGCAAGTAACGGACAAGAAGGTCCAAGAGTTGGAGGAGGCAGGCATCATCCAGCCCGTCACTGGCCCGTGCGACTATGCATCAGCACCCACCCTGCCCATGAAGAAAGATGCCCAGGGACAGTGGACAGACACCCGGTTCTGCATTGACTTCCGACGGCTCAACGACGCCACCAAGTCTGACCGGTATGGGTTGCCTTTGCCAGAGGAGATGTTTGCCAGGGTGGGCAGCGCCAGGTGGTTCAGCAAGCTGGACATGCGCTCAGGGTTCTTGCAAATCCCTGTGCACCCTGATGACCAGCTCAAGACTGCCTTCTGGGCACGCAACCGCCTGTACTGCTACACTCGCATGCCGTTTGGGCTGAAAAATGCCAGCGCTGAGTACCAGCGTGTCATGGACGCAGCCATCACCAGCGCCAGCCTGTCCCATTGCTGCATGGCCTTCATTGATGATGTGCTTGTGTACAGTGACAGCTTTGAGGCACACTGTGAGCACGTGCAGGCCCTGCTGCAGATGTTGCAGACCATTGGCATGTTCGCGCACCCTGAGAAGACCATCCTCGCCGCTGACCGTGTGGAATACCTCGGCCACGACGTCTCCGTCCATGGGCTTACCCCCACTCAGGCAAAGTGCCAGGCGCTGCGTGACATGCCTGCTCCCACTGATGTATCCAGCCTCCGCACAGCCATGGGTGTGTTCAACTACTATCGCTGCTACATTCCTGACTTCAGCATCATTGCTGCCCCCATCACCTCTCTCACAAGGAAAGGGGTAGCGTGGTGCTGGGGTTGTGAGCAGCAGGCCGCCTACAGCACACTCAAAGACAGAATCTGCACTCCTGGCTTAGTGCTGCGCCGCTTTGACCCTGAACGCCCCCTCGTCCTGCACACTGACTGGTCTCGGGAGGGCTGTGCGGGTATCTTGGGGCAGGTGGACACCAACGGGGATGAGTACATGGTGGCTTGCTGCAGCCGCAGCTGCAACGTGCATGAGCGCAACTATGCCAGCTACACGGGCGAGATGCTAGCTGTGGTGTGGGCTGTCAAAACCCTCCGCTTCTACCTTCATGGCAGGCACTTCACCATTGTCACTGACCACCAGCCTTTGTCTTGGCTGATGTCTGGGCAACACCACTCTGGCCAGGTGGCACGCTGGGCCATGCAGCTGCAGGAGTACGACTTTACCGTCAAGCACCGTCCTGGGGTTACCCACCAGAATGCTGACTCCCTGTCACGCTTCCCCAGGCCCACCTGCGCGGATTCCACTGGCGCCTGCCTCGACCCGCCTCCTGCCCTTGCCTCCCTTATGCGTGGCGCTGCCACCACCAGCCCTCCTAACCTGCCCACACCTACCCTTTCAGCTGCCTTGGCCGCCATCACCTCTGACGACCTCCTGCTCGGCAACCAGGATGTGGTGCGCGCGGTCCACATCAGTGGCTGGTTGTGGCCGGGTGGGAGTGTCCGCACCTTCCCACTCCTGGCAGCCTGGCTGGGCTGCATGGCCCGGTATCCAGCACCTTCCTTTCCACCATGCGGTTGGTGGGCTGCTTACAGCAGCTTCAACCCCTTCTACGCCCTGGGTATGTCCTTGTCAACACAACTCACCAACACCACTCCCAAGCCCACCGCAGTCAATTCACAGCGGTCTGCACCAGCATTGGCACCCCACTTTGTTTGAATGCCCAGCTGGGTGCTGGCACCTGGTGGACCAACCTGTGCGATCCCAACCACTTCAGTGCTGTCCTGCACCATGCTCAGCCTCAGTCTGCTCATTCTCTGGTTGACATTATCTCACCTGTCTCAGCTGTCCCCACTGCGACCTTTGGGAGGAAAAGTGCCCTCCTCACTGCAGCAGGCAAACCTCGTGAGCCCACCAAAGAGCGGCACGCTATCACGGAGCGCTGCATGGACGCCACAACTGCAGGGAGTTTGTATGCTATCTCAGCTACTCTGCATCGTGCCAACTTGCTGCGTAACCATGCACATAACTGCCTCTCTCTCTGCACGGCCTCGCACGCCCTGGTTGTCGCTGTCGGGGGGGGTGCACAGCTGATACTCAGCTCTCACACCAGCACCAACCAGACCTGCTCGCCTCTCCCAGCACCTGATCCAGTCCTGCCCACACCCGTAGCTGCGCAGCCAGCAGTTGTCATTGCCCAGCTTGCTGATGTTGCTGACACCGAGCGTGACATTCACGACGACACAGCCACAATGCAGTTGCTTCAGCACCACACCTTGCCTGCTGGGTTGCCGCATGCAGAGCAGCGTCGGGCACAGCGTCGCGCACAGGCTTATGTCTGGGACAGCCACAAGCTGCTTAGGCGCATGGCAGACGGCAGCACTCGCATTGTCCCTGCTCCTGCTGAGCGCCCACACTTAGTGTCCACCATGCACAACAACACTGGGCACTTTGGTGGCAGGCGCACGGCAGCTCTGCTGCAGCACACCTATTGGTGGCGTGGGTTGGCAGCTGATGCTCAGGCTGTTGTGGCACGTTGCACCGCCTGTGACAGGGTCAAAGCTGCATTCAATGCCAAATCCCCTGAGCTGCACAGCCTACCCATTCGTGCCCTCTTCTACCGCTGGGGTGTAGACCTCTGTGGTCCTTTCATCCCCAGCCGCTCTGGCCACAAGTACATCATGGTCTGCATTGAGCATTTGTCTAAATGGGTCGAGATCATCCCCATCCCCAATAAGGAGGCAGCCACCACAGCCTCAGCTTTTGCGCATCACGTGCTAGGACGCTATGGTGCCTGTGCTGAAGTCGTCACTGACGGGGGCACAGAGTTCCAGGGTGCCTTTGCTGAGTTGCTGCAGCGCGCTCTCATCGATCACAGAACCACCTCTGCCAACCACCCTCAGAGCAATGGGCTGTCTGAGCGATGTGTGCAAACTGTCAAGGCATGCCTGCGCAAGCACTGCACCAGCAACCGTGTCACTGACCAGTGGGATGATGCTCTGCCCATGATTGCTCTGGGGTACAGGTGTTCCACCCAGGAAAGCACTCGCATGACACCCTACGAGTTGTTGTTTGCGCGCAAGCCTGTGGTTCCCCCAGCCATAGCTGAGCGGGTGGAGCAACCCATCAACTTCGACGACCCAGAGCTGGCTGCCGAGCTGGTGATGCACCGTGCAGCTGCTGTCACTGACAACATGGTCATCGCCATGGACAACCAGGCTGTCGCTCAGCACCGGGACCAGCTGAGGTATGCCATGACTCGCTCCGGCAGCTACCAGCCAGCAGCCCGCTCCTTCAAACCAGATGCACCACCCGCTCGTTTCCGCTGGATCCAGCAGCTCAAGCAAGCTGAGCGTCTACTTCACGTCACCTGTCCAAGCTTGGGGTCTAGGATGGGATGGGTCATGGTGTTCTCATCGAAGGCTCAGAAGCGTCATCTGCTCAAGCTGCCAGTGATGGGGGCCTATCTGAAGCTGTAGAGGCACTTAGGGTTGGGCGTGGGCTAGGAGTGAAGGGGGGGGGTGTTAAGTTTGCATGCATGTCTCACTTGTCACACTGTTGCCATTGAACTCATCATGTGTCTCATATTGCTCATCACATTTCACACGTGTCGCACTATTGCTATTCACCCCATCGTTCGTGTCATGTCGCTATCATACATCATGTTTTATGTCCTTGCATATCACACATCACGTTTTACACGCTCTCATTGCATGTCGCTTCTTGCTCACACTGTTTTACTCGCATACATCTTGCATGCATGCCTTGATTTTCTCTAACATCACTCGTTACGTGGATCATGCTGCACAACTATCACATTCACCACAATCATCCCAGCATGCTTGCACATGTTATCTTTTCAGGAGGTTATGGACATCCAGGGTAGGAATGCTACATTACGGCCGACCCGCTGCCGCGCGTAGGATGCATCAGGCACGACGCTGGCGGGTGAGCACCATGTCATGGTGATGGTCAGTGGCTCAAGTAGAATGAGCCATAGGATCCATGTAGGGTTTTCGCGGTTTTACCGCATGGGTCCGGCCTGGAGGCAAGCATGCCACAGGTTTTAGCACTTGGCCGCCGCCAAGGATGTCAAAGGGGTTGGTATGGTAGACAGGTGCATTAGTTAGGTGGTCACAACATATGCATAAACTCATGCGCTGCTTCGTTTGCTCTCTACCATCTGCTGCATGTTTGCGTTTCATCGAGTCATCATCACACATGCTTGCAGCTGGGGGGGGGATTCCTTATCCTCTGCAGCGCACTATCATGTTTAGGAACATCTTATCACGTGACAGCTGTCACAACCATGAGCGTGACTGTGCGGAATGCGTGACATGGACGAGCCTTGCAAGCATGACAGGCGGTTGTATCACGGTAGATGGTGATTAGTGGATGATGGTTGATGTGACCTGGTCACTGTGGATGGATTTGTGTGTGTATCCTGCGACTTGCATAATAGTTCTGACATGGTTGCATGGGGGTTGGGTATTTGTAGTGGATTGGTATGCTGCGGCGGCAGCTTAGAAGACCTTACCAGCTGTCCGATGTAATCACGGGCACCCAAGTCTGGAGGTATTCTCAGCTCACTGCCATCGGCATCTGAAGGCCGGCACCATCCTGGTGACGGGTATCAGCTTTGCCTTGCTTGCTGCTAGTCGAGGCGTCCTTACTCATTCCGTTTGCTATCTTACATGTGAGCGCACTATCATGTTTAGGAACATCTTATCACGTGACAAGTGAATAGGGAGCGGTGTATTCCATACATTGTGTATGCTATACAGTATATATGTCATACAGTCAGGTTAATGCCACTTATGATCAAGATTATGAACACATACCGTACTCTTCCTTTTGATTCGCGAGGCCTCGAAAACTATAATTAAATACTCTTTCCCGATCCAAAAAAACCATTGTTTACTTTTTCCCGATGCAAAAGTTGCAGCAAAACACAACTTTGACAACGTGGGTGTGCTTATAAATATTCAAGACAGCCACTCCTTGCATGACATGTCAATCCTCCGTGGACACTTTCTGCACAGGTCACCAAGTCAAACCACCCGATCACCAAGTCACAGCCACTGTGCAAGGGCCATCTTCGTGTTGGTCAACCTGGCGTACCATATTTTCGGCTGCGTCGTCGGCACTGATGCCACGGACCACGAAGCGTTCCATCGCAACACCAGTTACGCAGGTCATGTAATATTTTGACCACTTCGCGGTTCAGCCAAAAAACACATTGTTTACTCGTTTGCGATTTTGCGAGGCCAAGAAAACGATTCGCGGACGCGAATCAAAAGGGAGAGTACGGTAATCATAATTTGATCAATATACACATCCGGTTTTGGCAGCACACATTACAGCAGAGTCGAATCCACTTATCTACCACCTGTCACACATTGGGAATGGCACATACAGCAGATTCACTACACTTAAAACATACCACCTCCTTATTGACGCAAGTGTGAAAACGAAATCCTGATCTTCAGGCTCAAGTATCAAAACTGTCTCTGTATCTTAGTCCAACATCACCCCACCTACAATTTACTCCTACTTTAATCCGGTACGTATATGAACATGTATGAACAACAGCCTCACCAACACATTGGTGCATTGCACTACGCCGCATTGTCTTAGCCTCAGGCAATACTCTGTCTGAAGTTATGCCTACATGTCTCAATCCTCACTGCTTGGCCATCATCTTCTTCAAATCCTGGTCCGGGTTAGAAGTGTCGGCCGGCTTCAATGCGAACTTGTCCACCAGGATATTAACAGCCTCTGGGGTGAGGAACGCCGGCAAGGCCGGTCCCAATCTGATGTTCTTGATGCCGAGGTGCAACAGACTCAGCAGCACCGCAACCGCTTTCTGCACAGTAGCAGCACATACGCATCACCAAAACTGCATGATCAGCATTACTCAGCTTCCATTTATCCTAAGTGAGGATTAGTAATGTAATCGACCTACTTACGTTCATCATGCAACACCCAGTTATCAGCTAGCACTAACGACCTTAAACCTTGAACATACATTTCACCTCATCACCAGCCACATCCCAATCTACACCCAATATCCAGATCTTTACCTTTTTACCTTACCTTTGTATTACACTACTATATGATACATATGTGTCAAGCACGACACTGCAGAGCAGTTGCCATACAGTCATCCCACCTGCTCAAACCAGCTGATGTCCAGGCTGAGGGGCAGGCTGTTGACATCTGTATTGAACGCCTTGGCCAACTCCTGCAATCAGGGCATCTCATCGAGTCAACAATTGAACCACCTCACACATCCTCAAAGCCCTAGCTCTGCCAGCAGCAGAGATACTCAAATCAACACACCAATCAGCCTTGCTTACCGTGGCCACCACTAGCGCCGAGTAGGAGTCATTGCACTGGCCCATGTCCAAGAGCCGAGGCAGACCCGTGCCCTCCACATTGCCAAACTCCTGGTTGTTCAGCCGGAACTTGGCGCAGCCCATGGTCAACAGCTACAGCACAGCAACACACACACACACTCGCTCAGCAGGGCATGCACCAGAAGTTTTAAGTGCATGGACGCAATGCACACTGCAATTTGCTGGGCAAGAGTCAGCACAAAGCAGCAGCACTCGCTACGTTTAGCCAAACAGGAATGGCTACAATGGTGCACATCTGACTACTTGACTCGACCATGGTCATATCAGCACCTTGTCCATTGCCTCTGCCCAAACTCACCATTGTGTCCTTTGGCAGCTGCTGGCCAAGGTGGCCATAATAGGCACGTTGCGGCTCATGCCCATCACAGCCTCCTACTACAAAAATGTGCCGCAGCTTTCCCTCCTTCAATGCCGATACCACCTGGCCACGACACAACAAACCAATAACCTTCATCAGCGGGCAGAGAAAGAGCAACAGCAACAGGGGCCATCTTTGGCTTACCTGACCCAGGTCAGGCCAACACAACCACAGCCAGGCCCAGGCCTACTTATTGCCCATGTTTTTCCTACTTACACAGCAATAGCTGCAGCTCGTGAGTTTGGTTTAGGGCTGAGGTCAGGGTGGGTTAGGGCTAGGGCAATGGCTACAACTCCTGGGTGAAGGTTATGGATAGGGTGGGTCAGGGTCACAGCTGTGACAAATGCAAGGCACCCAGTGTGGATAGCCTCCTCACCTGGTCCGCCACTCCCAGGACAGCCTGGTGGCCAAAGCCAGTGGTCACATGGGTCTTGCGCACCGCCACCTGGGCAGCTGGGGTGGACAGGGCTCCACGGCCTCCTGAGCTGGACACAGTGGGTTGCCGGGGCATGTTGCGGCTGTTCCAGCCAGGCAGCTCAAGCGCCCTCTTGATGACCTCATCATAGTTCGTGTTGGCCACGTGCTTGACATTGGCCAGACCAGTCTGCACGCAGCGACACCAACATAGCGGTACTTGGCAGAGCACAGGTCATGGTGATGAGAGCTCAAGCCAGGCAGGCCTTGGTCATGGTTTGATGTCGAAAACCCTCCTACACACCTCCTTTGCAGCGAGCAGGCTGCCTTACACACCTCGTTTGTGGTGAATATGTTGTTGCGATACATGTTCATGGGCTCAATCACGCAATTTGTGGTGACCAAGATAGCGCCAGGGAACCCCGCAAAGTCCATTTTTTGCTGCACACACATCACACCAGCACAGCCAGCAGGCACATGTGGAGCACAGGAAGGGTCCAACAAAGGTGATAGATGCAAACAACGCAGCAGGCTATAGCTGAGTCCATGGTAACGAGTTTGATTGTTAGCAAGTGAGTTAGTTAGTTCATGCAGAACCCACCTGGTACCAGGCACCTCCATAGTGACCAGCCAGGTGCTTAAACTTCTTCAGCCCTGCAACCAGGCAACCACCCTCCACCATGTCTCTGCTGCACCATGTAACCATAGAGCACCCACCCCTGGCAAGCAGGCATGAGCCATGTGGACTGCGTGGCCCTGCATCCGGCAAGCTTTGCTGCCTTGTGGGACAGGGTGTGGGTTGTCAGCTGCTGCACAGCATTGATTTGGGTGTAGGCTGATAGATGTCACACTCGTGCAGCACAACCCCACTCAGCCAGCTGCCAATTGTCACAGGGTACCACAACACAAAGGCTGGCATGCTGACCATGTAGACTTACATGCCCCCATGCACATGGACACACAAGATTGGCCAACAGCCCAGGGCACACACCACCCATAGCCAGCCACTACCAGTGTTTCAGCTCACCTGGGTATCCATGCGCAGGCAGCATCTCCCCATGCGTGTACACATCCACCCCCTTGCCCTCCGTCTGCTTCAGCAGCTCATGCAGGTCATGCATGTCGTGACCTGTCACCAGGATGGCTTTGCCCGGTCGAGGCATCAGGGACACCTCCGTGGGTGTCAGGGCACCAAAGGTGGACGAGTGCGCCTCACTGAGCATCTTCATCACCGTCATGTTGGTGGCACCCACCGCCAGTGCCTGCAGTTGGTTCCAGACTAAGGTTGAGAACAAAATTTAGCGCACTTGGCATCAAGGGGTGTCAAAGGTGTCAGTGGAGGCGCATAGCTTGCATGGCGCCTGTACTGTGCTAGAGCAAACAAACAGGCCCTCTGTACTCTGCAGCACCACACAAAGTGTAAATGCCATGTGGTGTGATGTTAGTGACACAGGCACTGAGGAGTGACTATCACACATTAGCCACACCCACTGTGGCCAGGAGCTCATTGGGATCGGTAGCACCTCCAGGTGAGGACAGGAAGGCGAGGTAGCGATGCACGTCCGCATACACTGAGTCATCCCGATGGCCCAGACCCTCAGCATGGGCAGCGTATGCGCACAAGCCCTTGACACCGTAGCTGCAAGACAGCCCACAAAACACAAAGGTGGATGCAAGCCAGACGGGTAAAGAGCTCCAGTGGTCACAATGTTCCAGAGGTCTAACAATGTTGGCCACCAGCACCAGCATCAGCAGCCACAACTGTAGCTTTACATGGTACAACACAGTATGCCCACATGACTACAGTTGTCGCGGCAACCACACAGGTGCTCACACACCACCATGGGGTGGCAAGAGGTGCATGTTGTACAGCCTCCTGCTCTTAGTCCCCTCAGCTATCCCTCCCGCCCCTGAACCCCTGGACCTGCACCCACATGATGAGCTCCTGGAGTCCTGCCACCGTATTGCCCAGCACCTCCTGGCGTTTCAGGATGCCCGTGCTCTTGGCGGTGTTCATCAGCTCCACCATGTCAAGGTCAGCCGAGCCACCCTTGCTCAGCAGCTGGGCTGAGGCAGTGTTCCAGGCCAGGGGGTGACCAGTACTGTCTTCAAACCTGCACAACAGGATTGTGCTCGTGCAATGAGTGGAGGGTGGGTCAGGGTTTAAGCTAAGGTCAGGAGTTGGGTACAAGTAGTTTGCGCTGTTGCTGTAGGCCCCAGCCCCAAACCTGGGTATCATCCACGTACTCCCAAGTTTTTTTCAATTCAACGACCCCATTCCCACATTTTTGCCTGTGCTTCATACCCATGATCAGGACCACGCTTGCCCAACACAGGCAACCCCCCTGCTCGCGATACACACCAGGGTGTGGAGGGAGGCAGGGTAGGCAGGGGGTGCCCTGCGGCCTTCACAGCGTCAGCCAGGCGCTTATGCAAGCGCACAGACTGGGAGATGTAGCCCTGCACACCAAATGCACACGACACACATGCACCACAGCTGAACTTCAGAAACTATCCAGTGTGTTCCACCAACGCTGACAGGCAACAACCACGTGATGGAGACTATGATACTGCGGATGCTTAGTTCACGTTGGCAGTGTCAGCAGGGCATCTGAGTCTGACCTGGAACCTGGCATCGTCAAAATTGACGTTTGTGAGGGTGCTGAAGCAGGCGCGCAGCACAAAGCTGTCCACCTCAGCATCCTTGATGCCGGCAGTGGTGCGCGCATAGTGAGCCAGGCTGCTCAACCCCTTGAGGCTGAACATCAGAAGGTCCTGCAGGCCGGCTACTTCTGCAGTCACAGGAGCACATGGGCAACGTGGAGTACTTGATAAAGATGGAGGCATAAAGTTGCCACAGGTAGTATGAGTTGAGGATTGAATTCGTTGATGCCTCACCTGGGGTCTTGCCGCACTGCCCAACAACCGTACAGCCCGTGCCATTGGCAGTCTGCTCACATTGGTAACAGAGCACTGCAAAAACCATACGCCGTGAATGTCGCATCTGATTCAAATTCTCGACGAATGCGGCCATATTCTCGACGAATGCGCGCTTACTCTTAGGCTTGAGGGCGGAGGCAGGGTCTGGGTCGATGGCCGCCATACTGAAACCGCGTCGTGCACCCTACGGTACCCCAATCCACGTCATATACTTTCGGAAAATGCACAGCAGTAGCAACAAGCTCGCCTCTGTCGTGGTAACCTTCCGCACCTCCTTCGTGTTTATTGCTAAAGCCCACGAGCGATCCTGGCCGCTACCGGCAGACACCCCAGGAACCAGAGTGCCCGCATCGACAGCAGCTATAGCCCCTAGGCCCGATGCAGCTCCACGGTTCAGCAAGCGTTGCGCCAAGCGGCTGATCTGCGCTGCACGGAGCGACATGGCGGCGAAGATGACGTTGGGGAGTGGAGTTAAGTCCTCCTGCTGGCCCTGGGGGATAGGTGCTGCGGCTTATGTGGGTGTTGGTTACTCCTCCGGGACATTTTCCGGGACCACTGACAATTTGACCCTGGGTTTACGAGATCTGCGAACATGCGGTCACGACATAATTGTGCAGACATGCTGCTCGATGTCGTCAGCTTGCACGCCATCAAGGGTAACTCATAAGCCTTTGAACGCTGTGTTGATCGCACCGCAGCGCCTATTCCCTCTACAACTAGGGTTATTGGGATTGGCATCTGCACCATGTCCAGCGCCGCGCATCGCACCGTAGCAGACCCACGCAGCTCCATAATTGCAGTGCATCTGCAGCGCACCCGTGCAGCTCCACCACGACGTCAGCACCAGCAATTGTGTGTGCCTGTACCAACCACTCCAGCATGTAGACCCACGCACCTGCACCCTGCAGCCCCCTGTCCCCCACTAGGGCCTCCATTTGAGCCGGACCAGTAGTGGCCACTGGCAGCCAGTAGCGGGAATATACTAGTGGGCAATAGTGGCCCGACTCAAACGGTGTTGTTGGGCTGTGCGGAGTAAACCCAGTGCACATGGCACATGAGCACCTACCACCTACATTACTGCCTGACCCCTGTGACAGGGCTATTGTGTAGAGTTGGCATGACAAAACATGCGCTAATGTAAGCTGATGACAGCTCAAATGGGGGGGCACACACACTACTGCGCCACAACAGGTTGCTGCTGGGCCTTGGGTGGCTGGTCTCTCAGCCGCTTGTAGCTTGTAGCGCTGCATTGCAGTCCCTGTCCAGCCACCTGCCTGGCTGTGGTGTTGGCTTGGCTTTGGCAGCCTTGCCCTGGGCCTTGCCTTTGCCCTTGGTGGGCTGGGTGGCTCAGCTGCCTGCTCAGCCTTGGTGCACTTGCTGCGCTTGGCTGGCGGGGGAGTGCTGGGCCCAGGCTCTGAGGCTGCTGGCTGTGTGGCTGTCTGGCTGCTGCGTGGGGGCTGTGGGGGCTTGCGGGGGGAAACTACCGGGCACCACATCAGGCCCCGCACTGGCTGGTCACGCTGCTGGCTCCAGGCTGGGCGCACCAGGCGGGCTTCCACCTGCCCTGCTGGCGGCTTCCAGCCTGCACGCCTGGTGGGCTGCTCATGGTCCAGCTCCTCCTCACATGGCTGTTTGCCATTCACTGCTGAGCTGACCCGGCTGGTGCTGTGCTCATCCACAAGCACCACCCTGCCCCGCCGCTGGCCTTCGCGTCTGGGCCTGCGCACCACTTTGCAGCAGGCACGCAGCACCGCATCAGCCCCCCACCCTCCCCCAGTGCCAATGCTAGCTGCTCCAAAGAACACCACCAGCTGCTTGGCATGCCCATGGCGCTCCATGGACACCTCTGCCATGTCCTCCTCCAACTGCAGCCATGCACACAAGGCACACACATGGAGGCTGACATGGTGGCACCAGGTTAGGCAAGGCACAGTCAACGTCATGCCTAACCCACCACCTCCCAGTCCCTTACCCTCCCTCCCACCCACCCACCCTCACCTTCTTGAAGAACTGCTCCAGTGCCCGGTCCTGGGCTCCTTACAGCCTCAGCCGCTGCCGTGCCCACTTGGGGTCCAGGTACACATCCCACACCGCGTCCCAGGTGGCCAGGGTGACGTTGATGTGCTTCAGGTTGGCCTCCAGGGAGGTGCCGGCTGAGCTGGCTGCTGCCAGGTGCTGGAGGTGGGGCTTGATTGGTGCTAGCCATGTCACGGCTGTCATGCTTCACCTGGCCCTTGGTCAGCTTCCAACGGCGGAGCTGGTCTGAGTGAGGCTGCGCTGACTGCCTGGGTGACGCCGGGGTTGATGCCCACCCCATTCTGTGTGTCTGGGTCAAACAGGTACTCACGCGTCACATTACAGTCTGTGTCACATGCGCATCAGGCTAACCAGGCACCCTGCAGCCCATGGCCCCTCCTGCACGCTTCGTGCCACATGTGCCACGCTACCACCACTGCCGCCCTGGCAACATCCGTGGCTGCAGCAGTAATGATAGCAGCAGCCTCAGTCAGTGCCCAATCACAGCTGCAACTCCCCCCTTGGGCTCGGAGAGGAAGCTTGGCACACGCACACACACTTGAAGTAATGGACTAGGGCCCACCCCAGTGGCCTACCCTGCTTCTGTCCTGCTCTGCCATGGCCTGCCTCACTGTGCTCTACCTTCCACCTTACAGCTCTGCAGAGCACAGCTTTAGGTGCATCATGGCTACACTGGCAGTGCATCTGGGCTGCATCAGCGATAAGGCCTCTCTCGACTCTCAAGACCCTCACTCACTCGGCAAACATTGGAAAGTTATCAGTCTCATAGTCGGGATAGGGCTGGGCTGACACTCCCCACCCACTCGTTGACTACCCTACCTCCCTTGCCTTCGCCCCTCAGCTCGCCATTGACTGGTTTTATGACGGTCTCCTCTCCTCCTTCACCTACAACACCCCTTGGCGGCTTACCCCTTAGGGTCTCAGCGACAAGCAGAACCCCGTCAGCACCGTCTAGCACTGGATGTTGGCCGCCTAAGGACGCAGGCAGCTGCTCACCTTGGTGGCAACTGTAACCTGCATTGAGCATTGCAAGAGCCAGGGGAGCCATTCAGCTGGTGGTAATTGTCTGCATTATTCAGCCTGAGTGGCAGTGGAGGAAAGCTGAAGGGACAAACATCTGGCAGTAGGCTGCTGCATGTGTGCTGTTGCTGCTGCAAGCCATAGCTGGCTCCATAGTGAGCACGTACCGTGGCTAATCGGATTTAGGGGCTGCAGCAGCAGGTAGGAGGGCACCCCTTGGCTGCCGCTGCAGCTGCCCCTGCTGCCCCCTGCACCCTACCCTCAACCTGGCAGGCTGGGGGCTCCAAACCAGGCTTGTACCCAACTTAACGCAGGCCAGGTGTGCATTCCTCCCCTTACCTGCTGTCATGGCTCCCCAGTTGTGTGAACATCACCCAGCCCCTTTACCTCAGTCTGCCCCTTCTACCTGTAAAGGCTCCGGCTCAATTGGAGGCCCTAGTGAGGGACAAGGGGGCTGATTGGATTTACATTGATTGTTTATTGCATTGATTGTTGAGCAGCATCGTTGAACATCACCATCCATGCGGGTACCCCACATGTTGTAGCTGGTATTGCTGCTGCTGTTGCTGCTGCTGCTGGTGATGATGAGGGAGCAATGTGCTCAGCCTGCTCTGCTGGCAGCCCGAAGCCCATGGCTTTGCGGCTTACCAGTATCAGACATTGCGTGCGTGAGCAGCACTTTGTTTAGACCTCGACCTGCCTGTGGCGAAGTCCGCTTCACAGGCTGAGGGGGCGACAGCGCGGAACTGACGGGGTGTGGAGGTATGCGCGGCGCAGGCTGCAGCGATCAGGGAGCTGCGAGACAATGGCAAGGGTAATGCGCCTGCCGCCTATTTGCTCGTCGGCCTTGGGCAGGGGGCTCGTTCACGGGTTTACGGCAGCCCGCTTGCGTCCCCTGCACCCTGCAGGCACACAATCCCCGCGAGCGGTACAAAAGGTGTTAGCACGTCCGTATGGCACGCTCCGACGCGTCCCGGACACGATCCACGGGTGGGGCCAAGGGCGCACGGGGTCCAAGCACGGTACGGTGAAGGCGAAGGCGTGCGCAGCCTCAAGGTCCTCGCACCTGACCCATAGCCAGCCGAGGTCACTGCCCACCAGCCTGGCCCTACCACCCCCATCCCTAGCAGAACAGCCCGGGGGCGAAATGGGCTACCCAGGGTGGGTCAGAGTGGAAGCAGTCAAGCCCTTGGCAGGCAGGTAGGCAGGTCATGGTGGTGGCTGTAACACCGTGATCTTAGATGTAGTAGATGGTGCGATCCTCAACTACAACAAGTCTTTCAGGATTTCAGATTTTCACTTCACCATGAAGTTTTCATAAGAACTTACGCCAGTGAATCCGAGCGGTTGTCGCTGGTTTCTAAGCCTCCCCTTTTGCGCGCGGCCTGCTAGTCCTCTAACACGCAGATATCGGTTTGCAGCTGGGTTTGCAGTTATGGGGGGGGTTGCCTTGCGCTTCCTCCGCTATCGCTGCAGCTCGCTGGCGCCATCCAAGCCAATTACGGGGTTCTGCAACACCCGTGAGAGAAGCAGCGCCGGGCTCCTGCTGATGGCAGCGACTAGAGCCTGGGCAGACTGCACGGGGCGAGTCGCTGGTTGTCACGCTGCTGCTCACCTGCTGCAGCCGTCGCGCTGCGGGCCGACCGGGGCAGCACCCAGCACTTTCACTTGTGCAGTGAAAACCTTCAGTTTTGCCGATGATAATTCTCAGTGGAAATCTGAATGACAATCTGCAGTTTTCACAAGTCTGATTACAACTATTGATTTGTTTTGGTGTAACATGAAGGCTGTAGGAATCAAGGCTGGCTGGAAAGATAACTATTAGTCACTCGAATATGCCAACGTGGTATTGTCTGACGTTGTTCTCTGTGCCGGTTCCAGTCCCCTTGTCCCCCACTAGGGCCTTCATTTGAGCCGGACCAGTAGTGGCCACTAGCAACCACTACGTATGCAGTATGCTGTGATCCCCTACGCAGCAGTCACACGTCCACCCCTCTGCACCACCACCACCTTGGCCCATGCCTTGACCCTCAGTCCCCCCAAACACTTGTCAGCCGTCAGGACAGGGATTGACACACGAGCTGAACAAGAAGCGGCACTATCATCATCATCATCATCATCAACACGGCACTATCATCCCAGAAAGCACAGCTGCTCCTACGCTTGTGCTACTGTAGTGCTGCCGTGGTGCTGCTGACATCCCTAACCCCAACCCTGCTGGACTGACCAGCTGTGAGGAAGCTGTGAGCATGCTGCCTGGCTGGCACTGAGGCCCCTTGTCAATGTCTGGCATTGAGGGGCAAACTGTGCCGGCACAGCCGAAGCTGCAGCATACTTACTGCAAAACCGGACACGCAGCAGCGGTCACCATAGCTGTTGTTGGGGCTGCTGCACCTGCCACCCCTCTTGCTGTGCTCCTTCCTGCTGCTGCATGGGCTGCTTGAGGGCGGCCTGCTGGCCCACCTGCCCAGCCTGGGGCAGCCCTGAGCGTCCTGGCCGAGCCCACCTGCCCCTGAGGACCTGCAGCCCAGGTGGCTGACGCAGCCTGGCCAGCAAGCTGGGCAGCGGTGGCAGCTGCTGCTGGCCCTGCTGCCGGCCCTGCTGCCCGCCCTGAGCCAGCAGCGTGTGTTGCCCTTGAGGGCCCGCCTGCATCAGAGCCTGCTGCAGGGCGGACTGCAGCTCAGGCAGGCTGCTGACCACAGCACCCAGCGCTGGCAGCTGGGCTCCTCCCTGTGCGCCAGGCACCATGACCACTGCTGCTGCTGCTGCCATCGCTGCTGCTGCTACTCCAGCAGCTGCTGACCCAGCCGGTGCTGTTCTGCCTGGGGCTGCTGCAGCCATGACCAGTGGAGCCCCTGGCTGCCTGCTTGCACTGCGGGCCACAGGCCAAGGCCAGCTGCGACGTAGCTGCTGCTGCTGCTGCTCCCCTGCGGCACCCACTGCAGGGCTCGCCCCAGGCCGCCGCCCCCCTTGTGTCCCATACAGCCCAGCAGCGTCAGCTGTCCAGCTCCTGCGCTGTGCACCGGGCGCCTGTGCCTCCCCTGAGGCCTCCGGAGCCCCTCTGCTCCCAGCAGGGCCTTGTGCCAGCGCTGCCTCCTCCACCACCAGCACCCTGACTGATGCTGGGGCGGTCCTGCAGGCACTGGCTGCAGCACCCACTGCAGCAGACACTTTGGCAGGGGGGGTGGAAGGGCTGGCCAGCACCACCGGCAGCAGGGGCACCCCCGCGGCTAGGGCCCGGGCCACCATGAGGCTGAAGTCTGGCGAGCGCACCAGGCGCAGGTCGTCAGCCGCGCTGACAGCCAGCAGCAGGGCGGACCAGTGCTGGTGCAGGCCAGTGGCAGGAGAGCTGGCCGGCCACTGGTGTGCCTGGAGGCGCAGCAGCAGTGGCGACAGGGGAGGGCGGCAGGGTGGGCACAAGGGGAGTGGGGGGATGGAGGGACCGCCCTGCTGCCCGCCCTGCTGCCCGCCCTGCTGCCCGCCCTGCTGCCCGTCCCGATGCCCACTCTGCTGCCCGCCCTGCTGCCCGCCCCCCATGCTGCCCCCCCTGCTGCCTACCCTGCCCCTCTCCCCCCGTCCATCTCCCTACCAGTGTTACCCCGCACAGCCCTGTGCTGCATCAGCCGCGTCAACCTTCCCGGCCGGCCCCACCTGGCGCCACTGGAAGGGTAAGCCGCGCACAAAGTTGTACACGCAGCGCAGCGCAGCCGGCCGCAGCACCTGGGTCAAGCCTCCCAGCAGTCCGTGCCAGCCCTGCCGCCATCCTACCGCCAGTGCTCCCTGAACAACACAGGTCCGGCAGGGCAAGGCTCATCAAGGCTCATCAAGGCTGCACTGGGGTGGCACAGGGGAGCAGCCCAGCAAGTAGGTAGGTGGGTAGGTAGGGTGGCAGCCAGTGGTCTGCAGTAGCCTTACCACCCCTGACCTCACTGCCAAGATAGGGCTCTTGACCTGGCATGTGAGGCCGCTGTGTTGAAGACGGCCATCAGGCTGCGCCCTCAGCCTAAGAACATGCATCTTTGCCCTCTGCCCCTCGACCCCTTTGCCCCCTGACCCCTTTGGGAAATAAAGCAGGCGGGGAGGAGGGTGGCGGAGGTTAAGGGGTGTGGATAATGAGTGCAGGGCACAAGGGGAGGCGTGAAGGGCGGGTGGTGGCTGAAGTCAGGGTCAGGGTCGGGGCCAGGCCAGGCCAGGCCAGCAGGTAGGGCCCCGCACCTGGCGTCTCAGTACTGCTGCGAGCACCCTGGTCAGCACCCATGGCGAAGTGTGGGGCAGCAGGGCCGTCAGGTTGGTCACCATCACCGCCCCCCCAGGCAAAACCCCCCAGGGGCTGGGAGTGGGGGTGGGGTCCAGGCAAAGGGGCGCTGGCACCGCCACCCGGCCTCCTGCTGCTGCTGCTGTTGCTGCTGCTGCTGTGGGGAATGGCACTGCGGCGTGCACAGGGCTCGTGTCAGGCCAGGCCTGGTTGACAGGGCGCAGTGCGGCTGGCGCGGCTGCTGCTGCTGCTGCTGCTGCTGCTGCTGCTGCTGCTGCTGCTGCTGCTGCTGCTGGCGCTGCTGTCTGGGTGGCATGTGGCTGGCCAGGGGCACTGGCAGGAGGTGGGGGACTGGGTGTGTGGTCAGAATGTAGTCTCAGGAGCTTGTCAGAGCCACGGCCCCATGTGGGCTGCCAGCTGGCCAGGCCAATGCGCCGTCCCTGCCCCTGCCCCTGCCCCTGCCCCTGCTCATTGGGTTGCCGAGGCTGTTGTTTGCCTAGCAACTGCTGTGGTTCAGGGAGGGCATCAGGTGGGAGGGGCTGGCTAGGGTTCTGCAGGGTGGGCAGGGGGCTGCGCCACAGCAGCAGGTTCAGCCGGCGCCGCAACCCCCAGGAGGTGCCGCTGAGAGCCGCGTGGTTGATGGCTGGCGCTCCAGCTGGCCCTGATGGTGCTGCCCCCCTTGCACCACTGTTCCTGCTGCTGCTGCTGCTGCTGCTGCTGCTGCTGCTGCTGCTGCTGCTCCTGCTGCTGCTGCTGCCCATTACACTGGCGGTCTCAAGGACTGTGACAGCACCACTATTGGAGCTGCTGGCGTGAGTGCTGGAGGCGGGCAATGCAAGTGCTGGTGCAGCTGATGTGTTTGGCAGGGGTCGGGGTGGAGGAGCGCTGCGGGCTAGTTGCTGGGCGGACACCGCGGCAACACTGGCCACAGAGGCAGGCCTGACCCGGGGGGCCAGCCCAGAGTCTCCCCCCAGACCGATCACCACCACAGGTGGTGCTTGGGGCTGCACGGGCTGGCCCCCCCTGCTGCTGCCACTGGCTTGCCCCTCCCTACTCTCCGCCTCCCCCCTGCTGCTGCCTGGCCCCAAGCTGGGGCCGCTGCCCCTCAAAAGTGGTGCCAGACGCATGGGGAGTGGTGGCAGGGCGGGGAGTGCGGTGCCGGTCCACCCCCCGCTGGCCTTGGCTGCAGCAGCTGCAGTGATGACAGCTGCAGTAGCCGCTGCCCCAGCGCTTTGCAAGGAGTGGGGCGGCCCAGCAGTTGCCCAGGTGCCTAGCCCTTGGGGCAGGCCCCCTGCGCCTGCGCCAGCCACTGCTGCAGCTGCGGCCAGGGCAACAATCTGAGTGCCCAGCTCCGAATGGACCCAGGCGGCCCTGGTAGCTGCTGCTGCTGCCGCCAACCCCCCTGACCCCACCTCCCCCCCGGCTGTACCAGCACTCAGGCCTGTCAGTGCTGCAGGCAGGCTGATGTCTGGCACCTGCAGGTCAGAGGAGCTGCTTGCCTGACTGTCCCCTGGCATTGGGGTGTGGGCAACAAGCAGACCTGGCTCTAGCTGCTGTGCCCATGCTGGCTGTCCCAGTGCTGGGCCCACCGCCTGTGGTCTCAGGCTCAAATCCTGCCGCCCGACAAACCCTGCCCCGGCCCCGCCCCCAACACCAGCCACCTCAGTGCCATCACCACTCCTGGTCAGGCTGGACCATGGTCGTTCATCCACTGCTCCAGAAAGTACTGAAGGTCCAGGTCCTGGGCCAGTGCCTCGTCCTGGGGGTGAAGGGGGAGATAGCTGGGATGGGGGCGGGGGGCGTCGGGTCCCCCGCCATTGCAACAGCAGCAGCAGCCCGGGCACTAGGCTGAGGCGCTGCACCTGACGCAGCAGCAGCAGCGCAGCCTGCAGCCGCCATGCTGACACTGCTTGGACCAAGTAGCCGGCACGCCAGGCGGGGGGGAGGGGCTCAGGTGCAGGGGGCCAGAGCAGCAGGTGTGGGGTGTGGGGGGCGTGCGGGGTGGATGGGGGTGGAAGAGGTGGCGGCTGGGTAAGAGGGGGTGCCTGTGGAGTAGTGGTAGGGTGTAGGGGCGAGATGGTGGCAGCTGAGGGGGAAAGCTTCAGGAGTGGAGGCCCTAGTGGAGATGAGGGTGAGGAGGATGGAGGGTGAGTCATGGCAGCGGCTGAGGAGGTTAGAGAGGTCAGGCCCCGCCCAGCTGTGGCTGTGGCCAGGCCAGTGGCTGGCAGCAAAGACGGGTCAGGCAGGCGGGGCACGGATGCTGCCTCCCACTGCAGCTTAGCCTGCACCATTGTCAACAGCTGCATGGCCACATCTTGGCCAGCATGCCATCCCACGCCGCTCTTGCTGCTGCTGCTGCTGCTGCTGGTAATGCCGCTGCTGCTGCCCTGCTCCTGCTTGCTGCCGTGCGTTGCTGGAGCTGCAGCAGCGGTGATGAAGGCAGTACCATCGGTCCCTGAGCTGTCAGCAAAGGTTGCCAGGTGGGGAGAGGGCAAGGGGGAGAGGGTGGAGGGTGACGAGGCGGCGGGGGGGACGGAGTGGACAGGGCGCCAAGGGCCTAGCCGGGGCTGCTGGCCCTGGCACCAGCCTGACAGCTGGCTGACAACCTGCCTGCTGCTGGCCAGGCCGCCTGCAGCTGCAGCCACCAAGCTCCGTGCTGCAGGCAAAAAGGGGTTTGGGACCCCGGAAGCCTGGGTGGGGCCGAGGGTGGCAGGCGGGCTGGTCAAGGCTGCATGCAGCAGGGCAGCGGCAGCAGGCGACGAGCCTATCACTGCAGCGCGGTGTGGTAGCAGCTCGACTGGCGCACAGACAACCGAGAAGTCTGACTTGAAGATGAGGTCAAGTTGGCAGGTTTGTCCAGAGGAACTGAGGTCAAACCCATTAGCTTCACTAATCCCAGGTTCAAGTCCTGGTGGCGGCACACTTTGAACATACCCATTAGCTGTTGCATACCCATTAGCTGTTGCGAGGGTATGTTCTGTGCTAGTCTGGTGCTGCTGCTGCCATGGTCGCCGGTCGGGGCGAAGCTGGGTGGATGCCATTGCTCGGTTCTGCTGCTGCATACGCTTTGTGTGGGCTGCCAAGGCTAGCTGCTCCAAGCAGCTGCGGGGGAGTGTGACCTGGGCCACAAGAGAGGTGTGACCCTCCAGGGCCAGGTCACTGAAGGGTGATGGGTCTGACTCAGCATCAACGTCAGGCCAGGACAGCAGGCGGGACATGGAGCTCGCCATCTGAGGTCAGGAGGCAGCACATGCCACAGGGCCAGTATTGCAGCACTGCAGGTAAGGCAAGGTGGTTGGGTGATTGGGTGGTTGGGGCAGCATGGGCACCTGACAGCTTCCTCAGATACAGTGACCAGCAGCCTCTGCAGCCAACGAGCCCATGTATCAGCATGCCTGACTTGCACCACATAGCCATGCTCCTTTCCCTACCAGTGGCTGTGGACGCATCGCAGAAGATGATGTGCATGTATGAGCATGAGGAGCATGTCACACAGGTCACACAGATCACCCTGGTTTCCAATTTCACACGTGTAACACACCCCCTCCCTCTCACCTGCTGCAGTACCCTGGCACCTGGCTGGGACTCGGTAGGCCCGTCAGTGCGCCCAGCTCCCTGCTGCTCCTGGGGTAGGGGCCCTGCCTGCCGCCCCTGACCTCCTGCTATTGCTACCTGTGCCGCTGCTGCTGCTGATGATGATGATGACCCACCAGCCCCAACACCCCAGACTTTGCTGCCTGCAGCCACCCCTGACAGCTGTGAGGGCACCCCACCTGGCCCCAAGCCACTCTTGACCCGGCCCCGGGACCTCGACCGGGCCCACCTGCTGGCTATGCCTGTGCTGCCACTCAAGCTGCTGGTGCTGCCGCTGGCACTGATGCTGGAGCTTGCGGCACCAGAGCTGGAGTGAGTGGCCCTCCAGACAGCAGCAGCTGCTGCTGTGAGGGGGGTGTGGGCAGGAGGGGGCACCAGGCGAGCCTGCGTGACCTGCACCGTCAGGGGGACGGGTGCAGGGCCCAGGCCCACCACCTGAGCGCTGACCTGGCGGGCACTGCGCAGGTGACGCCCCTCCACCTGCACCGTCAGGGTCACCAGCTCCTCTGTCGCTGCCACCGCCCCAGCTCCCTGGCCTGATGGCCCCGCCCCTGCCCCTGTCCGGCCCGGCGGCTTGCTTCCCTCCGCCTCCGCGTGAGGTGGGAGGGGGAGGGGGCCAGGGGGCAGGGGCAGGCTGGCTGCTGCCCAGCTCACACTGAGTGCAGGCACCAGCTGATGGCTAAGCTGGACCACCATGGAGGCAGGCTCCCAGGCTTGGCGGTAGCCCAAACCTGAGGCCACCCCACCCTGTTGCTGCTGCTGCTGCTGCTGCTGCTGCTGCTGGCCCTGCCCCTGGCCCAGCTGTCGCAACCCAGGGTCTTGCTTCTGCTGGGAGGCACACGGCTCATGTGGGTCACACTCGGACATCACACCCCGGTCACTGGGCTCACTTTCCGTGGAGAGGGTAGGATGCGAAGGGAAGGGGAGGGGAGGAGCTGGCTGTGGGCCGATCTGGCTCTGCTGCTCCTGACCTGCGCCCTGCACCTCCCTAGCCTGGCTTGCCTCGTCAGCATGGGACCTGCCCTGCTGCAACGGAGGTGGCTGGGAGGGAGGGAGGGCCAGGAGCAGCAGCTGGATGACCCGGGTGCGGTAAGCCACCATGCGGTGGTGTGAGAAAGGGCCCTTGGCCTGGAAACCTGTCATAGCCAGAGCAGCCGCCCCAGTCGCCTCCGTGGCCAGCAGCCGCAGCCGCCGCTGCTGCTGCTGCTGCTGCTGCTGCTCAGCAGGGTTGTCAGGAGCAGGCCCCCTGGCCCTGCGGCCCTGGCTTGCCCTGACCCCTTGTCCTCCACCCGCCCCTAAAGCAGCAGCAGCGCCCAGAGGGGCCAAAGAAGGCGAGCTGTTTGGCAGGGTTGGCTGTTTTGAGCAGCCAACTGGTTTGGTGCTGCTGCTGCTGCTGCTGCTGCTCAGGCCCTGCCCCAGCCCTTGGTCAGCCAGCGCCACGCTGGAGTCTGCTGCCGCCTCTGCCGCCCGCCCTGCAGCAGCCACCACTGGCACTGCCCCATGTGGGCTGAGGTAGGTCTGAGCTCCTATGGCGTGGAAGGGGGTGTAGGGCAGGCGAGGTAAGGGCAGGGACGGCAGCAGCCGCTGCATGCTGCGAAGGAGGCGGCGCCGCTGCAGGGCAAAGGCCACACCTACATGGCGGGGCAGGTGGGCCAGGCGGTCTGAGGGGGAGGTCTTGGCGCCGTCAGGGTGAGGGTCCAGAGGGGGTCTGAGGTTCGGGGCAGAGAGGGAGCGTGAGGGCAGCGGGCGGGTGGCAGCAGCAGCAGCACCTCCAGCTGCCGGCCTGACTGGGCTGAGGGGGCCCTGCAGGGAAGAAGGGGTTGAAGGCTGAGGAGCGGCCAAGCCTGGGTCAGAGTGGGGCCTGTGCACCTGGCTACCCTCTTTGCTCACCATGGGGCCGGCAGCTGGCCCTACCCCCCCTGAGACCCTGCCGCCCCCCTGCCCCTGGCTGCCTCCACCACCATGGCTGTGGGGTGGCCGCTCCCGGCCTGTCTGCACAGTCAAGCGGCGGGCAGCTGACTGCAAGCTGGCGACTGGGTTGAGGGCAGCTGCGGCTGCTGCCCTTGCTCTGCCCCATGCAAGCACTGTGCCAGCAGCGTTGGACGGCATGGAGTGACGACGCATGCTAGAGCCCAGCCCAGATCTTGGTGGTGCTGGCTCCTTTGCAGCCACTACCCTCTCCCCCACACCTCCATCCGACGCCATGGCTGCTGAGGGAGGTATGCGTGCTGGGGCACCCAGTCCAGCTGCTGCTGCTGCTGCTGCTGCTGCAGCTGCTGCTGCTGCAGCTGCTGTGGGGTCATCTGCAGTGTTTTGGGGCCAGTCATCTGCACTTGCTTGGTCACGGGGCTGGGAGCGCAGGCAGGGGGGCATGGCTGCGGGTGCCAGGATGTCCTCCAGCGCTGCCTCCTCCTGTGCAGCCAGATCCACAGAGCTGAGTGAGGCTGCCAGGCTGCTGCTGCTGCCGCCCAGGCTGCTGGTGGTCACACTGCTGAAGGCAGACGTCACACTAGTGTGACTGGTACAGGCAGGCAGCTTGGCTTCAGGCAGGGAGGGAGAGGAAAGTAAGGGTGGGCTGGGGAGAGTGAGTGAGGGAGGGGAGGGAGGGGAAGGAGGCTGTGGGCCCGCGGCTAGGGAAGACCAGCTGGGCTGCTGGAATGCTGAACTGGAGAGGTCATTATCATCGTCATCATCATTAGTATTGTTACATGACGAGCTACTGTCGGTGTTGCCGGAGGGGGCAGCTGTGCCTGGGGTCCACCCACGGCCCCCCGCCCCCTTCTGCTGCCCACTGGCCAACACCTGGAACATGAGAGCAGACACCGCATGGCCTCCTTCCCCCTGCCCACCACCCTCTCCTCCCTCAGCACCAGGGACTGCAGCAGGCCCCCCCTCCCCAGCCGTGCTGCGTCCAAGCTCAGCAGCCAAGCACGCCGTGGGCATGCTGGGTGAGCTGCCACCTGGGACTGCATGCGAGGGAGCAGGCAACCCCGCCAAGTTGTCCGGTAGTCCCTGGTCTTGGGTAGCAGCTGGTGGCGGTGGCGGTGGGGCAGCACCCAGGGTGGTGCGCCGGGCATGAGCTGCCGCCATGGCCTGGCTGACTGAAGCCACAGTGGCTGCTGCCCAAGAGGCCAGCAGGGGGTGGGCAGAGCGGTGGGCTGGGGTGGGTGAGGGGGTGAGGGGCTGGGTCAAGTGGCCAGGTGCAGCTTGGTGTGGGTGAGGGCTCAGGGTGAGGGGTTGGGAGGCAGCGCGTGGGGTGGGGCAGTCCGAGGGTGGATGGGAGGGGAGCGGTGTGCTGGCCTGCGTCTTGATGGCAACGCGAGGGCGCTGTGCTGCTGTTGAGAAGGGCGACAGCAGCCGGGGCCAGGAGCGCGAGAGCCCGCTGGCAGGCTGTGCAGGGCTGGGTGCTGCTGGGGGTGAGGGTTGGGATACCTGGTCAGTGGGGGAGGGGGGGCCAGTGTGAGGTGGGGTGGGACTAGCGTCTTGGCAGGCTGCAGCAGGCTGCAGGGGAGAGGGTGGTGCAGAAGTGTTGGCCAAGCCGGGCGGAAGAGCGTCTTGGGGCAAGGGCAGGGGGGCAGCGGGTGGTTGGGTAGGGCAGGGGTCCTGGGCACTGCTGCTGTGCGCTGTGAGAGGGGTGGAGCTGGTGGCAGAGCCGGAGGCCGAGGGCCTGGCTTGGCTCAGGCTCACCAGCCTCATCAACTGGTCTTCTGCGGCCAGACAGGAGGAGGGGTGGGCGGTAGGGTGAAGGGCTGCTCACTACACAACACATGCATGCAGCAGCAGGAGGCAGGGAGAGTCAGGAGCAGGGAGTGGCTAAGGCTTTGGCTATGAGGGCAACAGGTTGAGATGCCCCAGCTCAGCCCCAGCAGAGGGAGGCAGGAGCAGGGAGTGGCTGAGGCTGTGATAGGGCCGCCTGCGGTTACAAATCGACAGCCTGGCAGCAGCTGGGAGTTGTTGGTCACTCAATGTTGGTCACTCAATACCTGGCAAAAAGTAGGTGGAGAAGTAGGGCGCCCAGCCAGCTGACTGCACTAGGTCCGCCAGCGCTGCATTGCCTACGGCGGGGCTGGCAAAGCAGATGCAGCGCAGGGCCGGGGCAGGGAAGGCAGGCAGCTCCCTCAGCAGCCTCAAGCAGCACAGCTTGGCCACCGCCCCACCTGCAGCAAGGGGGGAGGGCCAGGCTGGTGAACTGCCTCAGGGTCAGCCTAGGTAGACTCAGGGTCAGGGTTAGGGCGAGGCTAGGGCGAGGCTAGGTAGACTCAGGGTCAGGGTCAGGGTTAGGGCGGCTGTGGGGTACGCAGCACTCACAAGAAGACCAACGGGCACGTGGTACATGGCTGAAGGGGTGAGGTAGAGGGGTGAGGTGAGGGGTGGTGGCCATGGAGCCCAGCAGCCCAACTGCTGCCTGCTGCCACTGTGTCCCTGCCACTGTCACTGTGTGCCAGGTCGAGCAGGCCATGCAGCAGGCGCAAGGCAGCGGGGCGGCTGTGGCCAGGCGGGGCGGCGGGGGCCCTGGCAGCTGCCCACCTAGTGAGTGGCCACACAGCACCAGGCGCTTGCCCTGCGCCACGGCCAGGGCATACAGCTGCTCCACATCCACAGCCCTAGCGCGCTGCAGGAAGCCGCTGTGGGCAGCGGGCAGCGTCTGCACAGCACACGGCAGGCTGTGGGGGAAGGCAGGCTGGGATGCCCACACAGGTCAGGGTCACGCTGGCCATGCCACCCGCCAGCTGGCCCTGCCTGCTTCCCAGGCCATTCATTGCAGGGCTGGCACTGGGGCAAGGGGTTAGAGGCTGGATGGCGGGCCACACCAGCCGACCAACACGAAGGAGCAACCGAGTGAGCACCTGGACTGGTGAACACAGCTCTACGCAGAGCCAGGCCTCTGAATGCTGCAACTCTGTGCCTGGCATGCCAGCTTCCTGGCACTAAGGTCGGCTGGCTGGCAAGCAGGCAGGCAAGCAAGCAAGCAGGTGGGTGGGTGCGCCAAGGTCCCTACCCTGTCCCTCGTGCTAAGGGGTCATGCAAGGCCCCAGCAGCTCCTGTGTCCCTTGCATTGATGGGTCATGCAACGCCTCAGCAGCTCACTGGGTGTCGCTCCCTCCCTGACCCACCTGCTGGTCTGCAGCCAGCGCCATGGCTTCCTCCCAGACCGGGGTGTGCAGGAAGGAGGCATCCGCCACCAGGTCCCGCGCCTGTGACAACAGACCAACAGCCTGGCAGCAGCTGAGAAGCCAAGAGCTGCTGGCGCTTGCTGCCGCTGCTGCAGCTGTTGCTGCCGCTGCTGGCGCTTGCTGCCGCTGCTGCAGCTGTTGCTGCTGTTGCTGAGGCTGTTGCGGCTGTTGTTGCTGTTGTTGTTCCTCCGGCACCTGACCCTAACACTTGAACTGCCTGTCAGTTGATACGTGCCATGGTCGCCTCAGCCCCTCATACTCACAGACGCTGCAGCCCAGTCCAGCCTGATGTTATCTGCTGGCTGGACCCCTGCTACAATCCTTCCCACCCTCCACATGTACCGTGCTCCTGCCAAACCCTGCATGGTGCCACCGCTGACAGACCGCAGCTTCCTGCTGCTTTGCTCTCTGCGGCGCGCATTCGACCCTGAAGCTGGCTGGGTGGCTGCCTGCTTGCCTGCTTGGTGCCCATGAAAGCCACGTACAGTGCTGTGCCACCAGACGCCACTATGTAGCTGCAGCGGCAACAGGAACAAAACCGACAGCGTCGTCAGGGGCATAGCTCCCACGATGGGTAACCATGTTCTGTCACATTACTGGTGCATATACTAAGGCAGACCTGCTAACCCCTGGTAACGGAACTCACTGCTGTGTTAGGCCGTCCAAAGGGACTTGGATGCACTCAAGATGGAGCAAGCCAGGTGGGAACTGACTGGCAATGGCACTGACTTTGGCTGCTAGCTCTTCATCACTTGCTACTTCCACCTTCTTGTACACACACTCAGCCAGCACCAGGGTAGCCAGGAAGTCCTGCATTAAATAGGGACACACAGAAGCCCTGCCTGTAGTCAGTTCAGGCGCATTCAGGACAGGAACTTTGCATGCCTGCCACGAACCACCACGTGGGCCGTGTAATGTTACACTGTGTTGTTTAACCTCCCTAGCCTGGCCCCACACTAGGGTAGTGTATACCTGGCCCTGCCTGCCTCTCTATGGAGCCTGACCTGCAAGTCGTCGGCACTGCCAGACAGTTGTAAAAGCTCTGATGCTCTGGCCTGTAGTAGCCGCAGCCGATCGGGCTGGGTGACATCGGCATGGGCGCTTTTGTCCAGCGTAGGTGAAGGTAGGGCATGTGTTTCCTCGGCAGCGATCTTACAAGCGCTGGGTTCTGCGCGCTGCGCTACGTCTGGTTCGGGCCCTGGCCGCTGCTGCGGGAGTTTCCGAATAAATGCGGTGAGGAGACTGGCTCGTGAGGCTAGGTTAGTAGCAGGCTGGGATGTCCGGGTGGCTGCTCCGGTCGAACTCTCACGCCGATCCTTCGGTGGCATCGTTCGTATCTCCGGAGAATCACAACCCGCACAGGCTGCATCGTGTCATTCAGAGGGCGTACGTAGCTCATGCAGTATCATCACGACGCGGGATTTCCCGCGTCAATGACTATTTTTGTACCCAACAAACTTGCCAACGACTCCTGATTTCGGCGGTAGAGCAGAAGAGCTCCACGTCTCTTGCAGCGCGTCTCCTGTGGCGCTTTGTGCTGTGCTACTGGGAATGGTGGCGCCAAAGCCAAGCCAGCACCACAGCCAGGCAAGTGGCTGGACAGGGACTGCAATCAGTGTTGTGAAAATTTCAGATTTTCATTCAGATTTTCAATGAAAATTTTCATCTGAAAATCTGAACGTCTTCACTGAAAATCTGAAAGTGCCGGGTGCTGCCCCCGGTCAGATCGCAGATCGGGTGTTGCAGAGTGATTGGCTGTGCTGTGATCAACTTGGTTGGCGCCAGCGCGCTACAGCCACAGCGGAAGATGCGCAAGCCAGAAAACGCCACAGATGGCGGATTCACGGACAGCATGGACGGCTTGCATCTTTAAAAATGGCTTGCATGTCTGACCTTTGGCAACCTAAGTATTTCTGCATTTCAAACAGTGCAGGCCTACAAACAAGTCGCGTTTGAAAGGATAGGCTGAGAACCAGCGGCATCCGCTCAGTTTCACTGACGATGAAACTCTTTCAGTTTTTCAATGAAACACTTTCATTTTCATTGAAAATCTGAAAATTGAAACTCTGAAAATCTGAAGAATCACAACACTGACTGCAATGCAGCACTGAACATGCAGCGCATTGGGGAGAGCAGGTGGCGCACGCTGGAGCTGTGCTGGTGGTCAGACCTGGCAGCTCTACCATCCAAGGGCAAGGAGTACCCAGGCCTGGGCTACAAGCGGTTGCGAGACCAGCCACCCAATGCCCAGCAGCAACGGCAGCAACCTGCTGTGGCACTGTAGTGTGTGCCCCGTTTGAGCTGTCGTCAGCTTACATTAGCGCATGTCCATCATGCCAACTCTAGACTATAGCCCTCAGGGGTCAGGCACTAGTGTAGGTGGTAGGCACTCGTGCACCATTTCCATGTGCATTGGGTATACTCCAAACAGCCCTTTGACACCATTTGAGTAGTCTCGCTAGTGGTCCCTAGTGGTCCCTAGTTGTCCGGTTGAATGGAGGCCTTAGCGAGGGACGAGATGACTGCAACAGAAGCTTGGGGCGCTTGTCAAAAACGAGTGACCCTACGAGTCAAACTCCCACCCCGACCCTAAAAGCGACAGTCAGGGCCGCTCTGATACGACTGTTAGTCTTTTCTGCTGTCTTACTCTGTTGTATCGAGAGTCTTACGCGAGCACTTCGTGACATGCTGGCTCGCTCCTCGCTGCGGTTTGACACAAGGTCGTGGCACAGGGCCGAGGCAGATGCCGCAGTGGCAAACAGTTTTGCGCTGTGCCGGGGACCGTCACGTCACATCCGCAGTCTTGCGCCAAGGAGCCTGAGTTCCTGCTTACTTAGCGCCAGGTTAGTGTCTTATGGCATATCAACGCTATCCCCGCACAATGCTTTTACCCCGCTCGTCGTGTCAATCCAGGGTGCCTGCAATGAGCGAGCGGGAACCCATGTTCAGTGTTAACGTCGGCGGGTGGGCGTGGACGTGGCCGAGCTTGCCAGTCGAGGCACTCTTTGAAGGTGGTCCCTGACCCCTCGTCCACGAAAGCGACCGCAAGCATGTGCCAGCGTGTAGCCAGCCTTATGCAGGTTCTAACCTTGCTTGGCAATGTTGCTCATATGCATGCATTGCTTCTGCTGCATTCGCAGGTGCTGTGCAGCTTTTGCTGCTGTCCCTATGGGTGGGAGCCTTATTTCTGAGTATCTCCGCACTTGGGTCCTACACTGCTAGTCGACCGTTCATGACACCTGCAGCATCTGCAGCAGCAGCATCTGCTGTGTCTGGTCCAGGCGCTCTATTCGTGAGGGCTTTAGCATCAGTGCTGGGGGTCATCATTGGAGGCTTGTGCAGTACAGTGGCTCACATTCCCCGCATCATGACCTTGGTCCTTATGGCCTTGGTAGGATCGTTGCTGCACATACCATAGCTGCTTTGCCAGGCAAGTGATTGCACTGCAGCGTATTGGCATCAGGGCTGCGACACGGTGAGCGGTCGCGCCAGGGTGGCATGTGAGGGTTTGCACAGCCATAGAATAAATGTTTCATTTAATCTTAGTTAGCAATTGTTCCAGTCTACCACATTGGTGTTTGAGCAATCCCTGCCTGCCCTCATCACCAACCTACATTGGGTTGGCTGGGCACAGGCCTGTGGGTGTGTTCACATCATGCACTCTAGGTTTCATGATGACGTGATCACACATTGCAGTCCTGTGCAAGCCCAGCAAAGGGTGCACTTTATTATTTTCAGGTCATAACCTCGGCATGTCATGCATGGATGTTTTGACAGTGTGGTGGGCTGCACTTTGTCTGCCTGCCTCCTTTGCCGGCACAGGTCAATATGATGGTGTCTGTTGCTCGGACACACACAGTTGACAGGCATAATGGCAGGTTGTTGCAGTGTGTAGGGCCAGTATTGGCATGATTGTGCTAGTTTTTATTGGTTTTCGCGTCGTAGGGTTCATCCTAGTTTGGTCAGGCAGTTGATTCCTTATGCTCTGGTGTGTGGTAATGATGAACCTCCCCAGTCTGGCCTCACGCTTGGGCCAGGGCATACAGTTGCTCCACATCCACAGCCCTAGCGCGCTGCAGGAAGCTGTCCCTTGCATTGATGGGTCATGCAACGCCTCAGCAGCTCACTGGGTGTCGCTCCCTCCCCGACCCACCTGGTGCCATGGTCGCCTCAGCCCCTCATACTCACAGACGCTGCAGCCCAGTCCAGCCTGATGTTATCTGCTGGCTGGACCCCTGCTACAATCCTTCCCACCCTTCACATGTACCGTGCTCCTGCCAAACCCTGCATGGTGCCACCGCTGACAGACCGCAGCTTCCTGCTGCTTTGCTCTCTGCGGCGCGCATTCGACCCTGAAGCTGGCTGGGTGGCTGCCTGCTTGCCTGCTTGGTGCCCATGAAAGCCACGTACAGTGCTGTGCCACCAGACGCCACTATGTAGCTGCAGCGGCAACAGGAACAAAACCGACACCTTGTGCACGGGGAGCTTCAGTGCTCTCACAGCCCAGCCCAAGAGCCTGGCGAACTCGAGGGCTGGTTAGGATAGGTCGCCAGGCTGTCAGCCTCTTAGCAATTAAGCTGTTAGTTTTGATGAGGTGCCCAGTGGTTGTGGGGTTTGCCCACGAACGTGCCATCGGAGTAGGGTTGGTAGTCGTCAAGGGTGCGACCGAGGATGCTACAACGGAGTAGCGGAGCGAGATTACCCACAGCCCAACATGTTGTTCCTTGTTGAATAAGTTTTGTTGGCCTGGCCTCACGCTTGGTTAGTGTACGCTAGGTCAGGGCATGCCAACAGTTAGGTAGCCCAAAGTGTTCATCAAAGTTTTCATGAACATCTCCTGTGTTGTCTTTCCAAAACAATTGTGTAAGAGCATGCAATTCTACATTAGTTTGCGACGCACATCTCAACATTTGCGTCGCATTTGGCACCGTACAGCTCACTTTGCCGCCATGTGCACATAGAATCCACGGGGGCCAGGGTACTCACACGCTCCCCCATCGTGTAAGTAATGTGTAAGTACTACGATCCAGCTAACTTGCAGGCCGGTACGTCACTCCACAACCCCCGGAGAAATCCAAGTTGCTTGAGAAGGTCACTGCCCGTCTCAAAGCACACCGCGTGATGGCTAAGAAGATGTGGAAGGGTACCGCAAAGCAAAAGCAGGGCCCGACAAAGAAACTTAAAGGTGCGTGTCCCTAGCCGACTGCGTGTCCCTCGCCGTGAACTCCGCGCTGTGTAACAACCCGTCGCCCCTGGTCACCCCGGCCATTGGCCATGCCAATCCGTGACAGGCGCGACGCTCACACCACGCGCTAGTGAAGGGTAGCTGATGCTATCGCGGTAAGTCACGCGCGCTAAAACTCGCGTTTTGCACTGAAGCCTTGTCCCAGTACACCGCCCGCCATCCTCGCGGACTGTGAACATGCTCGCTCGCTGCAGCCTGGGGCTCAACAGGGTGCGACCGTACGTGGGTGGCAGGTCGAAGCGCAAGATTCCCTGGGTTGGGTCGGGACCCCTCATGGCCCGGGCCCTTCCTGACACCTGGCGCGAGATATGCCTCACCCTTCCGTTAAGCAAGCAGAGCATCTCACTGAGGTGTCAGCAGCACCGTGCGTGGACTTTGATTCGCTTCCGTGCACTCTGCTGAAGCCTAGACCCCATCATTCCGGGGCTTTTGTGAAGACCATCAACTTTTTGGCCAGTGGTCCTTTCCACGTGCTTCCACCTTTCACTGATAGCTGGGCGGGTCTATATTCCGGGATGCGGTCCAGGACATGCTATATCACCTTGTGTGTTACCTACAATGACAACATGTGACAGAGGGTGATTGTGGCATTGGGCGAGCTCATCACAGGGGGCGATTGGCGGCGTCCTCGGGGGTATCCCCGACGGGTTTGACCCTGTGTAGTCGGTAGGCGCCCACATCGCTGCATTTCTCGCACAGTGCGCGAAGTTGATACCGAAAAATGCGATGAGCCCTCCTGGACCCCGACGCCGTGCTGGCCTGACACAGGCGAGAGCGATACGTGCCAAGCTGGTAAGTAGTGGCAATGGCAGTGGCGAACACCTCCATTGTGGCGGAATCCACCATTGTGGCGGGAACCCATACCTTAACGTCCTCCTCCTCCATCCTACACCCTGCAGAGCCCTACCGAGCTGCCAGCCCTTGAAACAGCCATTGCAACACTACAACAGTCAAGCAGGGATGTCAGCACATGGGGCCATAAGCGCCCACGCACCTGCCTTGGCCGGGGCGCTCAGCAACAGCTGAGCATGGACCAGCAGCAGCTGCAGGGTGCCCAGCACCAGCTGGCTCAGGACCAGCAGCAGCTGCAGGATGCCCAGCACCAGCTGAGCCTAAATCAGCAGGAGCTGCAGGGTGCCCAGCACCAGCTGGCTGTGGACCAGCAGCAGCTGCAGGATGCCCAACGCCAGGTGGCTCTGGACCAGCAGCAGCTACAGGGTGCCCAGCACCAGCTGGCCGTGGACCAGCAGCAGCTGCAGGATGCCCAGCACCAGCTGAGCCTGAATCAGCAGGAGCTGAAGGGTGCCCAGCACCAGCTGGCTGTGGACCAGCAACTGCTGCAGGATGCCCAACGCCAGGTGGCTCTAGATCAGCAGCGGCTGAAGGGTGCCCAGCACCAGCTAGCTTTGGACCAGCAGCAGCTGAAGGGTGCCCAGTTGGACCAGTTGTGCATGTGGTCTGATGGGTGCGCAGCCCAATTCAAGGGCACACCGGCATTGCAGCTGCACCGGCGCATGGCCATGAGGTACAGGGTGTCAGTGTGGTGGTCGTATGGGGCCACATCTCATTTCAAGGGCCGCCATGACTCTGAGGGTGGGGTATTCAAGCATAGCATGGCAGCCAGAGTCTTGGCTGATCACCCAGATCTCAGTGCAGAGTGCAAGGCTCAGCAGTTGGCAGGTGTGCATAATGTAGAGTGTGTGGTGCCAGCTGCACAACTAGCAGCCAGTGTTGCGCATCAGACTAGGGGGAGCGTGCAGCGGCGGTGGTGTTTGGTGTTGAAGGATGAGGAAGTTGAGAAGTGTGCTGAGCTTGACCCTGATGCCCACAGGCTGCTTCGTACCATCACTGGGTCGCGGGCCATGCATGCAATGTTCTTCCCTGCAGATGGGGTTGCGCCCATGTGGTCTGAGACTGCATGTGCGTGTGTGAGGCACATGGGCAGCAAGCCACAGCAGTGCATGTGTCATGGAGCATCTACCCTGAGCAGCATACCCATGTTTGGACGTGTGACACTGGCAAGTGACAAGAAGGAAGATGCTGAGTGCTTGAGGCTTCTGCATGCACGGGCACCACACATTGCCAGCGCCCACATGACCTTGAATGTGCATCTGTTGAAGGAGTATGCACGGGAGTGCTTGGGCTGGAAGGGCAAGAGGTTGACGCAGAAGAAGCCATTGCTTAGGGCTGACATCCTAGAACATCTGAGGTGGGAGCAAGAGATGGAGGAGGATCAGTTGGCTGAAGTGGGGGTTGACGAGGCAGATGAAATGTAAGGCCAAGCACTTTCGATTGAACCCAGCAGCACCAAATGAGCCAGAATAGCACGAACTGAGCCGATAAAGCCGATTGAGTCAATAGCCAAAAAATTAACAGTGCCATGCACCCAACTTGCACAACTTCAGCTAAGCGTGGCGTGACTCAGTCTCGTGGTGTAATGACATGGCTCGGTAGCATGGCGCACTGCGATGGCCTACTCCGCAGTACTGCGAGGCTGCCTCCATGGTGCGAACTTTGCTACGGACGCCACGGAGCGCCTCGCCACCCTGCTCTTGTAGGTGGGTCGCTGCTTGTTTGCGCTATCTCAAGTTTCGACCTGGTGGCGGGCGGTGTACTGGGACAAGGCTTCAGTGCAAAACGCGAGTTTTAGCGCGCGTGACTTACCGCGATAGCATCAGCTACCCTTCACTAGCGCGTGGTGTGAGCGTCGCGCCTGTCACGGATTGGCATGGCCAATGGCCGGGGTGACTTCCTGTTTCTTCCAGCGCAGCTTCTCGTTCGTCCCAAGGAGAACAACGACAGGCTCGAAGAGATGGGTGGAAGACGCGGCGGCGCCAGGTGCGGGTCCGCCCCCGCCTTGCGTATGTCCTAGCCTGAACTCCCACGCCACTCATGTACATTATTTACCGCACAGCAAACGCAACCAAAATCATCCCAAAAATCAGAGACTATTGCCGCCACCTAGCGTGCCTTATGAGCCCAACCATTTGCCCCATTGGCAACGCTTCATTCCGTACACTTGTACACCCGTACTCACTAAATGGAAGGAGCTCGAGGCTTTGCCTACCCCTGGCAAAGAGCACCAGCAGTGCTACAAGCGAGTCGATGACCGGCTGCCCAAGGCCAGGCAGAGGTTGCACCAGGGCTGCAGAGTACCGGCGGGGGCATTGATGCTTGTTAAACTGATCACATCAGCTGCTGGTATGCACCCAACCATACGGTGGGCTGCCTCTGCTACTCAGCCTGCTGGGTCTTTCGTGCCCGCCAGCACCGTGACCTGCAGCACACACTGGGCAGCCTGCGTGGCCACCACCTCGTGCAGGGCCACCAGCGACACTCGGGCCTGATGGTGGCCGTCCAGGCTAGGTTTAGTGTACAGCTAATAACCACCGCTAGCGTGCAGTGAGCATCCTTGGGCTGCCTAGGCCTTCCCCAGAGCAAGACCCTTAGGGCTGCCCTTTCACGGTAAAATAGCACCTTGGACCATGATGGGGATGATGATCACTCCATGAATCTCCCGGGAAACCCAAGTTGCTTGAAAAAGCCAAACCCCGGCTCAATGCGCATCGCGTGATGGCTAAGAAGTGCGGGGCCTGTTGTGGTGCCCGGTAGTGGCCCCCCGCAAGCCCCCACAGCCCCCACAGCCCCCACGCAGCAGCCAGGCAGCCACACAGCCGGCAGCCTCAGAGCCTGGGCCCACCACTCCCCCGCCAGCCAAGCGCAGCAAGCGCACCGAGGCTGAGCAGGCAGCTGATCCCACCCAGCCCACCAAGGGCACAGTCAAGGGCAAGGACAAGGCTGCCAAAGCCAAGCCGCCACCACAGCCAGGCAGGTGGCTGGACAGGGACTGCAATGCGGCATTGAACATGCATCGCATTGGGGAAAGCAGGTGGCGTCCACTGGAGCTGTGCTACTGGCCAGACCAGGGAGCTCTGCCAGCCAAGGGCAAGGAGTACCCTGGCCTAGGGTACACGCGGCTGCGAGACAAGCCACCCGAGGCCCAGGAGCAGCAGCCTGCTGTGGCACAGTAGTGTGTGTGCCCCTCCATTTGAGCTGTCATCAGCTTACATTAGCGCATGTTTTGCCATGCCAATTCTACACAATAGCCCTGTCACAGGGGTCAGGCAGTAATGTAGGTGGTAGGTGCTCATCAGTGATTCTTTATTGCGTAATACGTAACGATCGGAACCAAAAGCTTGTTTTCTAGGCCTGGATTTCGTTACCAAACGGACCCTTGCGTCGGCTGGCCTCGGCTGCTTCGTAACCGAAAATGGTCTTTTTGTGTAAAATAATTATAGAAAATGCCTTTTTGGCATAAGAAAATGCTGCGATGCTTGTTTTTCGTTACCAGTCGGGACCAACTGTGTAACCAGCCATGTGGTGGTCCAGGACCCTTCGTGACCAGCATCAGCTTGGCTGTTTTGAAAAACGAATCACTGGTGCTCATGTGCCATGTGCTCTGGGTTTACTCCGCACAGCCCAATAACACCGTTCGAGTCGGGCCACTATTGCCCACTAGTATATTCCCGCTACTGGCTGCTAGTGGCCACTACTGGTCCGGCTCGAATGGAGGCCCTAGTGGGGGACAGGGGGGCTACCTTTGCTACTAGACTCAGTTCCAGTCCGTGGACGTCGGACATTTTCCCCCGGGTCATCGAAACCTGTCGATTTTTGCAAAATCGATGGGGTCATCGAAATAGGATCGATTGCGATCGAAGGCGGTCGAAGTTGATCGAAATATGTCGAGCGACCGATGGGTGGCCGCCAGAGACTCCCCCCGGGTCATCGAAACCTGTCGATTGTCGCAAAATCGATGGGGTCATCGAAACAGGGTCGGTTGCGGTCGAAACTGGTTGAAAGCTGCCGACCGAAGGGCAGCGACGGGCGAAGGGCCGAAAGGCACCAGGCATCCCAACCATCATAACATCATTACATCATATTGAGGCAACGTATTGAACACACTAGAGGTGGTGCGAACCCAGCAGGCCATCTGTATAACACGGATTTTCAGGTTGCATGCAGGTTTCGCAAGGGAAGCGCGAAGGAATCGAAGGAATCGCGAAGGACAGCACACAGTAGCCAGGATGAGCTAGCAGCCAGGATGAGCTAGCAGCCATGAGCAGCCAGCAGCAGCCCGGACCAAACACGCCACCAGCGATAGAAGGCATGCGACCAGGTCGAGCGAAAGGAGCAAGAGGCAGCGAGGAGAAAGAATGGGAAGCCAGGGAAGCTAGGGAAAGGTGCAAGGTGGCGCTCATCGATTTTGTGCCTTGTAGGCGAAGAAGAATGGCCTGGAGTGCCTTGTAGGCGAAGAATAAATGCAGTCAGATAGAAGAGAAGTAAGGAGATTTCTCCGGCAGAGCGTCCGCCTGGAGCGCGGCCTGCTTCCACAACTTATGCCAAGTAGCACGCGAAAGGTGCGATGATCATCAAGAAATAGCTACTAGTCAATTGATAAAGAATGTGTGGCATGGGTTGCTTGCAGGTGAACGGGTTTGGAGGTGAAGTGAAGGAGCCTGGAGCGCAGGAGCCTGGAGCGCAGGAGCCTGGAGTGAAGGAGCCTGGAGCGATGAGCATCACCCACCCCCCTCGTCCCACACCCAACCCCATTCCCCATTCACCCATATTTTTACCTAGTCTGACCGCTGTGCCCTTGTTTTTCTGCAGGTTCTGATGGTCACACCCATACCCCTTTCCCACTACTACCACCCTCCCCTCCCCTCCCCTCCCCTCCCCTCCCCTCCCCTCCCCTCCCCTCCCCTCCCCTCCCCTCCCCTCCCCTCCCCTCCCCTCCCCTCCCCTCCCCTCCCCTCCCCTCCCCTCCCCTCCCCTCCCCTCCCCTCCCCTCCCCTCCCCTCCCCTCCCCTCCCCTCCCCTCCCCTCCCCTCCCCTCCCCTCCCCTCCCCTCCCCTCCCCTCCCCTCCCCTCCCCTCCCCTCCCCTCCCCTCCCCTCCCCTCCCCTCCCCTCCCCTCCCCTCCCCTCCCCTCCCCTCCCCTCCCCTCCCCTCCCCTCGCCTCCCCTCCCCTGGCCTCCCCTCCCCTGGCCTCCCCTACCCCTGGCCTCCCCTCCCCTCCCCTCCCCTCCCCTGGCCTCCCCTCCCCCTCCCCTACCCCTCGCCCTCCCCTCCCCTCCCCTACCCCTCCCCTCCCCTCCCCTCCCCTCCCCTCCCCTGGCCTCCCCTCCCCTCCTCCCCTCCCCTCCCTCCCCTCCCCTCCCCTGGCCTCCCCTCCCCTCCCCTCCCCTCCCCTCCCCTCCCCTCCCCTCCCCTCCCCTCCCCTGGCCTCCCCTCCCCTCCCCTCCACCTCCCCTCCCCTCCCCTCCCCTGGCCCTCCCTCCCCTCCCCTCCCCCCTCCGGACCCCCTACCCCCTACCCCCTACCCCCTACCCCCTGGACCCCCTACCCCCTGGACCCCCTACCCCTACCCCTGGACCCCCTACCCCCTACCCCCTGGACCCCCTACCCCCTGGACCCCCTACCCCCTACCCCTGGACCCCCTACCCCCTACCCCTGACCCCTACCCCCTACCCCTGCCCCTACCTCCCCCTACCTGGCCCCCTACCTGGCCCCCTCCCCCTACCTGGGCCCCCTACCTGGCCCCCTACCTGGCCCCCTCCCCCTGGCCCCTACCTGGCCCCCTACCTGGGCCCCCTACCTGGCCCCCTACCTGGCCCCCTCCCCCTGGCCCCCTACCTGGACCCCCTACCTGGACCCCCTACCTGGACCCCCTGACGCAAACAGTCAGCAGTCCGCTGATCTCTCTACCTTGCATCCAAGAGCAGCAGCCAAGTGCAGCCAGGAGCAGCCGCCAGGAGCCATCAAGCAGCCAAGGAACGCAGCCTAGAGACGCAGCCAGGAGTCGTAGCTTGGAGGCAAAAAAGCGGCAGCCATACTGGGCCAGGAGGATACCAGCAGCCAAGAGCCAAGGTGAGTGCAAATGCTGTTGGGGTGTTTGACCAGCCTGCCCACCTCTAGTCATGCATGTCCTGGTTTGTTGATCACAAGCATGCCCCTTGCTTGCTGCAGGTCTAACAATCGCACTCCAACCCCTTGGCCCCTTCCCCCTAACCCTACCCCGTCCCATCACCAACACCAAGTCTCCTACGCCTCCAATTCCCCCTCCCCCTCACTTTCCCCCGACATCGAAGTCCCCTCCCTACCCTACCCAGCAGCCAGGAGGAAGCCCCCTCTTGTCCCTCTTCTCCCTGCCCAATCTAAGAAGTGGCTACCCCACTAAGAAGTGGCTAACCACCTGCCGGTAAGTAGCTGACACCCAGCCCAGCCCAGCAGTCACCCAGCCCAGCAGTCCTGACCCTTGGCCTCTTCCTCCGTCCCTCTGCTGTCCCACCACCACCACCAGTCCGCAACCCCGTCTACTTCCCCCCAACCCCATCGGGCAGCCTGGAGCGGGGAGCCTGGAGCCAGCGCTAGTAGTAGCAGCCAACACAACCCTCACTAGCCATGCCATGCCCACACACAACAATGACCCATCCCATCCCTCTCTCAAGGGGACAGCCAAGCCAGTGGGACAGCCAATCCAAGCCAAGCACTTGGGTGGTTGCCAGTCCGTGCTTGGTGTGCGACATGGCTTGTTGTTGGTGTTGTTGATGTTGTTGCGTTGGTCATGTTGCTATTGTTGGTGGTGGTGTTGTGTTGGCCTTGGTGGTGGTGTTATTGTTGGTGTTGTGTTGCGGGGCACTAGGGATTATAGCTGGGCCCACAGCCCACAGGGCGCACCTCACAAGGGTACTAGTGCCGCACTGCATGGCATGACCAGCAGGCTTTGAGTCCTAGGAGCATGCCCAATGTCATGGCAGCAAGCCTGTTGCTTTGGATGTAGGATTTGTGCTTTGGCACTAGGCCTTGTACTTTGGCATAACATCTTGTGCTTTGGCAATAAGCCAGTGTAACATCGATGAGTTTCCTGCATCGATCCCCCATCGAATCGATGGATGGAGCCGACTCGAAACTGCCTCAAACATGCCTCGAACATGACTCAAACATGCCTCGAACATGCCTAAAACATGCCTCGATCATGCCTCGAAATCACAAAAATCGATACCCCCATCGAATCGATCAGCTAACCCCATCGACGCAATGGGCCGAATTCAGTCAGCGTCGAACCCCCCTATCGGTCCGCAATCGAGGCGGGATCGATGGGGGGGGAAATGTCCGACGGAGTGGGGCAGTATGTGTTTTACACATTCGACTCGCGGTGGACACTCCCTACTCATGCAAACAAGTCATCAACGCGAGACTCTCTGGACTGAGACACCTCAACGTCATCCATCACTGTTGTTGTAAACCATGCGTGCATCTCGGCACCACCAGCTCATTCCCGCGTTGAACGGAAGCAGATTGCAGGCTGACATACAACGCAACACAAGGGACGAGTGCAATGGGCACACCCCGTCGCCTAGTCTCGAAGTGCGCTCCACTCAGAGGGTTGGCACGCGCTCCTCGGCTCCAAGGACTGTCAGCAGGTTGTATCTGTACATGCAGCGCCAACACCAGGCTCATTGCTACTGAACACATGCTTCGCTTCAACATGTATCAGGGTTGCTTACACACTGCTGCTAGGTCAATCAAGTAGGTTGTGCAGTCATCACTCACCCGAAGGGATCAGCCACATGCTTGCTCCAGTTGGCATATGGCCCCTCGCCTGTGACATAGGACTGCAGGTTCTGATGGTCACACCCATACCCCTTTCCCACTACTACCACCCTCCCCTCCCCTCCCCTCCCCTCCCCTCCCCTCCCCTCCCCTCCCCTCCCCTCCCCTCCCCTCCCCTCCCCTCCCCTCCCCTCCCCTCCCCTCCCCTCCCCTCCCCTCCCCTCCCCTCCCCTCCCCTCCCCTCCCCTCCCCTCCCCTCCCCTCCCCTCCCCTCCCCTCCCCTCCCCTCCCCTCCCCTCCCCTCCCCTCCCCTCCCCTCCCCTCCCCTCCCCTCCCCTCCCCTCCCCTCCCCTCCCCTCCCCTCCCCTCCCCTCCCCTCCCCTCCCCTCCCCTCCCCTCCCCTCCCCTCCCCTCCCCTCCCCTCCCCTCCCCTCCCCTCCCCTCCCCTCCCCTCCCCTCCCCTCCCCTCCCCTCCCCTCCCCTCCCCTCCCCTCCCCTCCCCTCCCCTCCCCTCCCCTCCCCTCCCCTCCCCTCCCCTCCCCTCCCCTCCCCTCCCCTCCCCTCCCCTCCCCTCCCCTCCCCTCCCCTCCCCTCCCCTCCCCTCCCCTCCCCTCCCCTCCCTCCCCTCCCCCCTACCTGGACCCCCTACCCCCTACCCCCTACCCCCTACCCCCCTGGACCCCCTACCCCCTGGACCCCCTACCCCTACCCCTGGACCCCCTACCCCTACCCCCTGGACCCCCTACCCCCTGGACCCCCTACCCCCTACCCCCTGGACCCCCTACCCCCTACCCCTGGACCCCCTACCCCCTACCCCTGACCCCTACCCCCTACCCCCTCCCCCCTGGCCCCCTACCTGGACCCCCTCCCCCCTAGCCCCCTACGCCCCCTACCTGGCCCCCTGGCCCACCTGGCCCCCTCCCACCTGGGCCCCCTACCTGGCCCCCTACCTGGCCCCCTCCCCCTGGCCCTCTACCTTGCATCCAAGAGCAGCAGCCAAGTGCAGCCAGGAGCAGCCGCCAGGAGCCATCAAGCAGCCAAGGAACGCAGCCTAGAGACGCAGCCAGGAGTCGTAGCTTGGAGGCAAAAAAGCGGCAGCCATACTGGGCCAGGAGGATACCAGCAGCCAAGAGCCAAGGTGAGTGCAAATGCTGTTGGGGTGTTTGACCAGCCTGCCCACCTCTAGTCATGCATGTCCTGGTTTGTTGATCACAAGCATGCCCCTTGCTTGCTGCAGGTCTAACAATCGCACTCCAACCCCTTGGCCCCTTCCCCCTAACCCTACCCCGTCCCATCACCAACACCAAGTCTCCTACGCCTCCAATTCCCCCTCCCCCTCACTTTCCCCCGACATCGAAGTCCCCTCCCTACCCTACCCAGCAGCCAGGAGGAAGCCCCCTCTTGTCCCTCTTCTCCCTGCCCAATCTAAGAAGTGGCTACCCCACTAAGAAGTGGCTAACCACCTGCCGGTAAGTAGCTGACACCCAGCCCAGCCCAGCAGTCACCCAGCCCAGCAGTCCTGACCCTTGGCCTCTTCCTCCGTCCCTCTGCTGTCCCACCACCACCACCAGTCCGCAACCCCGTCTACTTCCCCCCAACCCCATCGGGCAGCCTGGAGCGGGGAGCCTGGAGCCAGCGCTAGTAGTAGCAGCCAACACAACCCTCACTAGCCATGCCATGCCCACACACAACAATGACCCATCCCATCCCTCTCTCAAGGGGACAGCCAAGCCAGTGGGACAGCCAATCCAAGCCAAGCACTTGGGTGGTTGCCAGTCCGTGCTTGGTGTGCGACATGGCTTGTTGTTGGTGTTGTTGATGTTGTTGCGTTGGTCATGTTGCTATTGTTGGTGGTGGTGTTGTGTTGGCCTTGGTGGTGGTGTTATTGTTGGTGTTGTGTTGCGGGGCACTAGGGATTATAGCTGGGCCCACAGCCCACAGGGCGCACCTCACAAGGGTACTAGTGCCGCACTGCATGGCATGACCAGCAGGCTTTGAGTCCTAGGAGCATGCCCAATGTCATGGCAGCAAGCCTGTTGCTTTGGATGTAGGATTTGTGCTTTGGCACTAGGCCTTGTACTTTGGCATAACATCTTGTGCTTTGGCAATAAGCCAGTGTAACATCGATGAGTTTCCTGCATCGATCCCCCATCGAATCGATGGATGGAGCCGACTCGAAACTGCCTCAAACATGCCTCGAACATGACTCAAACATGCCTCGAACATGCCTAAAACATGCCTCGATCATGCCTCGAAATCACAAAAATCGATACCCCCATCGAATCGATCAGCTAACCCCATCGACGCAATGGGCCGAATTCAGTCAGCGTCGAACCCCCCTATCGGTCCGCAATCGAGGCGGGATCGATGGGGGGGGAAATGTCCGACGGAGTGGGGCAGTATGTGTTTTACACATTCGACTCGCGGTTGACACTCCCTACTCATGCAAACAAGTCATCAACGCGAGACTCTCTGGACTGAGACACCTCAACGTCATCCATCACTGTTGTTGTAAACCATGCGTGCATCTCGGCACCACCGGCTCCCGCGTTGAGCGGAAGCAGATTGCAGGCTGACATACAACGCAACACAAGGGACGAGTGCAATGGGCACACCCCGTCGCCTAGTCTCGAACTGCGCTCCACTCAAAGGGTTGGCACGCGCTCCTCGGCTCCAAGGACTGTCAGCAGGTTGTATCTGTACATGCAGCGCCAACACCAGGCTCGTTGCTACTGAACACATGCTTTGCTTCAACATGTATCAGGGTTGCTTACACACTGCTGCTGAGTCAATCAAGTAGGTTGTGCAGTCATCACTCACCCAAAGGGATCAGCCACATGCTTGCTCCAGTTTGCATATGGCCCCTCGCCTGTGACATAGGACTGAACAGCGAAGGCCAGGACAGACACCATGGCCAACCGCCCGTTCTTGATTTCCTGCAAACATGATGTCCAAACCTCAATGTTGCACCCTTGCCAGCAATGTCACACTTGTGCAGCAAACGCTTTAATGCAACTACAGAGAGCCCATTCTGCTTTGTCTATGGTAGGCGATGCCCAACTCTACCCCAGGGAGGCCATGCTGGGAAACCGACCATATTGGGGGTGCATGCCCTGCCCTGCCTTCCTAGCTGAGCCTTAGACCGCAGCGCAACGACAGCCGCACCTTGACTTTGAGCTCTGCAAACACCTCAGGGTCATCTGCCAGCCTCAGCGGGTCAAAGGGCCCACCAGGGTACAGGGAGTCCAAGCCGTCAAAGATGTCGCTGTCAAAGTTACCCACGCCTGCACACAAAGATCATGATATGTCCACAACATGTGCAGCAGATGCAAGGACACAATGGCCTTCTCAACCCTGCCTTGAACTCGAGCAGGTCGTGGTAGTCCATGCATTGAATATGCAGGGAGCGAACAGCACGGCAGCCTGTCTACATGGGCATCCTCAGGACAGACATGTAAATCCCTGCTCCCCTGCATCCACGCATCCAGCAATCACCATCACCATGGCATCATTGTTTTACTGGTGAGACCCAGTGCTAGTATGCACCTAGCGCTGGTGGGCACCTGGGGAGTAGCCCGGAGGGCCGGAACCGTTGCGGCGGTAGAACTCCACTGCGCCCATAAGGCCAATCTCAATGAGGATGACCAGCACTAGGGGCAGGGGGTTGTTGATGATGCCCCAGGGCACAGCACTGCAGCAGCAGCCAACAACAACAGCGGCAGCACAGACAGGTTCAAGGGATGGCACAGTGTCCGCCCTGAAAACAGAGGATGCAGGCACCCATGACACGAGCAGGAGGCCGAAACCACATGCTGTTGGCAGCCCCTGCAATGCAACCATGAACTACCACTACTACGCCATAGCAGGCCCTCCCTGGACATAGCATGCTCCCAAACACAGCAACAGCTGTATGGGTTCGTTGAATGTTGTACATTGTTATGTGGGGCTGTCTTAGGCCAAGAGGTCAGGCTGACAAACTCCAGCATCCCTAAACTTGTGCTGCCTGTACAGGCCACAGGGTGTGCTGGTGCAGTCGGTGCCAGTGTGCAGCAGAAGCAGCATGGCCAGGCTTACAAGTAGTTCAGGGTGCCGCCGTTGAGCATGACAGCACCAGTCTCAAACCAGGTCCCTCCTCGGATGTCAGCACCGTTTGCTTCCAAGCCCTCAGGGATGATGATGCCCGCAGCTGCAAGGTTGTGATGGGGAGGGGGGTGAGCAGGCAAGCAACGACCATGCCACCATCACTTAGGCAGTGACATTCAAGGATGATCAGTGCATGGGAAAAGCAGTGTAAGAATGGCAGACATTGGGAAGCATAGACAGGGGAGGGTGATGCAGCTGCAATGCTGTGCTGTGCTGCTCTGTGCTGCTCATGCCTGGCACATGAGGGAGCCTGATTGGCAACCATGAATTGCAGCAGTGCCCTCGACAAGCCTGGTGTGGCAGTGTTACGCACAGCAGCCAGGACTCTCCGCACTGTGGTGTCAACTTGCCCACTAGCAGCTTAGGACTGAAATGAGATAAGCTGTCAGAGGGTGCTGGGGCTCTGCTGGCGCACCTGCCAACATGGCCCAGCGGGCATGGAGAAGTTCATTGGCCCTGTACTTGGCCACAGTCTCGGGGTCTTTGCCCAGGGACAGAGGGTCGTAGCCATAGCTGCAGGACCACGCAGTAGGAAGCTAATCAGCCTCGGCAAGACCAGGGCTGAGGGTGATGGCAGGCCAGAGCTCCAGGACACAGACGCGGTCGGGCGCTGGATCTGCTTTTGTAAGCCTGGGCTGAGGAGCTGACAAAGCTGTACGAGCGCTGCTGGCACATCACCAAGTGAGGCCACCTACTCGCCAGGCAGCTCGCCGGTCAGGTAGGAAGGCACGTCCTTGTCGTCGAGAAGGCCGCTAGGCAAAAACAGGGCACGGTCGGGGCCTGCACAGATCACGGTCGGGGCCTCTCATTTGCGAATGGACGGTTTCAAGGTGAGAGTGAACTGCCCAATAAACGCACCATACCACTTGGAGAGGTCGGTCTGAGACCTGCAAGTCCATGAAGCCAACGCCATTGGCTTCAGCTACAGCATTCGCTACGGTGCGTCGCAGATTGAGCGCATTTCTCACCCGCCCTGACCGCCCAGCCATCCCCTCACGCGCTTAGGCCCTGCAGAGACGGACTTCTTGACTTGGGTGGCTGCTTTCTGAGCCTTCTTGGTTACGCCAGCGCCGCTCTTCTTTGTAAGACCCTTGAGGAAGTCCATGATGCAACCGTGGGTGTAGGGATCCAGCAGCCTCGGATGGCAACCATTTGATTGAGAAGATTGAGTGTGTTTGTGTGATGTTGTTTTTACAACCATTGCGGGTAACACATACTGTCCATCCGCTCGATTGTGTGGTGCATAGAGCAGGCTCAACACATTGGTGAGTAGTACTTGGCACATGCCATAAGAGCGTTCAGTGCCATGAGTTCAGACTGTTGCTTCTGCAAGCTGCCTTAATCTAAGCATGCACATCAGCGGTATCATGCAGATCGCGCACAAAGCAACCGCGGTATCTTCACAATCCTTCTTCTGAACATCCCTGTTCCCCTGTTACACGGCGCATTAGCCAAGCGAGCCGCCCCACCCCCGCCCCTTACACACAAGCACAAACCGCGTGATCAAGGGAAAGACACGGCTGGGGCATCCAGGCCGCAAGACGCGCCTTATTAGCATGACGTACCACAAACTTAGCAGCGCCTTTGCAACGTCCCGCGCCCTTCTTTTTACACATGATTGCTAACAAAAAGGTCGTTGCTAACTTAGTCAGCCCCCTTGTCCCTCACTAGGGCCTCCATTTCAGCCGGACCAGTAGTGGCCACTAGCAACCACTAGCGGGAATATACTAGTGGGCAATAGTAGCCCGACTCAAACGGTGTTATTGGGCTGTGCGGAGTAACCCAGTGCACATGGCACATGAGCGCCTACCACCTACATTATTGCCTGACCCCTGAGGGCTATTGTGTAGAGTTGGCATGACAAAACTCAGTTAGCCAGTCTGCAAGAAGAGCCTACTCTGAACCCTCGTTATGACGGTGCTTATAACAATCTTACAGTGCCACGCTCTGTACACTGCAAACTCTTGCATGCACGTTACACTACCTGATAGATGGTGACCCTGCTTTTGCCTTGGCATGTGCCTTAATGAGCTGGGTGGGCGTGGCTGCCTGCTCAGCCTTGGTGTGCTTGCTGCGCTTGGCTGATGAGGGAGCACTCTTGCTGCGCTTGGCTGATGAGAGCCCAGGCTCAGAGGCTGCTGCCGGAGCAACTGCCTGGCTGCGTGGAATCTGAGGGAGGATGCGTGGGGCCACTACCGGGCACTGCATCAGGCTCCAGACTGGCTGGTCACTATGCATAGACCTGGTGCCCCATGTTGGACTTTCAGCATTCCATGCACCCGCATGCTCATCAAGCCAGCAGCCTCGACAATGGTGCAGTTGCCAGGCCTTTCCAAGAATCTGAAATTGAAGTGATGGTCCCTTGCCGTGAGAGCACAGACAATGAACAACTTGAGTGGCGTGCTCCGCTTCCCTGCTTCCACTAGCTAATCTCAGCGTCTTGTATGCGCCCGACAAGCCTGACTCGAGCTTCAGTGGCGTGCCCACGCAGCCTGGCTTCAGTGCTGTGCCCGACAGCAAAGGGAGCGACACTAGCATCCCGTCGCGTCCTGGCAACCAGTGCCAGGGCATCCCCTGAGAGGCAGTAAGCTGTGGCTGGACTGTCTGCTTGTATTGCTGCTGCTGCTGCTGCTGCTGCTGGAGGTACTGCTGCTGCAATGTGCTGCCAGGCTGGGCCATGAGGCCAGGTCTCCCACCCAGCCTCCCTGCGTGCTGCCCGGTGCCTCCTGGCTGCTGCAGGCCTAACCTGATGTCCCGCTGCTGGTCAGCCAGCAGGCTGTGCCTCTAGCAGTGCAGTGGCAATGACTTGCCACTTAGAGCAAAGCTGCAATGTGTGTGTAAACCAGGTGGTTGGCAGCCAGGTCTGACAGCAGCCAGCCGACCTGCAGGCAGCACTCACACACCATGCCTGGCAGGTACACCACAGAGCAGGGGCCGGTGGGCCGATTGCAATGCCTGCAATGCATCTCAAACAGTCTTTGCAAGAACAGACTTACTGCCACGCGTCCGCACAAGCAAGCTTGAACTATGACACATGCGTGTTGAGTATGCGTGTTGCAGCAACTTTGACACGCAAAAGCCATGTGCTGCTGCAGCTGCTGCTGATGATGATGAGGGGGCTCAATGCTTAAACCATTGTCACCAGGTGCATTGGTGCGGCTTGGCAGAGGGCAGCAGACGGCATGGAGGGTGTGACAGAAAGGGAGAACATGGCAGGCCTCGTCAGTGTGACCAGACTCCAACCTCATGCATGCAAGCAGGGGGTAACACACAGCGTGCTAGAAATGCCTAGCAGGAAGGGGCAGGACGATGCCAACCCAGAGGGGTGCAGAGTTGTGAGCAGCTGGCGCATCCTCAATATGAGCAGCTGGCAAAACTGCCAAGTTCGTCGCAGGCTCACGCCTTGGTGTGCCCTAATGTGTCTGGGACAGACGTAGCTCAGGAACACAGCCCACACTAGAAAGTCAGGAACACATATGCATGCAGGCTGCCACGAGGTGGTGTTGGCACTCTTAAGGCAGTGCGCTGCAGTAGCTGCAGTGTGCTACATGAGCACTGCAGCGTGCCACACTACATCCATGAGCTGTTTGGGATGGAGCAGGGTCCACACACCTTTGTTCCAACACCTGGTTTAGCTAAGGAGGCCAGCGCCGCAAGGCTGGAGGTGGTGATGAGGACGGTGGTGCAGCGCAGTAGGTGCGCCGCAGCTCCTCGTGTGATCAGCAGTGCGCGCTGTCGTTTGCTGCACTGCTTGCGATGCCGCACCACCACGTAAACATGCTGTGCGACCGACACTGTGAAGTCCGCGGCATACAATAGTGCGTTGCTGTGGAGCAAGGCGAACGTAAAGCTGAACAGGCGGCGGCGAGTCGAGCTGGATGTGTGCATCGGTGCGAGCACATGGCCAATCCAGAGCACGCCATCACGCAGGAACGGTGTGGCTTTCCGGGAACCAACGCGCCACACCACAAGGTGCTCGTAGATTCGACGCACGAGGCGTACCGCCATCTCCCGCGCAGCGCTCCAAGCGCCCCCCACCACGGGTTGCCAGGCATTGGGCAGTGGTGGAGGCGGCGGAGCGGGTCGACCCTGTGTCACACCGCCCAGCAGGTCAATGCATTATTAGCCCGGCAGGTGGCAGCTACAGTTGAAACAGTGGGACTGCAAAGTATCTGGGTTGGCCCTGCTGCTTCTCTTCTTGCATTTGACATCTGACGGTCCTCACCTTAGCCTTGTGCCACGCTCTAGATGGCAATTAAATGCAGCGCATTTGGCAACAACACTGTCATCACATACCTGAATGCTGTTATACACTCTGTATGGAACATTTTACACTTGCAGCAAAATGGCATCGGCAGCAACAAGGCCTGGTGATGAAACTGGTGACCAATAGTGCCTATTGTGTCTCCCAGCGCTGGTGCTGATGGCTCTTAATGCTGGTGCTGATGGTTCCCAGCGGTGGTGCTGATGGCTCTCAGTGCTGGTGCTGATGACGTTGCCGGAGCCTGTGCCAGTGGTTCATGCCTGAGCTGTGTGCACCCATGTATGTACATGTCGCCCTGGAGCGAGTCGTATATGACAGATTTAAAAGCAACACGGCTTGAAGCAACCTGTGGTGCTGGCAAGCTGAGGCTCTTGGTGCCTTCATGGCTGCCTCCTTGAGCCTTGAGCCACCCCCTGACCTCATTCAAAACCATTGCGCTGCTGTGCTGCAAGACTCCCCTCAGCCTAGCCAGGACTCCCTACCTCGGCCTCTGCGTCCAGTGCCTTACGTTCATGCTCCAATAGCTCCACAATGTACACGTTGAAGCGCAGCAGCACGCTAATAGTCACACTGCAATGCAACAGTTGGACATCAAGCCATACAGATGGCCAATTGCCCAGGCCCCTTCGTAACAGTCTCCACAAGGCCCACCATGCATCACTAAACAACGCACTCTTCACAGATGCCTACACATGGCATGCATGTGCATACATACGTGCCTACACAGCACATACACAAGGCCTAGGTCCATACTCCAACAGTGTGCATCATAGCATCATAGCATCAGTTTCAATGCATGTGCCGTTCAGTACTCAAGACTCGGCCAAGTGTGGCTGGTGGTAGGAAGCCATCACTGCTGTTGCTTTGCTTACTTGCGAGCCAAGACACCCAGCATTGAAGGTACATTCAGAAGGGACGTAATGCTCTTTAGCTCACTGGATTGTTCCTAAGAATGAGACAGATAGCCGTAAGGCGCAGCACCCGGCCTGACTAGAGCGATGAACTCACCGACGGCCTAAACAACGGCTTGTGGGCCGTTGTCACGGGGCTCGCCTCTGCATGTGCCGGCCGGACTACGACGAAGGCCAAGCTTGGGCAAACCAAAGCCGCAGAAGCTGCTGTTGCTGCTGCTGCGAAGGCAATGGTAGGGGTTGGGCCTAGCAGCCCGCCCAAGCCGGGCTTGAGCACTGCGCTGCAAGGCATGCCTGCAGGCTGGTGGGTAAGCCTAGCCTGGGCAGCAGCATACACAACTGGGTGCACTCATGGGTGTGTGGTCATGTGTGGAAATGTGTGTAGACATGTGTGTGACAAACATCAAATTCCTAAGTATTTGTAGCTGCCTCGCGTTGCTGTTGTTTATGGCAAGGAAAAGAGACGAGCTGGTTTGGGTGGGCCTAGAGCAGTGCCGGAGGACCCCGACTTCGACATATTTGACCGCGACGAGGCAGCACAACCCGAACTCAACGAGGCACAGCGCAGAAGGAGGGCTTCAGGAGAGGCCCGCGCTGCTCGTGTAAGGGACAATACATTCCACGCCAGGAAGTGTGAACTTGCTCGGCAGATCGAGCATTTGCCGCAAGAGCTTTGGGGTGCCTTCCTGGCCGACGCTGTGCAGCCAAGTGTGAAGGCCTGCAGCGAGCGGGCGGTGATTGACAGCCTGCTGCTGGGTTTTCTCGTTCGGGGCCTGTTTACCCTGCACGCAGCCGTCCAGCTCGACGCGCAAGGCCAGCCACAGACATACAGACACATTCCAGTCTCCCAGGCAGCCATCCCGGACCTGAACTGCAGGAACCTGTGCCGCGGCTTGCCCGGAGACGGCGCGAACATTCGGCCCAGCGCAGCAGTCGCTGCCGTGCTGGCCGCGCACCCCGACCTCCGCGCCCGCCTCGCAGCAATCCCACGCTACCACCCTGACACCAACATGGTGGACACCGTCGGCACGCAGCTGAAGACAGCGTTCGGCAGCATGCTCGCGCTGCTTTTCGCAGGCAGGCTCAAGAAGTCAGTGTCCCTGGCTGGGGCCAAGGTCCTGGTGGGCCCTAACGAGCACCAGAGCAGATTTGGGCTCAGGGGGCTGGGTGGTGGGCACCTGCCAGCCTGATCAAAGCGTCAGTGCACCTATGTGCACCGCATGGTGTGTGGGTTGGAGGTCAGCTGGCTGGTGGGGGAGGTGGGGTGGTGGTGACTCCAGCCATGCAGGCTGAGGTGGCTTTGCAGCGGGGCCTGCTGGGGCTTGAGGAGGGGGAGAAGGTGGATCATGACTGGGTGGAGGACCCAGCAAACTGGGGCCGGCTGCTGCGCCATGCGGTGCACACCTCCAGAGAGATGGAGGCAGCCATGGCAGCCTGGCAGTTGGATATGGGTGCCCTGGCAGCAGGCTGAGCCCACCAACCTGTTGACGAGGCCCCCCCGCCCCCCCACTCCCTATGCTGGGCCGGACATTTGTTCCTCAGTAAATAGGCCTCCGCCGTGAACCCACGCTTGCTGTCTTCATTTCATTTCAACCGCCCTACACCAGTGTTTACAGTTTGGCTCACAGTTACCCAGCCCCCTTGTCCCTCACTAGGGCCTCCATTTGAGCCGGACCAGTAGTGGCCACTAGCAACCACTAGCGGGAATATACTAGTGGGCAATAGTGGCCCGATCCAGCAGTTACCCAGCCTAACAGAGCCCAAGCATGACTACTGTCTCTACACTCATCATTCAGCCTGTCAAAGAGCCGAAACCCTCAAATAAATCAGGACTGCACCGGTGCAAATGGCGTACCCAGGTGGCGTGGCATCTCTGTAATCCAAGCTGTCTTTGGGAAAGGATTATGTCGTATGCATAGGCAATATTATCAGGTTGGCATGTTGTCACTGCCTGCACATGACAATGTGACGAGGTGTGGGCCCTGGCACCAGTGCCCACAGCCCCAATCTATCAACCAACCTCAGCACCCCCCTGTGACCATGGCAGCCATGCTATTAGACCCTGTTCTTGACAATTATAACCAATCTGCATGAGCCGCGGGCCTGCTGTTGGTAGCATCTCAGCAGACGGCATTGTAGCATGGCCAGAACAAGCCACAGCGACAGCGACATAACCAGCATGTTGATTTTTACCTCAGCCCCAACAGACATGGCATGATGGGTGTGGGTGACACTGCTCAGGCCGCCGGCCAAAAGCATGGTAGCAATTCAGCTTGTTGTGTCTTGTTCCAGAGTTGCTGCGGCCGTCTGTGTGACACAATGCACCCGTAGGGCTTCCTCCTCAATCGACATCTTTGTCACAGTGCCTGCTACAACCTAAAGGCTAAGGGCCTGATGGGGACAGTCACCTACACCTAGGAACTGTCCGTGAACAATGTAGAGTTCGCATGCCCATGTGTACTATTGCATCGGACAAAGTATCGCTATACTCACTGTAGCACGACACTGCTTCTCGATCTGCTTGTTAATAAGTGAGCAGTCGTGTACATGATATCGGTCAAACTAGACGTGTTGGTCAGAAAAGAGTCGCGCTGAAGAGAAGCAGCATCTATGGCTATGAACGGCTCCTGCAGCCGCTCTTTGGCTGCGCAATGGTCGTTGACCAGAGCTCTTGTGTTTGGCATAGCATCCGTGTTGCTGCTGCACGTGACATCCAGCACAGCCCAGCCACCACCTCCGTCGCCACCAAGTGCCAGCCCTACCTCCTCTCAGCTAACAGCCACCTTCCAAACTTCATCCTGTCCCCTTGGGCAGTTCTTTGACATATCCATTCCTGCATGCTCATCTTGTCCAACGGTGGGAATCCAGGCAACACTAGTGTATGGGTAGCCTTGAGTTTCAACCAGCTCGTCCACATCACCTGTGCAGGGATCCTTTCCTTCTTCAAACCAGCTCACATGCATCAGCTGTGATGGCACCTCAGGCAGCACCTACAACTTTGATGTGTCCACTGGCAGTGCAATCTACCAGACCTGGTCACCTGCAAGGAATGCTTCGACCGCTTCCTGTGCCTGTGCCGCCAGCGCCAGTACAGCGTCAGTGGTGGCTACAGTGACCACCACAGGTGCCAGCTTGCAACGTTGCGTAACCTGCCCCTCCGGAACCCAGCCCAATCCCAGCCGTACACAGTGCGTGCCCTCATCCGGCATCCTGGCCAGCACCACACCTCTTCAAGACCTCCAATTTGTGCTGAATGCGCTGTCACTGAGCATCAACATTGGCACAGCCACCCAGGTATGGCACCTGGATATTGTGGCTTGATCCACAGCCCAGCCAGCCTGCACTGCACACTTCGTTTGAGTACACAGTGCTACAGCACAGCAGGCAGTCTAGCTGAGCCTGCATGTCCTGCATGGATCCACACCCAATTCTAAAAGAGCTAGGATATCAATACCACATCAACCAGCTTTAACATGCAGGAAGACACGGTCATTAGAAGGGGATGTGCTGGTGTTGTTTCTGCCTGCACAGGCTAGCTTTCCCACCACCTCCGTGTCCAGCTCCTTGCCGTTGACAAATTTGCTTGGCCCCTCAGCCAAGGCCTGCTTTGTAGGGCAAGATCGGGCTGCTTGCAATGCGGTGGCCAACCTGTGCGTCCTACAAAACTACAACGGGTATGTGCACTGGCAGTGGCACGCCACATCACCTTGCCCCTCACCTTATCTCATGCATCCCCTGGCTTTGTTGCGGGTTTGGACCTGGGCCTCAGGCCCATACATGATAAGGGAACGGTTGCTGGCTGCCCCCAGGCCACTGATACAAGGGATATGCACCCTTCTCAAACTGCTCAAATGAGCCATTTCTTTTATTTCTTAACAGCCCTCTGCTGTCGCCTGCAATGCTTCTCTGCTTTCGTTGCTGCTCCTCTCCTCACCCGCAGAGACTCTGCAGCCTGCCGTCTGTATGATGCTCTGGTGATTGCCCTCAGCGGCAGCAGCACCACACGGCGCCAGCAGACCAGCGTGCGTCCCAACACTGGGCCGCTGCCCTGGCTGTACTATGGCTCAAACACTTACTCAACCGCCACAGACGTGCAGCTGAAGTGGGTGCACAGCTCAGCCGTCTAGGGCGCATGCATATGCATACATACGTGGGCGTTGAGTCTTGCTGTCACTGACTGATGTGTGGCCACTCGTCCGGTCCCTGCCCTTGCTTTACTCAGCCTCCAGTTCGCTGATGGTGACCTGGCCAGTGGCACAGCCTCCCGCCTCACCTTCCAGCTGTCCACCTACGCTTTGAATGGAAGCTGGCTAGGCTTCAAGCAATGGACCTCCCAGTTCCAACTGTGTGGCAGCAGCAAGTGGGAATCCAGCAAGTGGCTGCAGTGAGTACACGGGTACACAGTTGCAAGCACTTGGGGTGCCCGCCAAGGAGCTCAGGCTAGACAAGGGTGAGGAAGGGCATGTACAATGGCGGTAGCTTGCAGGCTGTTACCACATGTTCGCTCCATTTCCGGAGCTTGCCTGACTGCGGTCAGCTTGTCACAACCCTGCCTCTGCTGGTTAACCTGCCACAGGTTTGGTTGGGGCTATGTGAACAGCTGTGGTCTGGACCTGGCTGCCCTGATGACAGAGCTGCCTCCCAGCAGGGAGCCGCTGTTCTACGACCTGTTCCTCCAGACCAGCCCCAGCCTGATGTACCCTGTGCCGGTGAAGGTGGCGAACTATGACCAGTACATGAGCAGCACGGACCCCGGTGCAGGTAAGGAACAGGCTGGGTCACCACTCTCATCAATAACTTAGCTGGGGAGGTGTTGGCTGAGTGCTAGAAAAACCATCTTAATGCAACACCACATATCCGCTACAATATAGCTGATTGCCTGACTGCTGCCTTTCACCCACCTAGAGTTGCGGATTTTCCACAGTCCAGCGCTTGTGTGCTCCTTGCCCTTCACGGGCAACCATGGCCAGGTGGGCCACACGTCATGTGAACCCCGAAAAAACCTCCTGATATAACTTCACCCCAACAGACCCTGCAATTGCACCTTCCACTCTCTTGTTCACAGCATCATGTTGCGCCACCTCATGTTCTGGGTCGGGGTGGACCTGCTATGAACCGTGGTCTCACTGCCCACCATGTCGGGCTGCCATCTTGCCTCACAGGGGCAGTGCGCCGTTTCTATGTCCTGGACGGCAGCCTGGGCACTGGGCAGCCCAGCTCAACAGCAACAGCAGCCACACAGCCTTCCAGCCTGGAGGTACTGCAGTATGCCAGTGCCATGCGGCTGGTGATCAGCCTGAGGAGTGAACCTCGATCCACCATCTTCCCCCCTCAACTTTTCATCACGTGAGTCATCATGGCTCTAAGGTGCAGAGGAGGCTTGGCCCATTGGGGTGGGAGGACATAGGTCCAGTGGCAGACTGGCACATGGGCCTGGTGGCATTGGGAGTCCAGGGCCTGAACGTTGCAAAGTGGGCTGGGCAGTGAAGGTGCCAGGGCAGGTGAAGGAGAGGTAGTGAGTGCTGCCAGGGGTAAGCAAAGGGGAACCAACTAGCGTGACGGATAATACAAAGGGGCCCTGTGTGTGGGGGGTGAAGGTGTATGCAATGCGCATGATATATGTGTTCCCCACCTGCTTGCCCCCTGCTTTGGCTGCAGCTACACGTCACGAGTGGTGGACATTGAGCCTACCGCCCAGCAGCCCTGTAGCTTCAGCGTGGCCTATGTGAACTCCGATGGTCTTGGCACACGCTTCTGGTACGCTTGGCAGACTATGCTCATCGTGTTTGAGGCTGTCATAGGCTTCCCCCTCTTCATGTGGCGTGTGTATGCTTTCCTGCGGCGGCGCAAAGGGGAGCAGTCTGACCAAGTGAGCAATTGGCAAATAGAGGAGTTGTGGCTGGTGGATTTGCCACAGGCAGGTTAAGACAAGGGGGCAGGTGCAAAACAGGTGGAAGGCAATTGAGTAGGAGCCAAATAGGGCTTTCATTGTGATCAGGTCGGACATGACTAAATCTCAAAACGACCAAGTTGTGCACACAGTCTGCGGCTCCAGCTCCAGCTTGCCTTGCCTCCACCACGGCTCCAAGCATGCTTTGCTGCCCCTCCTGCCTGCACACACCACCTGCACACCCGCTGCTCTGCAGGAACTAATCCCATTCGCCCTCATCACGCTCATTGACGTGGGCAGCCTGGCACTCTGTGTTGTGCTTGGCATCGTCTCCCTCTACTACCTCATCCTGTACAAGCTGCAAGAGTCTGTGCTGTTCCTGATGCTTCAAGACAGCGAGCTCTACAACTTCAGGTCTGAAGGGTGGCCTCCTGCACTGCCCTGCACAGCCTGAACCTGGGGATGCTTACTCAAATGCAAGGCATGCAAGCGCATTGCACAAAGCGGGCATCAGCGCACATTCATACACTGCAGACTCGTGCGTGCTTGTTGTTCATCCCCCAAGACAGCACTGCGCCACCAGCACCCAGTCTGATTCTCTATCCTGCCTCCTCCCTGCTCACTAGCTTCGCCCATGTACTTGCATGTCCAGGGTGACAGTCATCATCGCTATCATAGGCCAGTCCCTGGCGCTGCTCTACCGCCTGCATCGCCAGATCAACGTGGACATATTCTTCTTGGACTGGGAAAAGCCCCGCAGCGTTCTAAGCAGGGACGGTGAGACAGGGCAGCCTCTGGGAGCACTGGACGGTTTTCATCTCAGCACAGCACCCAACACAAAAGTCACCTCACAAACCCTGACCAAATCTTGGCTCTTCATGGCGCTGGCTGCCAGGCTAGGTGCAGCAGCCAATGCTTGAAGACAGTCAGTCCTTGGCCCCGAACTGCTCCTCTCAGGCCAGCTTACCATTAACACCTGGCCTGGGTTGTTTCAATTTGTGCACCTCCACTACCACAGGCTCAGCCCCCCTGCCTGCTTGACCCACTGCACATCGCAGGCGGGCGGGAGGAAGAGGCTCCCATCAGTGCCTGGCGCATGCTGATGCTGGCCAACGAGCTCGCTGAGCTGCAGACCACGCGGGTCACCAGCACAGCCTTCACAATGCTCATGATGGTGTGTGACGCCGTGGCTCGTCATCAGGCTTCATGTGGCCTAGCAGCAAACAGTGTGACCGCATACTGGTGTATGCCTTGCAATGATGATGTTGACCATGGCTATATCTGCAGGTCATGATCCTGGTGGGCGCCAATGTCCAGGCCGCAGGGGACATCACGCCCGATGCCTCGGACTTTGCTGCGTACAGACACACCCAGACCAGCATCATCCTGCGCTGGGGAGTGGAGGTGGCTTTCCTACTGGTGCTGTTCCTTGGCCAGTACCTGTTCCGCAAGCTGGTGTGGTTCCCATATGTGGGTGACCCCCTCACCAACTTCATCGACCTGATGTACCTGGCCAACATCAGGTATGTTGGCTGCAGGAGCATTACTACATGCGTCACGCCTGAGCTGCGGGCACCTAAGGCTGCATCCTGTATGCAGCACTCCAATCAGGGTGACTCGGTCAGTGTCAGGGTCAATTGGCTTGCCACACAGTTGCCAGGAAGGGTGTGCCGCGCCCTGGCATGAAACAAACACAGCCTGCTTTGTGTCTGCTTTGCTTTACGTTAGAATCCAGTATGCCGTGTAGTGTTGCTGATAGAAGGCCATGCTGCAGTGTTCTGATGCGAAGAAGACAAAAAGACAATGCCTGATGCCTTGCCGTAGTGCGGTGGTGATGGACGACAAGCACACCGGGTACTACCTGCATGGTCGCAACCACTCACAACACTCCGACACCACCCTCAGGTGTGCCCACCAGGCATGTGGGGCCTTGGCAGCTCCTGACAAGCTGTCGTCACCAGCAGGTCAACAGCCATTGAGGACCTCCTGCCTGCACCTCCAGTTGGGCCTATATGTGTGGCTTGTGTGCAGGCTATTGTCACACCCAATGAAGGAGCCACAGTGAAGCTTGCAGCCTCTGCATCACAGCCACCAATGTGCATGAAAGCTCTCGTTGCTGCTGTGCAGGCAGCTGAACACCGAGCTTGACAAAGAGGGTGAGGGACTGGTGGCAAACAGAGGCCTGGTCACCAACAATCAAGGCGAGCCACGTTTGAACGAAAGCCAGCTGTTTGCCGTCTACATCCCGGACAGCCTGCGACAGCAGCTGGACCAGAAGATTCTGCGACAAGTGGAACAGGTGGGCCTAGAGAGCTGCCTTTCCTTGCGTCTTAGGCGGCCCGTCTCTGAACCTTGCGTCACCGGCATGTGTGTGCGCTTGTGTGTGGGGAAAGGGGTGGGCCCTGTCCCCTGCCTGAACACGGCCCCTTTCAAGGGTTGCATACGTTTGATAGACTGGCATCCCTTTTGGCCTGGCTCCTGACCATAACCCTACTCTGCTATTTCCTTTCCTAGGCTGCTGCTGACGCCCGGCAACGCAAAGGCAATGTGAGCAGCCTGATCAAGGGCACTGGCAAACCCAATGACAGCCTCCTGAAAGCTCGAGATGAGGTGGCTGAGCTGTGGAAGCAGATGGTGGACGAGGTGGAGCGCAACCACGCAGTGCAGGTGGAGTGCAGTCCCTGCCAGTGGCTCCACCCACCTCTACCGCTGCCCCTGCACCTGCGGCTGCTTCCTGACAACAGCCGTGGCCTGGCACTGATGATGGCACTGGGTGTGCCATGCTCTGGTGCAGGTCGTGAATCCCACCTATGCACAGATGGTGATGCAGCTGCCGCCAGAAGCGTCACACACAAGCCCGGTGTTCGTCCATGACTTCTTCCGCAGCTTTGCCACCACCTTGTTCCTAGGCAGTGAGGTATGCGCCCAGTCTCCAGACAGTCGTCTTATTAGTAGTAGTATTAGTAGCACTGCTTATGGCCTGTACCCCTACCCTACCCCGTCATCACCACCCTCACACCGCCCCAACTAGCCATGTGCCTGATGTATTGCCGCAACCTTAGACTTGGACCATGCTGGGCACATTTCTTTCTTGTGTGGGATGGGAGGGCTGGCTGCTACCTGGGTGGGCTGTGGCTCAAGCCTGGGTGCCATGTGCATGAAACATGAGTTAAGTCCGGAGATTGGACCCCCAGAGGGTGAGGGCGGGCAAGCAGCCTAACGGATGAAGGCAGTGTAAGCCATCTTCTTTTTGTGGCCTGGCAGTGACCATGAGAACCTGGCATGCTGCAGGTGCGGCTCTATGTCTTTGAGGCGCTGTTCTTCCTGGCAGTCGACATGGACCTGCATAACATCCCACTGGCAGCGCTGCTCACCTTCATCATGGCCACTGTGGTAAGCTGGGCGCGCCACACCCTGGGCAAGAACAACATCTCTCAGAAGACTGTCATTGACAGCCACTTTTTGATATGACAGCATTCAGTACTGATCTGTGACAGCAAGCCAACAACCAGCTTTTGCTAGTCCAGCCTGTTCTGCTAGGCTGGCCTCATGCTCAGTTAATGGACGCTAGACCAGGGCAAGCCAGAAGGCAGGAAGCCCAGAGTGCCCATGAACAGTCCCTGTGGGTCAGGCAGCTGCCACAGGGGCCATGCTGGGAAAGAGGATCCTCTTGAGCTAACCACCAACAATTGACATCCACACTGGCAGGTCATGCGGAGGTGGTGTGTACAGGCTGGGTCAGCGTATATAGTCCCAACACCATGCATTGCACATTGACCGTGATAATGACGCCCAGCATGTCAGGTGCCCCTGGTGCCATACACCCCTTACGTTGTGCTGTTAGAGTGTGCTCTAGCTTGTGTTGTTGTGCAGTATGCAGCAGTGGGGACTGGGTAGCTTGCACGTGGCAGGAGGAGCTTGCATACAAACTGTGCATGAGTGCACGGTGCAACGGTGCATGGATAGTACATGTAGTGCTTGCAGCCATGCGTTTTGTATACATCATGATGACAGCGGTGTCATTAGCTGTATGCGTTACGATGCCTTCTGATGTGTGTAAGCACATAGAGGGCTGCAGCCATGACGCCCCAGCAGCGTTACCAACAGCCGAGAATGCTGCGCTAAATGTTCCAGTGTGAATGATGGATTGGTGCAAAATGAGTAGAAAATGGCCTACACCTCGTAAGCCATCAGCCGTAGGGCTACCTATCGCCCTCGCCCTCTAGGGGTTGGCTCATAATGGTGCACATAGGCCCTAAACGGAGGCATGTCAGTTATCATTCTTCGTACTGTTCCATGATGGACTCAGAAGTGGCGCACTCATTAATGACATGTTTATCATCGATAACCACCTAAGCAGTTTATGCAGAACAACTGCGTTTTTATAAAGCTGACTCCCTCAAACCCAGCCTTCTCCGGACACCAATCGCTGTTGCCCAACCTAAACCTGGTATAGGAGGTATAGGAGCACAAACACGTCAACGCTTTGAGACAGTTCAACACCAGAGTATACAACCCTGTACAGTAAGCATTATGATAAGCACACCAGAAAAACACGCTCAAGACGGCTCACTTTCCCAGATACCCCTCCTAGACCAACTGGCTTCTAACGTGTTTCACTCCCTGGCACCCTGTCTGTTGGCTTGCCGCTGTTGGCCCTCTCCACCACCGTGCGGCAGGCCTGCAGCACAGCCTTGGCCCCCCACCCACCCCGGGTGCCAATGCCTGCGTTTCCAAAGAACACCACCAGCTGCTTGCGGTTCACCCACCGCTTCTGGGACTCAATGGCTGCCTCCTCCTCCATCTGCAAGGTGCATTGACTGGGTGTCGCCCGGTAGTTCGGTAGTGTCGCCCGGTAGTGGCCCCCCGCAAGCCCCCACAGCCCCCACGCAGCAGCCAGGCAGCCACACAGCCGGCAGCCTCAGGGCCTGTGCCCAGCACTCCCCCGCCAGCCAAGCGCAGCAAGCGCACCGAGGCTGAGCCGGCAGCTGATCCCACCCAGCCCACCAAGGGCACAGTCAAGGGCAAGGACAAGGCTGCCAAAGCCAAGCCAGCACCACAGCCAGGCAGGTGGCTGGACAGGGACTGCAATGCGGCATTGAACATGCAGCGCATTGGGGAGAGCAGGTGGCGTCCACTGGAGCTGTGCTACTGGCCAGAGCAGGGAGCTCTGCCAGCCAAGGGCAAGGAGTACCCTGGCCTAGGGTACAAGCGGCTGCGAGACAAGCCACCCAAGGCCCAGGAGCAGCAGCCTGTTGTGGCACAGTAGTGTGTGCCCCCCCATTTGAGCTGTCATCAGCTTACATTAGCGCATGTTTTGTCATGCCGACTCAGGGGTCAGGCAATAATGTAGGTGGTAGGCGCTCATGTGCAATGTGCACTGGGTTACTCCACACAGCCCAATAACACCGTTTGAGTCGGGCCACTATTGCCCACTAGTATATTTCCGCTAGTGGCTGCTAGTGGCCACTACTGGTCCGGCTCAGATGGAGGCCCTAGTGAGGGACAAGGGGGCTGAGGTGTGCCAAGGTCAATAGAGTTAATGCTTAGATATGTACACAATCGTTGCTTGGAATGGGAGGCTTTGCTGCAGAGGTCACCAATGGGACCAGTGGTGGCAGCAGCATTGTGATTCAGGGCATAGCAGCATTAGGGCAAAGGGGCTGGTCGGTTGGTGCATGCTGCAGGCCAGGTAGCTAGTGAGCTGGCTGTCATCCTGCAAGCTCACTATGCTCCAAACCTGCGCCATGACCCGCTGCTTGCCGCCGTCCAGCCGGAACTTCTGGTTGGCCCAGTGTGGGTTAGGGTTGTCCTCCCACATGGGCTCCCACATCTCCAGTACTGCCTCAAGGTGCTTTTGGGAGGCCGTCCAGCTGCTGCCTTGGCTAAGGTGGCCAGCTGCTGCTTGTTGCCCTCCTGCCAGGTCTGGGTTTGCTTATTGACACTGTGACAGCGCTGATGCCACTTGCTGTGGGTGAGCTGCTGGCTGCACATAACCTCCCACCATAGGTCAATGGCCACTTTTGCGAGGCCCCCATACCACAGTGTCCTTCCTGCCTGCCAAGAGGCTGACTGCTTCCCCACTCTCACCCCACCCTGGGCAGCCCACCCCGGCTCCCGGGCTGCTCTGCTGTGAGTGGGGTGTAGGGTCCAAGCTAGTGGGCGGTGGGGGGAGTGGAGGGTCCAAGGCCAGTGAGGGGAAACATTATCCTTTCCGGGGGTGTTTCGGTGCCGCTGCTTCGGGCCGGCACGGTCCTTTGCCACCCGGGCTTGTGTATTTTGGTGAAGAAACACACCACCCAATAGCACTATAGATGTAGGCGTAGGAGTGACACTATGTGCAGGCCAGTAGCACAAGGGGTGAGTGATGCCTCGCTCTACACGACGAGTGCTGCGTTATGGCTGCCAAGCGTGGGGCCGTGCAACGGGAGGTGCTTGTCACAGTGGGGACAACCAAGTTTGACGCGCTGATCAAGTTCAGTGAACCCGCTGCAGCTGCGCAACGGCGGGCTTTGCGCTGATGAATACGCTCATGCACTCTTCTCACAGGGCTGTGGATAACCAAGCCTTTGTTGACGCTTTGAAGCAAAAGGGTTACAGCCACCTTGCAGTACAAAAGGGGAATGGCAGCTACTTTCCCAAATATCTCCTGCCCAGCGGGGAGCTAGAGGCCACACTGAGTAATGGGGTCCATGTCAGGTGGGGCACATTGCCAATTGCATGTATGTGACCTGCACTGCAACCCCCCATGGCGGTGCATGCTGCCGCAGGTGCTTTGATTACCAGCCCAACTTGAACACCATCATGCAGCAAGCAGCTCTCATCATCAGCCATGCAGGCAAGCCTGTTCACAACAGCAAAGAAAGACATCACAGTGATAAGGCATGGCAGTACATCACCCGGCTACTTTCAGATGTAGCATAACTAAACACTGCCCATCATCGCCACGACAAATGAGACCCTGGATTGCACTGGCTATGTCTGGATTTGCTTCATGCAGTCATATGTCATACCTCCAGGTTCAGGCATATGCCCAACCTCCTGCAGTCTGCACCAATGTCTGAGCTACACAAGAAAGGCTGGCTGCTGTCTACCCACAGAGTGGCATCTTGTCCCATCCTAGTCCAGCCTGCTCAGCCAGCAAGGGCTCCGCAGCAGGTTGCCACTTGTCACACAACACTGTAACAGGTGTAGCCCGATACCTCCTGTTATGCACACAGGGTCTGGCAGCATCTTTGAGGCGCTCAGTTTGGGCAAGCACCTGATCGTGGTGCCCAATGCCGCTCTGATGGACAACCACCAAGTGGAGCTGGCTGAGCAGCTGGCGGCCATGAAACACTTGGTGCGTTCCCATGCATGTAGCAGTGTCACCATTTTTTTTGAGCCAGCCAAACACATATTCCGAATGCTCACCACTCCCCTTCACTAGGGTGGCCCTGCCAGAGGCTCAGAATAAGCTCCTTCACCATCATTATCGTCATCATTGTCATTATCAACATCACCGTCACCATCATGACGAGGGTTCAGAGTAGGCTCTTCCTGCAAACTAGCCAGGATTGAGGGGCTAGTCATGTTATGTGCCCAGCTTTTGTTGCCCTTCCAGCAGCTTGGCCTCCTTACAAGTGTAGCAGATGCTCTGTGCCTTGGTTTGGTTGCATGCAGGCTTGCACTACTCCTGACAAGCTGGTGGAGACGCTGCAGCAGCTGGATGGCACTCGCCTAATCCCTTATGTGCGAGGGGATGCAGCCCAGGTTGCAAAGCACATATCTGCAGCTCTTGGGGTCGTGTCTAGCTAGGTGCTGGCCATTGCATAGTCTGCTCCTAAAGAACCAGTGTATAGTCAAGGGTGCTACTCAGGGGTGCGAGGCTTCTTGACGACCTCACTTACCGAGGCTGCCTGTTTCAGGTCGGATTGGTGAAGGCCAACGATTGCAACAAGTTTAACAACACATGGAGGTGCTTGCATAGTCAATGTCACAGACAGAATTGTGATTTGTGATGCGCGCCATTGCTGTGTACATATCTCTGTAATGGGTACCGCACAGGCTGCAAACAAGCTGCTGGGCGTACTTAGCCATTCGCACAATCTCCACGCGGCAGCTGTCACCCGTGTCCAGGGCATTGCTGCAAATTGTACAGCTCGCATCCAGCGCCTGTTCCTGGACGCGGGTTGCGCGAACCTTGTCCCATTGGTCAACCATACGAACGAAGTGTGTGCACGGGTGTGCAATCAATGCCGTATATAACATGCTTCACATTCGCCTTCTCACCACGTACCTCGCTGTAAACTACCGCAGGTTGACCATGCACTCGGGCAATCCACTCCACAGCGCACAGCCGCGGGCCCGAGCGCGCGTGACAGCGAATGTTGTGAAATTGTCGACCTCAGTAGGTCCCATGCCAAGCAGAAACGGAGCAGAAGTAGTCTGCAGGGCAGCACCGCGAAAAGGAGCAGGTTGGCCAATGCTCCAGCTGCTCCCACCCAAGCCACCCCTCCTAAAGGTCAACAAAACCTTGAGGGCTTTGCCAGCGGCAGTAGTATCGCTGGGCAGCATGTTTCAGCGGAGCCTGCGCCTCCCTTCCAGAATCAGTGTGTTGCTGGCCAGCAGGCTGGTGGTGCCCCTAACTTCACAGCCAGCAGTGGTCCACAGCCAGAGGGGGGTGACAGTATAGGTGCGCGCTGCAATGCAGGCCATGCTCTTACAGCTGAGGGTGGGGTGGGGGGCAACCAGCCCACTGCCACTGCCACCTCATGTCGCAGCACCAGGCGTGCCAGCAGATCAGGTCCCACCATGCTACACAAGGACCCACATTTTGACAGTCAGCAGTGTGGTGAAAGCAAAGCTGAGCATCTCATAACATCCCCAGGCCCAGCTGCCCTTTGCCACAGCAAGCGGTCCCCCCAGCAACAGCCACCTGTGCTCACAAGCGAGCCGCTCACGCCTGTGGTCGCCATCACTGGGTTGGATGTCCATCCCCAGGCGGTAGGCCAAGCAGCCACCCCTGCCGGCAGTTTCCACCTGGTCAATACAGCTGCACAAGTACAGAGCACTTTGCTACCACCTGATGATCAGGAGATGCCAGACCAGCTGCCATCAGGGTCTGTGGTGAGCACACCTCGCAACAGATGCTCGTTGATTGCACTTATTGAGGCCAGCATCAGCCCAAAGGCAGTACAGACTGGTAACATGCTCTCAGCTGGTACTCCCGTCCCTGCAAGTGAACATCAGGACATGGGGCAGGCAGTGGTTGGCACTCCCCCTCCTGTTGTCCCAGGCACCCCCTACGACTGCCTGCAGCAGGAAGCGAGCTTGCCCCCTCCTGCAGCACCTGAGCACAGCGCTACGCCTGCATTGAATCAGGCAATAGCAGCCTCGCCATCATGTTGTAAGGCAGAGAGCTCATGCTCATCACCTGCCATGGCCTGTGCTGCCAGTCCCGTCCAGACACCGTCATCAGTCAAACAAGGTGGAGACCAGCAAGGCGAGCTCCCATCTGCCAGGCAGGTGTCCTGCAACACTGCTGGTCTCAGTTTTGCCTCAGCTGAAGCAGAGCAACAGCAGCTGACCGTCCCAGAGCCAATGGTAGAGTCGCCAGTGCTGCCAGCAGTGCAGCCACCCAGCGCCAAGCATGACACTGAGATTGAGGGTGGTGATGAGGAAGGCCTGGTTGCACAGCACATGATGTGTGATGAGCCTCAAGCAGCAGCCTTCCAATTCCAGGCAGTTGCTGTGGCCCGGGAGGTCACCCCTGACAGGGTGGTTGCAACCACCTGGACCAACAACAGCAGTGCTGCAGCGCCCGCTGACGCACAATCCAAGGTGGACTCCCCGCTGCCACAGCTTGCTGCTGTGGAGCCCGCTGCTTGCCACAGCCCTGCCCAGCAACTAGCTGCACCTGTACTGGCGTCCAGTGCTTCACCTCAGCCTGTGGAGCTGCAAGAAGCTAAGCAGGTGGAACCCACTGCCGTGCTGCTGGGTCCCTCAGCGCAGCCAGCACGCCCTGCTGGCAAGATCAACAACGTCATCAGCGTCATTCGCTCGTTCCTGCCCATCCTGGCACCGCCATCGCCCCAGATTGCAGCTGGCAAGAAGGTCGTCAAGGTCCGTGAGGCTTGGTGGTGATGATGCAACACTGCAAGCATGGTCCGCAACCTGCCAGCCAACAGCCTTGAAGGCACATGTGGGCGGGGCTACAATCCCACGTCTTGGCTCAGCAGGACCTAGCAAGCTGTGTGTGGCACTGTTGGTGCGATGCAGGTCAAGGCACTAGAGCAGGCCCAGGCTGCCAAGCGAGCTGAGGAAGCACGTGCTGCAAGCAAGGCAAACAAGGGCAAGGATGTGGGGCGAGCTGTGCAGCAACAAGAGCTGCAGCAGGCGGCAGCGCCAGCTCCCACCACCCTCTCGCCCAGCAAGGCACCGCCAGCCTGCCCTCCACCATCTTCCAAGCCAGCCGCAGAGGGATCGGTCGTTGCAGGTGGGCACAATAAGCCATTCAGCAGTAACAATAGCTCGTGGCAGTTCGAGCCAGTAGGGCTGCCTGAAGTACTGATGTGCTTGCCATGCTGCCTTAAAGCACTAATGCCACAAACAGGCATCCACTCCCCAACACTGGTTCTGAGACTGGGGACGGCCTGCGCTGTACTGCTGCCACTGGCTGTCCTGCAGTTAGTGCCCTGGGCAGCGTGAAGGCCCAGGTGGCAGCCATGCAGGCACGCATCCAGTCAGAGGACGAAGCGCGACGCAAGGCTGAGGCACTGAAACGCCAGGAGCATGAGGACATGTCTAGGTGAGAGGGCAAGGGACAGCAGGCCTGGTCAAGCATAAACCTCAAAAATCACACACATGCTTTAGATGTCACACAGCTCTCAGCAGGCGTCCTAGAAAAACTTGGGTAGAACAAATGCAGTACTGATGAGATGCCCATCATGCTCCTTGCATTGCAGGCAGCAGTCAGGTGCAGTGGGCAACGACATGTCCAGCTCAGCAGCTGCAGCAGGCCCTGAACCTGGTAAACTGAAGCTGGATGCCAAGGACAAGGCTCGCAAGGCAGAGCTGAAGCGGCGTGATGAAGAGGAGCGGCGTCGGGCTGACCTGGCCATGAAGGTCAAGGCCAAGGACGAGCGCATTCGCAAGGCGACTCAGCAACCTGCTGCTCCTCCCCCTAGTGCCGCTCATGGCCACGCCGCCCAGCATCCGGCAGTGGCTGCTGGTGCTAAGCTCGCAGGGCTGCAGGGCGGTGCGTCAGGCGCGGGTACCTCAATTGCTCACCATGGAGCCCATGGGCCCAAAGCTGGATTCAAGCCTCAAGTGCGTGAGGCTATGGTGCACACCTTACTTGTGCCCAGCCACCTGTGCATCACGTGTATACCTTTTGCAGTCGTTGTGCTTATGCCCCACCAGGCTGACCATGCCTGCGCACATGCATCATGGCATTACATGACCTGCGATCCCTCTTGTTTGCGCTTGTCAAATGCAGGCTCCAGGCTCGAGTCTGGCTGCGGCTGCACAGGCAGTCGCTGTGCCTCCGGTCGCTGCCAAGCTCACTGCCCCCCTGGGTGTCCAGGCTCAGTCCTTGGCTGCCTCCAAACCCGTCCCTTCTTCGGCGCCGTTTCTGGCTGCTACGCCTGCACTACACAAGAATTCTTCAGCAGCCCCTCCCAGCTGCCAGCCTGCTGCCACCCCCCCCCCAGCAGCTCCTCCTGTATCATCATCAGCTGCTGCTATCCCCATGACGGCATCGGAGGCAGCAGAGGAGCAGCGCAATGTCCAGGCACTCGTCAGCTCTCCCTACATCAGCCAAGGGGCACACAGGACGCCCGGAGCATGCAAGGCAGCCAGCAGGCTGGCAGCCACTCCTGGCTATGAGGTCTCCCCCTACCGGTGGGTGTGACTGGCGGGGGTGCCCAGGGGGACAGATGTCACACACGCTGTCACACCCACCAAGCAAACTCATGCATTGCATCACCCATACAGGGTTGCAGAAGCTGTGGCAGCACCGCCCTGCAGAGCTCAGCTCAGCGAGTCTGCTTGCATCCATAGTCATCATCAGGATCACATGGTACCTCCCTTTCTGCGGTCCACTGGGATGTTGCTGGCATTGCTGCAGCCACTTGCATTGATGCATGGGAGCGTGGTTGCTGTGTGTGAAGTCTTGGGGCTGCAGTCTGTGGGGGTTGTGGCTGCACCGCATGCAGGCCCAACAGTGACAGCGAGGGTGATGAGCTGACCCCCCCCAAGCGCAAGCCCATCCCCAGCTGGGCCCAGTCGCTCAACGTCCTGCAGGCGCTCAAGGCTCAGCAGTTCATTGACCCAGACAAGCTGTTTGGTGAGCGGCTGAAGAGCTGCAACCTGCCGGAGGTGTTTGCTGGCATGCCAGCACTCAGCAGTCCATCAGCAAACCACAAGAAGCATGTCAAGCGTGACCTGAACAAGCGCGGCAGCAGCGGGAATTGGGTAGCTGACCGCATCACGTGGCAGGAGGAGGTTGCATACAAACGGTGCATGGGCTACTTTTGACCCTGACTAACACCTCGCATGCTCATGTGAGCACTGCCCCATGGCTGTTCATCAGGTGTCTCAGTGTCATCTGCGGACCCAGTCACGCAGTTTTGCCCCATCGTGTCCGTCCCAGCAGACCTGCTGTGGCAGAGCTGCAAGGGTGGTTGATGGACTGATCATGCAGCAGTGCCAAATGCATATTGGCCGTTTTTATATCGCTACGACTGTCACATTCGTCAGCCCCTTCGTCCCTCACTAGGGCCTCCATTTGAGCCGGAGCACTAGGGGTCAATGGCGGGACTACTCAAATGGTGTTTATAGGCTGTGTGGAGTATACCCAATGCACATGGACATGGTGCATGAGTGCCTACCACCTACATTATTGCCTGACCCGTGAGGGCTATTGTGTAGAGTTGGCATGACAATACATGCGCTAATGTAAGCTGATGACAGCTCAAATGGGGGGGCACACACACTACTGTGCCACAACAGGCTGCTGCTGGGCCTTGGGTGGCTGGTCTGTCAGCCGCTTTTAGCTTGTAGCGCTGCATTGCAGTCCCTGTCCAGCCACCTGCCTGGCCGTAGTGCTGGCTTGGCTTTGGCAGCCTTGCCTTTGCCCTTGACTGTGCCCTTGGTGGGCTGGGTGGGATCAGCTGCCTTCTCAGCCTTGGTGCGCTTGGCTGGCGGGGGAGTGCTGGGCCCAGGCTCTGAGGCCGCTGGCTGTGTGGCTGCCTGGCTGCTGCGTGGGGGCTTGCGGGGGGGCACTACCGGTCACCACATCATGCCCCGCACTGGTTGGTCACGCTGCTGGCTCCAGGCTGGGCGCAGCAGGCGGAGGTTCACCTGCCCTGCTGGTGGCTTCCAGCCTGCAGGCCTGGTGGACTGCTCATGGTCCAGCTCCTCCTCACATGGCTGCTGGCCATTCACTGCTGAGCTGACCCGGGTGGTGCGGTCCTCATCCACAAGCACCACCATGCCCCGCCGCTGGTCTGCTTCGCCTCGCCCATTAGCAACTTGGGGCATGGCATTTTAGGGTTTCACACAATCACAGATGGCAAGACGTGGCCTGCATTCAGTGTCACTTGCACCGCTGAACGGCTTGCTATCCAGTTCCCTGCTACTCTGCGCTTCTGTAACATGCTTCGTTGACTGCCTTGACGGCTCACAACACCCCATGCAAATCAGTCCATGCAAAGACAACATGACATTTAAAACACAGCAAATCGCAATCGACTACACGCTCCTGGCCTATCTGTGAGCCTCAACACATACATTCCAGTCCTAACCAACAACAACGGACGTAGGACGAACAATACCCGTTCACAAACGTGGGGCAAAAGACAGCAATGGGTGTGCATCCATAGGTGGGCCCTGACCATGCACAATACTGCAGCTGCAAACAACAAGAATAGAGTCATAGAAATAACTGCCGTTCAGCAAGCCAAGCGTGCATGGACAAGGCTTGGGCCTTGCCTGCACCATGCCCTCTTCCACACTCTCTCCTGACCAACATGCCTCAAATTCGTGATGCTAGCCAGCCCCCTCGTCCCTCACTAGGGCCTCCATTCGAGCCGGACCACTAGGGACCACTAGGTACCTCTAGCGGGACCACTCAAATGGTGTTAATGGGCTGTGTGGAGTAAACCAAATGCACATGGGGGAGCGATCCTAGTATTCTTCCACACTCTCCTGACAGGATGATTTGCCAAAAGGTGCCACAAAAGGTGCCTATTCAGCGCCCAACCCAGCATAGCACTGACACCATGCTAGCAGCGCCTGGCCCAGGGCGAATGCTGGTTGCAGACAATGATGGCGAGGCGGCTTCCCGGCTCTGCACTGCTATGGTCAAGCCGGACCTCTGCCGCATCCCACATTGCGCACGGAAGCTGTTGGCTGCAGCTTGCTTGTGCTGAAGGTCCAGACCTCCTACCCACCGCAAACACATGGTGCAAGACTAACCCACCTCTGCCTCATGCCACAGCCATGTCCCTACCCACATCTGCAGCCAGGGGTGTAGCCAGGCCAGGAGGCTACCTGCCAGGTGCTGAGCCCAAGGTGGAATCACCTGCGTAGTGCATCGCGGATGTCATGTCGGGCCGAGCTGCTCAGGCTCTGACAGATCTGTCGCTTCACTCTGTGGAGGACCTCCGCCGCCCTGCTGTCTTCCAGCCCGTGCTTGGCACTGCGCCCCTGGTCCTCAACATGCACCCCTTCCTGGCTGTGTGGGCTGGAGTGCTGCTCTGTCGACGTTCCCTGCGACCACCAGAGAAACGCAATAAGGGGCAGATGGTTTGGGCAGTGCAGCAGGGAGTACCCTGGCCCTAGGCAAGGAGTACCCTGGCCTGGGCTCTAAGAAGCTGCGAGACCAAGCACTCAAGGCCCAGGCCCAGCAGCCTTTAGCTCAGTAGCATGTACGCACAGATGAAACTAGCAAGCATCTCCCTCTCTCTCACTCACACACACCCCGCCGTCAAAGTGTTGAGGCAGCCCTATGCAAGCACCTGGCCTCAAGCCGCCAGGCCTATTTGTTTTCTTATGATCTATCTTGAAGCCCATGTGCATTGGCACCATACATGCAAAATAATGACTTTTGACCTGACCCTGCCTCGCTGCACATGCAGGCATCACACCCCTGCTCCCATGCATGACATGCGTCACACCTGCCCAAACCTACCTTGCCAATGTTGTGCTTCCTCAGGACTGCCTGTTCATTGGCCAGCTTCTCCTGTGCCGCAAGGATTGCCCATGGCACAGCCACGGGTGCTGTGCTGGCTGCATCACTCTGCTGCTGCGCCCACAACACCTGCAGTGCAGCACAGCACAGGGCATCCCCTCCAGTCATCATGGTGCTCCTCATAACTACAAGACCCACAGTGGCTGTGCAGGACGGGCATGCAGGGTGCCACATAAGCCTGTGGGGTCCTGTAAGGGTGTGTGTTACTGCAACGCTGACCGGCAGGTGCCACGCAATGATGACACTCCTCATTGCAGGGCCATTGTCAGCCTGTGATGCTAGTGACTGCTGCCAGCAGTGCAGCACGGCCTCGACCACAGACATTCAAAGCAGGTTTCATCTGGCTAGGTCAATATGAGGCCTCTGCTGCATGGGGGTGTGCGCGTATGGAGCCTGCTCTGTAGTCACCCATAGGGGCCAACAAGGCAATGGACCTAGAAACTGGAATGCCAATGCGGTGATGCAGGCGCAAGAATGCAGTGACCTGCCTCACCAAAGAGGTGTTGCATCACCAGTCAGGGCGCTTGCAGGTTCACACCTGCTTGTATGCTTCGAGCTGTTGATACTGGAGGAGGAGGGCCTGCTGCTGCACGATGATGCCATGGAACTGCTGGTGCAGGAATGCCATCTGGTCCTGTGTGCGCTCAGCGGGACAGGTGCCCTGCACACCACGGCAGGGGCAAAACTCGTCACAATCCAGTAGCCCGCATCATCCTCTGTCATGCAGCCTCTTGTTGAAAGCACCGCCATGTCTTGTCAAAGGCCCGTGGTGACATTCACCCATCACTAGCTGAAGCACACGGACCTGAACGTCCATGGCGGTCGTAAGCATCTTGCCAAAGGGCAACTCGTGCGCGAACTGACTGCACATGCGATGCGGCTGCAGCTGGAACTGCGTCCTTTACTTCTTAGCAAGCAGACCCGTTGAAATGGCAAGCCCGTTTGAATTGCAAGCCCGTTGCTAGCTGGCTATGGACACCTTGACTTGTGCCGATGTTTCCTGCAGTGCACTGCAATTCTGGTGGCCTCAGATATTTTGCTTGCAGATATGTTGGTGCGCCTTGGTTTGCTTCTAGCGCTGGGGAGTTTTCAAGGAGCGTGCCAAGAGCTTGTCGCGGCGCCGTCGAGCTCTCCCACACCCAACCCCGACCCATGACGCCCAGATTTCGGGTTTGTTTTTGTTATGTTGTTTCCAACACCAAAACACAGGTTGACAGCTCATAAGCCCGTGAGCGAGCTCTTGCAGCTTCAGCTCGGCCTCGTTGAAGTGTGTGCCTCCATTACTAGCTCGAGTCAACTGCTCTTGCTCACACCCATCCCCTTGGTGAGACGCTGCGAGCTGTGCCCCTCCATTTGAGCTGTCATCAGCTTACATTAGCTGCTTGTAGGGGGGCAGGCCAAACCAGGAACTGCGTCTTGCACATATTTCCCATGTGAATCCGCAAGGGACGCGGCTGTTTGCACACAGCTGTGGTACGCCAAGGTTGTCAAGGCCGCCCAGGTTGTCCCCCTTGCTATTGAGCCCACTTCAGAACCCAGGTCTGCACCAGGAAATTGCCTGGTGGTAGTAAAGTGACAAAGCCCATCGTCGGCTGTACACACGCAAGCACAAGCAGGCTTGCCAACAAGGGGTTTGATTTTGAGAGGACGGGAGAGCCGGACGGTGTAAGTGTTTGTGTGCACTACACATGCCCCCTCCCTCCTCCTCCCGTCCCACCCCCAGCAGCAGGCCCCTCCAGCAGCAACAGCGGCCCAGCAGCAGCCCCAAGTGCAGCAACAGCAGCAGACCATGCGGTGGGACTCCCCCACATAGGCAAGCGCATAGCTGAGCAGCGTGAGTTCGTCTTCAACCCAGCCCCACACATTGGGGTGGGCATCGACCATGTCGTCACCTAGGCAGTCAGCGCAGCCTCACCCAGACCAGCTCCGCCGTTGGAAGCTGACCAAGGGCCAGGTGAAGCATGACAGCGGCCTGAACAATGCCCGCCACGACACCCAGCGGTGGCTAGCACCCATCCAACCCCACCACCAGCACCTGGCAGCAGTCAGCTCAGCCGGCACATCCCTGGAGGCCAACCTGAAGCACATCACCGTCACCCTGGCCACCTGGGATACGGTGTGGGAGGTGTACCTGGACCCCAAGTGGGCACGGCAGCAGCTGAGGCTGTACGGAGCCCAGGACCGGGCGCTGGAGCAGTTCTTCAAGAAGGTGAGGGTGGGTGGGTGGGAGGGAGGGTAAGGGACTGGGAGGTGTTGGGTTAGGCATGACGTTGACTGTGCCATGCCTAACCTGGTGCCACCATGTCAGCCTCCATGTGTGTGCCTTGTGTGCATGGCTGCAGTTGGAGGAGGACATGGAGGAGGTGTCCATGGAGCGCCATGGGCATGCCAAGCAGCTGGTGGTGTTCTTTGGCGCAGCTGGCATTGGCCCCCGGGGAGGGTGGGGGGCTGATGCGGTGATGCGGGCCTAATGCAAGGTGGTGTGCAGGCCCAGGTGCACAGACCAGCGGCGGGGCATGGTGGTGCTTGTGGATGAGCACCGCACCAGCCGGGTCAGCTCAGCAGTGGATGGCCAGCAGCCATGTGAGGAGCTGGACCATGAGCAGCCCACAAGGTGCGCAGGCTGGAAGCCCCCAGCAGGGCAGGTGGAACACCGCCTACTGCGCCCAGCCTGGAGCTAGCAGCGTGACCAGCCAGTGCGGGGCCTGATGTGGTGCCCGGTAGTGGCCCCCCGCAAGCCCCCACAGCCCCCACAGCCCCCATGCAGCAGCCAGGCAGCCACACAGCCAGCAGCCTCAGAGCCTGGGCCCAACACTCCCCCGCCAGCCAAGCGCACCGAGGCTGAGCCGGCAGCTGAACCCACCCAGCCCCCAGCAAGGGCACAGGCAAGGGCAACGGCAAGTCTGCCATAGCCAAGCCAGCACCAAAGCCAGGCAGGTGGGTAGACCGGGACTGCAATGCAACTCTGAACATGTAACGCATTGGAGAGAGCAGGTGGCAAAGGCATGGAGTACCCAGGCATGGGGTACAAGCGGATGCGAGACAAGCCACCCAAGGCCCAGAAGGAGCAGCCAGCTGTGGCACAGTAGTGTGTGCCCCCCCTTATTCAACTGTCGTCAGCTTACATTAGCGCATGTTTTGTCATGCCAACTCTACACAATAGCCCTCAGGGGTCAGGCAATAATGTAGGTGGTAGGCGCTCATGTGCCATGTGCACTGGGTTACTCCACACAGCCAAATAACACCGTTTGAGTCGGGCCACTATTGCCCACTAGTATATTCCCGCTAGTGGCTGCTAGTGGCCACTACTGGTCCGGCTCAGATGGAGGCCCTAGTGAGGGACAAGGGGAATGACTGACACTGCAGGTTGCCAGTCAGCTCATACCTGCTTTGCCAATGCTGACCTGCCCTAAGCTTAAGTTCTATAATTGCAGTCAATGGCGTGGTACATTGAGGCAGGCCCCCCTGTACAGCAGCAGCCTGTTTCTTTTGTCCTCGCTGGCAGCAGACGTTGGGGAAGGAGTGGAGTGCTGGGCCCTCCTTCCCCAACGTGGGGGAGTGCTGGGCACTGGCCTATGGGGCAGCTCTGCCCCATAGGCCAGTGCCAAGGGGCGATCTGGCCACCGCTGCTTTGCCTGCTTGATGAGCTGCAGTCACACATAAGACACATGGCACACATGTGGAAGGTCAGGCTAAGCAGCAGCAACAACAACAGCAGCAGCAGCAGCAGCTGGCCAGGTTGAGGAGCAGGAGCTATGTTAGGTTGACTGCTGCCTAGTTCCCGGGTAGCTGCTGCTAGGTCTTACCTTGGACCAGAAGCGTGCCACCACGCGTTGCTTGCCACAATACACCCGGAACTTGGGCATTAGCCTATCGTGGCTTTGAAACCTCGACCCACAGAGCGTCGTACGTCGCCAGGACGGTATCGGCGAACTGACGGTACGAGGCCAGCGAGCTGGGCTTGCTGCTGATCTGCGACAGGGCTCTGAGCTGCGGCTTCACCTTGGCCAGCTAGGTTTGGGTCGCCTGGGCCTGCCGCGTGATCCCGTTGTCCCGGTAGAGCGATCTTTGCCACACGGACACTACTGTGCCGGCAGCGCTGCGCTCCTCGTGCGCTACGGTGGCCATGTTTGTTTTGCCGGGGTCCACGCCCAGCCACTCCGCGTCGAGGTGGGCCAGCGGGTTGACTACGCCCATGTGCTTGCCCATCCGCGGCAGCTCTGCGGGTGGACCTGCGGGCTTGGGCCGCAGGAACATTACGCTGAGGGCGACTCCATCGGTGTGCACAACCTGCGCGAAGGTATGCTTGTGGCTGGCGAGCTTCTGGCGGCGTGGGTCAGGCAGCAATGCATCCTATCGGCTGGCCACCTGCAGCCATGATACACACAGCTTGTGTAGGCAGCTGACTGAAGGATCACAAGGCAACTGACTGATGGCTAACAAGGCAGCTGACAGCACACTGTGCAGTGCACTGTGCACCCAAGGACTGGCTGGCACCTGGCTGCAAGGAGCACTCACCTGGCTGTCTTTGGGCCCTTCAATGTATTTGCCCCCAACCAGGGCGGCAGGGAACAACCGAAGAGGTTTCTCGCTGCGCACGTACACAATTGCCTGTAACTCCGCACACCACCTTACAAAGCACGCGAAATGGAGGCGACTGATAGTTGGAACGTCAACGCAAATTTCGAGACGGCGGGGACGATGGATGCAGTCAGTCACTGCATAAGCCAGCTCCCCGGTAAGCGCCACGCGAGATATGGTCGAGCCGTTATAGCCGCCATCCTCCTCCTACTCCACCTGCAGCTGACACATTGCTGCGGCTCTACCATCGCACCCCTACCTACGCACACCGCTTCCCTTTGCCATAACCTAGTCGTGCAGGAGTTACAACAGCCAGGGCAATACAACAGCAGCCGAGTCGACTTGAACGGGGAGAGGCATCACGATTGCGACTGCCAGCACGCAACCGCACACACCACTTGCCCTGCCCATACCACATCGCCTAGGGCACAGTCCCGAAGCCAGTTCTCAAACCAAAGGGCACAGACCCGATGGCTAGGCATAAATCCAAGGGCACAGACCCGAGGACCAGACACATACCAAAGGGCACAGACCCGGCGGCTAAACCCAAGGGCAGAAACCCGAGGGCTACATGCAAACCCGAAGGCACAGACCCGACGGACAAACAACCTAAGAACACACCTCCATTGGGTCGACATGAACTGTACCATCTCCAGTCACATAGCAAGACACGATGCCTGCCAACTGGACACTCTCAAAGAACTGCCATATTGCCCCTGCCTCCATCACGCAGGACAAGCGGCGCAGGTCACTGTCAAGATAGGGGCCAACACAGCCTTCAACAAGGTGGCCCTGGGCAGGGCCCTCCCGGCCAGGCTGTACACCGGTCCCACAGCAGCAGGCTACCTCATCAACAGAAGGAGGATTGACCCCCGGCTCACCAACCTGCCAGCTGCAGCCCTCTCTGGGTACACAGCCAACCGCCTTATGACCATGCTATGGACAGGACACATCCTCAAGACCGAGCCGCTGTCCACAGACTGCATCCTTCCCATGATGAACAAGACCCACAGCAAGGAAACCACGGCAGCCCAGCTGGAGCGGTGGACAGCTGGGGCCATTGGGCCCAATGCGGAAAGCAGCATCACTGCGGAGGACAGCAGGACCTTCAAGCTAGGGCCCCCCAGGGCCCCGTTCGATTGCATCCCCGCCAAGTACACAGAGCAGCGCCTACCCTCGGACATCCCAGCCATACTGGCAGCCCATGCCAGCAGCCCCTACCTCACAGACGTAGCAACTGAACATGGCGTCACTTTGGGCAGAATGAACCTCATCTTGCAAGAGGACCAGGCACAAACCTGTCAGTACTCCACCAAGGTGACCATCCATCTTCAACCACACGCGGGCTGCCAGCAGCTAGGCCTCAGCCACAGCGAGCGCAGCAGACCTACTCCCCCAGCACTCATGAGACAGGCCATACACTCAGCTGCTGCCGGGATAGTACTGGCCGATATGGGGGCCCCTTGCAGCAGCAGCGCAGAATGGGATGCGTACGTAGCTAAGCAGGGGGCAGATCAGGGGAACCTCGCAGTCCTCCAAGCCCTCAGTCCCAGCGCTGTCACCCAAGGACAAGGTCAGACGGACTACACTATCCACAGCGACAACCCACAGCTGGAACAGCTCCTGAGCAGATACCGCAGCATTCAGGTGGAGATCGCTGGGGTGTTCACCATCACCATCGGCGCAGCAACCCCCCCGGCAGCGCCTGGCCTTGGCATGCCAGCTAAAAAGCAGGCAGGGGTGTTCAACCCAGACGACCTACTGAGCCTGCTGTATCTGCTGCAAGACACCCACCTGGCAACCAACCCTAACCCCATAGGCCAACTCATCAAAGGCAACAGTGTAGAAGGCGCTCGCTGGAGGGACACGGCAGGCAAAGGCCAAGTGCGGCCCCTCAGCTTCTCCAGCGTCTATGGGGACGTCATCACCCCCATGAGGGATGCAGAAGGGAGATACCTGGAGCTGACCTACACGCACCCCATAACCCAACAGGTGGGAAATGCTAAGCCCACCAACCCAACACAAACATCAGCCCACCACAACCACAATGTCGCAACCACCATCACTGTAGCAAGATCTCTGTACATACTCGCTAATGTTGATGCCACACAGGAAAGCTCAATAAAGCTGAGGGGGAGCACCGCCCCCCAGGGGGCGGTCCTTGCGTTCTGCACACCTGAGGGCCACCCTCTCAACCAGAGGAGACTGGAGACTGCGGCGCATCTCATCCTTATCCCGGCCAGCAGGCAAGACGCCCTGAGCATGATAGCTGCCATGCAACAGCTCAGAGGACTGGCCCAGTCAGCTGGCAGCCGCACCTACCTCGGCGTCCAGAGCAGATGGCTGGGCGGTGGGCGCCGCAGCAGGGAGCCAGTGTGGCTTGCAGACATCAAGGACCCCATCCCTGGCAACCCTGCAAGGACAGTGGCAGTCACGTTGGCAGAGAACTTCAACACCACCGGCCTCCACTACACGCCTGACCAGGGGGCCTTCACGCTGAGGGCAGTGGTGGCCATGGCCAAGCCAAGCACGATGCAGGACATCCCAGGAGCCAACGTCCTGCATGACATCCAATCGGCGGCCACAGATGCGCTGGTGCAAGCTCGAGTGGCTACCACAGGCCAACTGGACTACCTCAAGGCAGTGAAGGATGCTCGGGCCCAGGTTGCCCAGGCTGCAGAGGAGACCCTTGAGCCAGAGGCACCAGGAGGCTGGGGTCTCAGGGTCCCCGTGCAGTCGGACGAGATGCAACCCCTGCCCCCTAGCGCGCCCGCCCTACCTTCCTCAGCTGCAGCCCCTCCTCCCCCTACATGGGGGACCAGTGGTAGGGGTAAGAGCCTGCCCCCTCACGCCCCAGCCAAGGCCAGCCGGGGCCCAACCCCCGGTGCACAAGCACGTGGGTTTCCCCCTGGAGGGCGAGGCAACGGCAGCAGGGGAGGCAGCAGCAGGGGAAACAGCAGCAGAGGCAACAGCAGCCGAGGCAGCAGCGGCAGCCTGGGTGACTTTGACAATCTGACCATCGACACCGGCAACCTGGCCAAGACTCAGGTACTACAACCCAACTGCACCACACCCATGGCCATGCCCACAATCCACCACCCACTCACCCGAACTCTGATACCAGCTCAGCACGCTACACCAAAAGCAACGCAACCTGACAGGCAACCACCCCATCCTCAACAACACCCAAAAGGCCCCTGTGCTGCTCACCACATGCACAGGCCCCACTTGGACAGTCAGGAGCCGGAGCAGGCCTGGACCCGGCCCCGGGAGGAGCACCTGGCTTGGCTGCAACAACAGGCAAGTAACCTAACACCACATTGCCAAACCATACGCTTGACACACTCCCACCATCCACCCATCCCACAACCCGGTTTAACACTGATTCCCAAACCACATAGTACACACAACACCTGTATGCCACCCTCTGCAGGGGGCGGAGGTGACCAAGGGACCGCGGGGGCGGGCATCACCACGTGGAAGGACGCCGTTCGGTTGGGCCACAGCACCCAGGTGACCACAGCAGCAACGGGAGCACCACCCCCATGTCAGCCTACCCCCCACTTACTCACCCTCACACACAGCAACACAACCACTAACGGATCAGACACCACGCTGTGGACCACCAATACTCAATGGACACACACCCGCAGGCAGTATCACCTGCACCTACCTCTGGATCAGAGCGAGACCAAAGACGCCCAAGACTGGAGACTGGCATCAACACCAGGGGACTCAACCTCAGCTGGATCTTTAACGCGGCAGCAGGGGAAGGGCCAGAGACTGGTAAGAACACATGGACGCACTCCCAATACCACACATCGCACGGACACCACAAGCCCACCCCCTCATCTGCCTAACCGCATAGAGCACACTCCCTACACACCCCTACCCATGACGAACCCCCATGACTGCCCTTGCACAGGCGTCACCCCCGAGGGGGATGCTGAGACTGGCACGGGAGCAGAGCAGCCCCATGGGGACACTATGAATGAGGTGAGTGGCATGTCATGCATGACACACCACACAGCACAATATGTATGGACACACATGCACCATGACCTGTGCACCCCGCCGCCCACAGGAACCCCTGGAACACCAGCCTGGATCGAGTGGGGATACTCTGGCTCAGGAAGACGTCGTGCCAATGGAGTGAGACAAACGATGACCACTGAGACGGCAGCGAATATCACCACCAGCTGCCTAGCGTACATCACTCAGCACAAGTTGCCTCTTAGGGGCCGCCAAGCCACTATTCAGGCCATGCACCTAGACAGACGCAGCAACATCATCGCGACCTGTCAATGGGGTCACCGGGATATGCTCCCTTGTAAGACCCAACACACCTGCTCCCCACACAGACAACATAAGTTAGAACGAAGGGGCAGCCACACATGGCCAGCCACACACACCCCACACCCGCCTTTAACCCACATCCTTGGCCCACTTCAACCCCCAATCGGACACCCGGGCTGGAAACCACTAAACCAGCCTAACCTACGCCCCATCACCGACATCCTACTACTAGGATCCGTGATGTGGACCCTTATCAGATTAGGAAGCCACCACACTACAACACCCACCAAAGCTCAATCACAACGGTGCATTAGGCGACAACGTAAGAGACTTACTAAGCTCGCAGCTACTCTCCATGTCACTACCTACAATTGGCTCCACGGCATGGATGGTAATACCACCAGACTATGGGCTATAAATAGCATGGCGTACCAAACTAAAACGTATATGAAGGGGCATACATGCAGTGACACCACGACTGTACACCAATACAACACTACCATCCAAGCCTATATGACCCACCGCACGAACCCGCACACCCCCGCATCCATTAACGTACGAATGCTGACCTGGGAAGCTATTTCATACCTCACCCACATAAGCTGGCTACTTATGGCATCGGGAGACGTCGAACCCAACCCTGGCCCTGAGGGACTCCATTTTGAGAAACAAGTGGCCTCCCATTGCCAAATACATGCTCTCAATCATGCCGCGGGGCATCAATGGCTCACCAACCAGGACCTGGCCAACTTCCACACGTCGGAGCTGAACGCCAGACACGGCGACCAGCGCACGATGTGGGCGCTCGCCAGAGACGAGCAAGGCGCTTGCAATGACACGGTCATCAACCTCTATCTGACATCACACTACGGCCTCTCCACACACAGTGTGGGGCACCTGCGTACACGGAAGGACTGGTCCACCCGCAACCTTGACGTGCTATCAGCCACCCACGGCACGCATGCCTTCCTTTGCAAAGCCCCGACCCACAGTATGGCGATAAGGAAGCACAATGGTACTTGGTACCTTCTAGACTCGCAGGCGGAAGCGCCTACACTACTACGTACCACCAGCAACAACACATACCACACGGCCTGCGAAGTACAAGTTATTATAAGTATACCAAACCACACGGAGGCAATGGCTGTGGCACGCAGCAGGGCAAGGCTAGGGCCCATCATCAGCAGCCCACCAGATACACACATCCCCTACATGGAACGCCAACACAAACAGTGCTGCCTGGTGCATGCCCTCAACATGGCCGTGGGGAAACCTATGATTAAGCCCGAGGACGTTATCACCCACTGTAGATCGCTCGGCACACACATCCAAGACCTAGCCAACAAGGCAAGGCGGGAGCACAGATCGATACCACTACGCAGTAGCCTCCCACACATCTACGAGGAATCTGGCAACTTCACCATCTCCACCATCAATCACTACCTATACCATTACCACAAGGACCTCCACCTATGCCCTACCACCACAGAGCATACACTTGACCACATCACACCTGAGCTCCTCAACACGCTCACTGGCAAAACCGACAGCTACACCAATGCGGCTGTCATCCTCATCACCCACAATCATGCCACCACCATCCGCCACATCGACAACGCATGGCAATGGTTGGACTCGGAACGGGGCCGCCCCACGCGGCTGGACACTCCGGAAGACTGGCTCCAACTGCGGGGCACACTCGTCCAAATTAAAAAGGGAGACGCCGCCGATACCAACCTCATACAACCTATATGTTGGCTAGCAGACCACACCAGGCGCGCCACCACGGAGCAGCTGGAACAACATCTACGCACCACACACATCGACCTTACTACTCAAGACTTGGGGACACAACCCGCGCACAGCCCCCGACCAGACCGGCCGCTACCCAAGATCGCCACTGCACAACCAGCGAGTTCCAAGCGCACAGGAACAGCCACCGAAGACATGAACGCCGGGCCGCGACTGCGCCAAGTCGCTCCCACAGTCACTCTTCCCACTCTACAAGACCGGTCAAGCAACAGTAAACGGCCCACGTCATCGGGCACCATCGTAGATAAAAGACGGACCAAGCCAAGGGCACAACCTAAGGACTCGCACACGCAAACCCTGATGTACAGATACCTAAACACAGCCCCCACTCCACCCCCCGCCTCCACCCCCAAAACACCGCAACCCCCCACCGATAACCTACCTGAGCACCCAGGACCACACCCACAACACAACACCTTGCCAACCCGGCAGCCACAACCAACGCACAATCGACAGCATATCACACTAACGACCCTGAACGTCAGAAGCCTCCATAGGTCCAGGAACGACGTCCTCAACCTTGTGCACCAGCACAGCCCGGACATCTTGATCCTAACTGAGACCATGACCCAGCCCAGGAGCAACAATCCAGGCTCTGGTTGGTTGAAGAGAGTCATGCCAGACTATACGATACACCGGCACAGAGGCCACAGTGAAGTACTACTAGGCATCAAACACAACTTAGCCATCCAAATGCAAGCCACTATGCTTTCACCGAGCATTGAGGCTGAGGTAAATGCACGATGCATCATCCTGACCCTCAACCAACACCAGTGCGAACAGCTCACCATCATCGCCACGTACTGGCCGTCGGGATCCAACGGCGAAGCGCTCTCACTGCGCGAGAAAATGCAAGAGCATATACGAACAGCCACTGGGCACCTGCCCGGCTCACTTATCCTGGCGGGAGATATCAACGCCACGATGAAAACAGAGGATCGCTCCGAGCACACTGAATACACACAAGACAGCATGATGAGGGGGTTCGCCACAGAAATGCACCTGCTAGAAGCGGATCCCGGCGACCGGGCCTGGACCTACCAACAACCGCACTGCAACAGCCGCATAGACGCTATCCTAACACGCGACGCAAGACACGGCCCTGAGCACCGCACGCACGTCCATAGCAACGCCTATCTCAGCGACCACAGGCCACTCACCGCCACACTGAATACAGCCCGCCTGGGCATAGACCTGGCAGCCCCACACAAACCACCGAAGCACAGCCATACCATCCTCACCACCCCCATTACCAATAAGGACAGGGAAGCCTACCGCCTGGCAGTGCAACAACCCAGCTCAGGCGTCCCACAATTACATGCAGAACTGACAGCCTTCTTAGCCCCCATATACACAGAGGCTACCCACCACCTGGCTACACTTGGCAGGACCAACCCTCAACAACCACAACGCCTGACATCAGTGGCAGGACGCCCGGCCAGGGAAGCTGTAGACACCGCAGCCACCATGCTCACAAACCTCCTACAAACCTGCAGGACGGCAGCTATAAAGACATGCAACACCAAGACCCTCACAAGGGGAGGCCAGCACTACCAACGCAGGACCATGTGCAGGATTAGACTGGCACTGGGCAGAAAGCTTAAGACCGCTAGAGACCTTGGCCGGAAGGCTCACTCCCTCTTTAAGCAAACCAACGTGCACCCGACAATCGACGAACTCATTCCAGAGACAGATCAGGGACGAACGAAGAGATCAGGGACGCGGTGCAAGCGCGCCAGGGTGAAGACCCAACCGAAAATCACGTGCAGGCCGCGCTAGCCCAACTGGCCAATACGTACCGCGACCAAATCCACCAACTAGACGATGAGGATTCCGCACTTGCCATCGCACAAGCTCGTGTCAGAATGCAACAACTGATCAGCACCCAGCCCAAGAAGGCTAACAAACGTATCCTACGCCCGTCCCGCACCGACCACAAAGGCCTGCAGGCGCTAGCTGATCCTGACACCAAAACCATATGCACCGCCCCCGCCGACCTAAACCGGATAATCACCACCGCATACGGGCAGAAGCTGTCGGCCCCGACCCCCAAGACTGGCCACTACACTAACACACAGACACGAAACTACCCGTGGGCTCGCGCAAAAGCAGACGACGCCTTCTCTATGCACGCATGCCAAAACATACACTGGCTGCACACAGCCATCATGGACAAGGCAGGCTTCCAGGAATGCATCAGCAGGCTGGCAGGAGGCAAAGCCCCGGGACCAGACGGCGTGGAAAATGAAATCATCAAGATGCTGCCATGGGAGATGCGGGAAACCATCCACCAGCTCTTCATCATCATGTGGGCAACAGGCTGCACACCCACCACGTGGAAGACCAGTGACACGTGCCTGCTCTACAAGGACAAGGGGCAAGAAACGGACCTCAACTCCTACAGGCCAGTGGGCCTAGCCAACACCGTTTATAAGCTGTGGACCAGCCTCATTACCAAGACACTGTCTGAGTATGCTGAAGCTAATGGGATGCTCAGCAAGAACCAGGCTGGGTTCCGCTCCCACAGGAACACCACACAACAGCTACAGATGCTTGTCATGGCCCTTGAGGATGCCAAGCTGGCCAAGGCGGATATCTACGCGCTCCTGGTCGACTTCACCAGCGCGTTCAACACCACCTGCCAAGACAAACTACTCTGGATCATGCATGACCTAGGCTTCCCCACGGACGCGACCGACGCAGTTAAGGACCTATATACGGGCGCTACAACGCGCTTTAAAACACCCTACGGCCACACTGACCCGGTATCCGTCAACCGGGGCACCATACAAGGAGATTCTCTCTCGCCCTTCCTATTTCTCATTTACATCGAACCCCTCCTGCGGTGGCTGCAAGTCGGCGCGAGGGGCTATAAATTCAAATCAGCAACGGACGACAGCGGGGAACGCGCCACCGTCAGCAGCATCGACTATGCGGACGACATAGCTATACTCTGCAACACCCTTCGCAACCTCCGATGCCAAGCGGACAAACTCTCGGCCTTCTCGGACTGGGGTCACCTCATCATCTCACACAGTAAAACCCTCGCAACAGCGGCGCTCCATCACTCGGTCGAAACCGGCATGTGCAGCAACGCGGCCGAAGCGGACAAGCGGGCCCGCCAACAACTCCAAACCGTCAGCCTACAAGGGAAACCCGTCACCTACCACCGCCCGACCTCACCCTTCACCTACCTGGGGGTGCTCATCACCATGACGCTGGACTGGAAACCACAACACACAGCTATGATTACCCAGCTCCGCCAAAAACTTGAGAGACTCAGACGCTCCTTTGCTAGCGCTAGACAGGCCATACACATCATCCGCACGGCCATCATACCCAGCCTAGCCTACAGCTTCTGTGCCGTGCCCTGCACCCCAGGGGACCTTGAGCTGTACGACAGGTCCATCAATCAATGCGTGAAGCTTAAACTCAGACTCCCCCTGGGAACGCCCAATGCCATCATCAGAGAAGACGCCGAGAAGCTAGGCATGGGCATCAGCTCCACAGCCCAGGAATACCACGCTCGCAACACGACAGCCCTCATACACAGTCTCCAGTCCACAGATGTGGCACACGCCCACATATCGAGGAGCATGCTGCACAAACAAATCACGTGGCTCAGTACCCAGGCTAGCACACAAGGACACCGCATGCTCACCCTCCTTCATCACACCCTTAGGGCACGGCAGCTAGTCTATGCCTCTATATCCGGACTGACGGCCACGGAAGAGGGGCTACCTCTCTACCATGAAGAGTGCCAAACACTCGGCCGCCTCATCACACAGGCCAGCAGCTCTCAAGCACACGATGTCGTCAGCGCCAGCATCACCTGCCTCAAAAGCCTAGGCATCACGCACGCTTCTGAACTCAGCTGCAAGGGCAACACACACATCATCACCGGTAGCATGCTCACATCGGAGTACGGGAAAAAGGTCAAGCAGAAGCACATCATCGCTCTCAACAAACTTGCGGCCATGGCGGCCCAACCCTCATGCCCAGACGCGACCGCAACGCGTGCCATTCGAGACAGCCGCAACACATCACTCGACCTCCCGCCCGACCAGCGCAAAATCACAACATGGGCCGCGGGCCTCACGGAACTTGCGCCCACACCCGCAGTGCCAGACACCAGAACTCGCTATATGGATATGAAAGCGTATGCGGTCAAGCACGCAACTCAACCGGCAACGGCGGACCGGACCGCAGCGGCACCCGCAGCCCACGAGGCCATTAGGACGAGCTCACGTCTGATGAAACGAGAGCAACGAGCAACACAATCGGCCCCAACGAAGCCCACTCCACCCAAAGCGGGCACGAAACGGAACAATGAGGGCAGACAGACCCAAACTATCCCGCAGGATATAGTGCGCATAGTAGGCCTTAACCTCCCAGGTCTCTCCAGCTGGAAGGTGGATAAAGCCTGCCGTTGTAAACCCAAGAACCTAGGCTGCATACTAGGGGCCATGTACGGCCACCAAGAGGCCATTACCAGCATAGATGGCTGGCAATGGGACGGCATCAACAAGGAAAACTACTACACAGTAAAGTGCCTAAATCCGGCCATTTCTTTGCCAAAACCACCATAACTTCTCCACCACCGCGCCAAAGTGATGAAACTTTATATCACTGAGTAGGGCTTGAAGCCTGCTGCTCAACAGTAGCAGACTCATGCCTGGGCTCCACAGGCTTGTCACAATATGGCCAAAACTCTGGCATACCCCCCAAATAGGGTGTTTAGAAACCAACTCTACCTAAATCCGGCCACTTGCAATACTCCCAACTTTGACTTAAACCCTACCCTGCATTTTTATGCATGTATTCACCATGGGATTGATCACCAAATGCAATAGAAATGGTTGATAAAAGTTGTGTTGTGAGTCGAAAGTTAAAGCATCACGATGTGCCCCCCCCCCCCTACACGCGAGCCCCTCCGCCATACTTAGCTGCCCTCATGGAAACCTATTTTCCAGCTCCTGTCTGTTGTAGAACTGGTCCACTGCCCGGAAATACAACGGAGGTTGCTCCATTACTGAGCAACTAACAGCTGCATCCATCATATCGTTGGTCACATTTAGGCGCTTCCATGGTGCTAGAGTCGCCGTGCTCTTGCCAGCTTGGATGGAGGCTTGAGCAGCTGCCAGCAGCTGCTCCTTGTTGGGGGTGTATAAGCCTGTCTTGGCAAAGGCCCGCTTCAATGACTTCGTTTAGTATGATATTATTTATTATTAATTCATACTATTAAATTCAATTTAATTCCATGGCTTCATTTGCTGCTCGGGCTTGCATCACGGAAGAGGTGTGGCAGGCCCTTGCTCACACGGACCTCGCAGGCCCACTGCACTGCTCCAAGGAGGTCCAATCTGGTCACCCCTCTACCCTGCGCTCAGGCCCCCTTGACAATGCTGACCAGCTGCATCTCCTCTGCCTCAGTCAAAGCTGTCGGTCTCTCCCTTGTAGCAACCCACCCCCCATGTTGATAAAGTCGCTGAGGGTGGAGCGGGGGACGCCATGCTGTTTTGCCACAGCACGCACAGAAGGGCGCGCAGCCCCCCTCTTGTACTTGAAGAGGGCCTGAGTGGCGGCTGCAAGCATGCTAGCCCTGTGGCGTGCCCTATTAGAAGCTTTGCTAGACCTCCTAGCGCGTGTGGCAGAAGCGGTGGTCACATGAGCAAGGGCCGGAGGCTGAGCTCTGCAAGTAGAAAAGCCATTTTTTGTTACATGCGAAAATTTATGCCCAACATGGCAAGCGCTACCGCCGGACAGCCGCACATTTGACACAGCGCACCGACTGCACCATCTTTGTTACCTACCAAAGTATCTAGGAGCGTTGCGGAAGCTTCCTGAAACGCTCCTGGTAGTCGCGGCCGGGCCTTAACTCCGGATGGGGTTAAAACCGGCGGTCCCGGCAATGTTGAAATCTCTCCTCCCACAACGCGCAAACATGACGCGGCCCGACAGCCACCCTAGTAACCACCTAACAACGCGATGCGCGAAAAAAAACGGGGGCTTTCGGTAAAGAATCAAGAGAACACGATAAACGGGGTGGCCGGAATTAGGCACTTTACTGTGTACAAGGTACACTGGAAGCCCACAGTCATAGACAGATGGGCTTTACCACTATGTGCAGAAGAAGGCTATACACCCACACACATAGAGACCATCAGCAGGGAAGAGGCTAAGGACGTGTGCACCTGTGAGCTGTGCTGGCTACCAAAAGGAGACAGCCCAAGGTGCCACAACTGCAAGAGGGCCTACCACCCAGCCTGCCTCGAGGAAGCCCACCTGTCAGGACACAAGGAACCAGGATACTGGCTGTGCCCTATATGCAAGTTTGGCAGCAAGGACTTCCAGACTACCATGCGTCAGTCAGCACACTCGGACCTCATACGAGTACACTGGCACCCCACTCTCGAACCGGCGCCGCTCATCACGGCACACCTGGACTACATAGCAAAGCGCAACGACTACGACGAGGAAAATAGGCAGATACAAGAGGCCAGGCATGCGAGGCCCGACACGCACCTGCCGGCCCACACCCGACAGGGGCTACCGGACCCGCACACCTGGCTACCCCGGTGCACCAACCTGCACTCGAAGGCCACCTTCCACACCTACCCCATCAACCCGCAGACGGACATCGTCGGGACGGGCACTTGCGAAACCTTCCTCCAACTTCACCCCCACATGACCGCCCCCGCGATGAGCCTCAGCACGGGGGAGCCCATTATGCCAAGGCACGACTTAGTGCAACACGTAACGGTCCACGACGAGTCGGGTCGCACAGTTGGCCTCCTGACAAAAGACCAACACCAACATCTACACGCTTGGTTACAACACACACCCCACACACGCAACCTGGCCACAGAGGTAGTGGCCCTCCTAAGGAGACAGGACGCACAGAGCAGCCACCACCCCATGAGAGGGGCACAAGACAAAGCCCTGAACACCCTACTCGCCACACGAAGCTTTCCAAGTACCGTCCAAAGATGGGCTGATCCACTCACAGTTAGACCAGAAACCACCACCTATTGGAGCCCTGACACCAACGACACGGCATTTGGGGCACACCACAACTGCCTACTGGTACGCCACACTGGCTTATCCACATGGAATGTACCGGCAGACGATGCAGTGGCACTGAAATGCGTCAACCATGCTATACACTCAGCTACACAGGAGGAGGCCATGGCAACCATCATGCTGATCCCGGGGAAAAAGGGCATCTCCTACCCTAAACACATTGACACCCTGCGGCGCTACCCTGAGTACTGCCAGCACCTGGCTGACATACCCCCCACCAAGACCAGAAGCCCCAAGTCAGGCAAGCATGCCAACCTCCACATCTACGTCATCTGGAATGCAGCGGGACAACAACTCGTCACCAAAGGCAACCCCCAAGGATGGCTGGCTAGCACCGCCACTGCCCTCCACCCCCAACGAGACACACACCCAATCCGCAACAGACCAACGAATCAAAGCCAGCCAGCCACACCCCCCAGCGGCCACAAACAACACATGCGCCTGCCGCTGGACAAGGACCTCCCCACCTCGGGGCACCAGCGCGGCCACCAACAACTCGCGCACCATTCCACGACGCAGCCACGGATGGCCATCACCGAATGGGCCACGATCGCGTACACGGACGGCAGCTGCATTAAGACCTCGGGGGCAGCTCCGGAGAGCGTCGGGGCGGGGGTCTATATCCCGGAGAACAACGTCCTCATCACAGCCGCCCTGAACGACCCAGAAAGCAAAACCATTAACAGGGCGGAACTCACGGCGATACACGCGGCACTCAAAGCGGGGGCCAAACGTATCGCCACCGATAGCCTTTGCTCCCTCTACCAGATCCGCAGAGCCCTCGCTAACCCGATGTCGCTCATCACCCACAGACACAACGACATCCTGACCGATATCGCCACCCTCATCATCGACAGCCCCGCCACGATCCACTTCTACAAAGTCAGGGCCCACTCGGGCATCATCGGCAACGAAGGCGCCGATGCCCTCGCCAAGTATGCGGCGCTACACCCAGAGCTCGCCAACACCCCGGCCCACAGCCCGACCACACGGAATGAGACGAAGAACTGGCTCAGCAACGCAGCCGACGGCGACTTCCCCGCCCCATTGCCGGACTGCCGCCACAGCGTGAGGGCACACATGCACCGCAAACACAAGTTGGGCCTTGCCAATCAAGACAGTATCTACTACCAGATGACTCAGGAGATCACCAAAGCCGCGGCGAAAGGAGCAGGCGAAAGAGTGATGATCGACACGAACATCTCCACCCACGCGCAACGCACTGCCCTACTCTACCGTACCGGAGGGCTATACAACCAGAAACTAGCTATGCGCTGGAAACGGGCGACGGATGACCGATGCCCGCTCTGCGGGAATGCGGATAGTGCCACTCACCTCCTCTCGGGCTGCAGCGAGACTCTACCGATGGTGCAAGAAAGGCACAACGGGGCGGGCCGCCTCATCACTAAAGCTATCAGCAAGGGAACCCTAGGCGGGTACATCAGCTTTGCGGACACCGGCAGCTGGGAGAAGGGCGCAAAGGAAAGCCTGGACCTCCCCAGCGACACGCTCCACACAACACTCCAAACACTCGGACTGAAACCAGAAGATACTAAACACACCACCAGGCCGGATATCCTCATGGTGGCCCCTCATAAGAAGGCAAGCAAGGACGGCAAAGACACCAAGCGGGTCTGTATTATAGAAATCAAATACTGCTCGGACTCACGGTGGACGGACCAATTAAACAAGGCACTCACTCAACACACCCACTTAGCCGAGACCATACGCAAGGAAGACCATATGGTCGCTATCATACCAATCCTACTAGGCATAGGGGGCATAACCTACGAAGCGCACACACGGCAACACCTCTTGGCCCTCGGGATCACACAAGCCAACACTACCAAGCTGCTCAACAAGTTAACTAGACACGCCATGGAGGCAGCCCATTCTATTGCAAAGACAAGCTACAGACTCAGGGCTACCAGAGGGGGGGGAGGGTAGGGGGGACGCCTCTTCTTTGGCTTGATGGTGGGAGCAGGCCGCGCCCCAGGCGGTAGCTCCTCCCTTAATGCACGCCGGTGAATACCGGAGTAGTCTTCTTCTTCTTCTTCTGTATTTGCCCGGCTCCGCTGGGTCAGGTAGGGCACCGTTCCTGAACTTTTTCAGGGAGGTGACCCCCTCCTCCGTCAGCACCCCCAGCATGCTGGCGTCACGCATCAAGCCGTAGAGGCCCTTGGTGTCGATGAAGGCATGCCGAGCCTGACACTTGCTGGTGGGGGTGAGGGCATAGGGTGTGCCTGGGGGGCCTTGGCAGCATATCAGCTCAGCCTGCTGCCATGGCACCATATCCAGCTGCCAGGCTGCCATGGCTGCCTCCATCTCTCTGGTGGTGTGCACCGCATGGCGCAACAGCCCGCCCCGGTTTGCTGGCTCCTCCACCCAGTCATTATCCATCCGCTCTCCCTCCTCAAGCCCCAGCAGGCCCCGCTGCAAAGCCACCTCAGCCTGCATGGCTGGAGTCACCACCACCCCACCTCCCCCGCCAGCCAGCTCACGTCCATGCCACACACCATGCGGCGCACATAGGTGCACTGACGCTTTGATCAGGCTGGCAGGTGCCCACCACCCAGCCCCCTGAACTCAAATCTGCGCTGGTGCTCGTTAGTGCCCAACAGGACCTTGGCCCCGGCCAGGGACACTGACTTCTTGAGCCGGCCAGCGAAGGGGAGCGTGGGAATGTTGCCGAATGCGGTCTGCAGCTGCTGGCCGACGTGGTCCACCATGTTGGTGTCAGAGTGGTAGCGTGGGAGTGCTGCGAGGCGGGTGCGGAGGTCGGGGTGCGCGGCTAGCACGGCAGCGACTGCTGCGCTTGGCCGAATGTTCGCGCCGTCTCCGGGCAAGCCGCGGCACAGGTTCCTGCAGCTCAGGTCCGGGATGGCTGCCTGGGAGACTGGGATGTCTGTGTACACGGGCTGGCCGTGCAGGCCGAGCGGGTCGGCTACGTGAATGGTAAACAAGCCGCGCACGAGGAAGCCCAGCAACAGGCTGCCGATTACCGCCCGCTCACTGCAGGCCTTCACTCGTGGCAGCGCAGCATCGGCCAGGAAGGCATCCCACAGCGCTGGCGGGAAGTGGTCGGTGTGGTGGGCTAGCTTGCACTTCCGACCGTAGTATGTTTTGTCCCTATCGCGGGCAGCGCGGGCCTCTCCTGAAGCCTTTCTATTGCGCTGCGCCTCGGTGAGGTCTGGCTCTAGTACCTCGTCGCGGTCCAAAATGTCATTGTCGGGGTCTTCCGGCCCTGGCCTAGGCACGGTTCGTCTTTTTGTTTTGCCATAGAAAACAACAACGTGAAGCCATCACAAATACTAGGAACTGTTAGTTTTGTTTACGACGTAGTGGACCTTTTTCTGAAACAACGCCAGCAGCACTACGTGCATCGGGAAGTGGAAGTGCGCTTCAGGCTCGGGACCAGCAAGTAGACGCTGAGGCGCAGTTGATGTCGCACACACTTTATTAAGTTACTTGAAATTACTCGAACTATCTACGAGCGGTGCCCACGTGCGGGGGTCCTCGTAGATAAATTGAGGAATGACCAGAAACTTAGAAAAGTGTGTATGGCATCTATTGCGCCTCAGCGCCTCCTTGGTGGTCCAAAACCTGAAGCGCACTTCGATGAGGCACGTGGTGCTGTTGGCGGTCGCTGAGCTTCTGCCCAATCCCGGCAGATTTCATAACAAGGTTCAAATAATCTTTGAATTTGGCGTTATTTCAGAAAAAGGTCCAGTAATAAATCTTCTGGCATTTCAAACTATGTTTGATTCAAATCTTAGTTGTCATGACACTGCCTACCGCTGTCCACTGATTTCTGGCGCAGCCACGAAATGACGCAGCCATGGGTTGAGAAATAGTGAGTGTAGTGGACTGAAGCCCCGACTCTGCCTGTGCGAGTATAGCACTGGACGCAACGATGTGCGTGCAGCCGGCCGCGAAATGTATCCGAAGTCGAGCACCAAGAGGAGGTCGTGAACACCCTGACGAAAGCCCTCGAGACTGCCAATGTGTGTGCTGTGTGCCTTGTGTGGTGCAAGCCCAACACCACTGCCTAACTGTGGATTGGCTGAAGCCAACTCCATGAAGCATGCACCAGGGCAGTGCCTCCAAGTATGCCGTAGGCTACTCTGAGGGCATGGGGCTCTGCTGCTTCTGCGTAGCTTCCCCACCTCCTCTTCTATGGACCTCCTGGGACGGGAAAGACATCCACCGCCCTGGCAATCGCCAGGCAGTTGTACGGGTGAGAGCAGCACTGGCACTGTCGCAAACCTGGTCTTATATCAACAAGAAGCACCTAGCAGCCTGTATGCAGCTCCCTCATCCCTCACTAGAGCCCCCATTTGAGGAGGACCACTAGGGACTGTTAAGGGGCTGTGTGGAGTAAATCTAATGCACATGAACATGGTGCATGAGTGCCTACCACCTACATTGTTGCCTGACCCCTGAGGGCTATAGTCTAGAGTTGGCATGATGGACATGCGCTAATGTAAGCTGATGACAGCTCAAATGGGGGGGCACACACACTACTGTGCCACAACAGGCTGCTATTGATGGGCCATGGGTGGCTTGTCTCGCAGCCGCTTGTAGCCCAGCTCATGGTACTCCTTGCCCTTGGCTGGCAGCTGTTTCTGTGCGGTGCCCTTCCGCTTCTTCTTAGCCATCACGCGATGTGCTTTGAGACAGGTGTGGTGTTTTCAAGCAATCCGGGTGGCCCTGTTGCAGCCCAGACAACGCCTATACGCAGTTAGGGCATGCATGCCTGTTGGCAGACTCACAAGCCTGTAGGTAGCCTAGCAGCACAACACAGTTGAAGGAGGTGGCGGGTAGGCCCAAAGGTGCTGGCTCAGCATGCAGCATTAGCCAGACCCGCTCTTGCAGCCACTAGGTGCCAGCCTTGACACAGACAGTGTGCCCGCTGCGTGCTGGCCTAGCTGCCTGCTGGGCTTGCTGCTCCGCTGGCAGCAGTGTGAGCAGGCAGCTCCTTTGCTCAGCCATGCACCTGTGCCGTGACAAAGTGTACCCACGTGACTCAGAAGGGATTGCTGCTATTGTGGCAGTTGCACTCACTCCTGTGTGGTAGGGATGGCCAGGTCACCTGACGCTTGGGGTGTGTCTGTTGGTTGTTTGCAGGCCAGAGATGATGAAGGCGCGGGTGCTCGAACTAAATGCCAGTGATGAGCGCGGCATCAACGTGGTGCGAGAAAAAGTCAAGTCATTTGCGGCTGGGGCTGTAGGAGCACCTGTGCCTGGCTACCCCTGCCCTCCCTACAAGCTGCTCATCCTGGATGAAGCTGACTCCATGACCCAGGTAGGGTGCCAGCCAACAGCCTTGCATGCGCAGTGCACAGCAGACCTCATGCTGCATGGGGTGCCTGCATGGTTACAATTTCCTTTTTTCATGCCAGAAACGGTTGGTGGCAGGTGTGGTGCAGGATGCCCAGAACGCTCTGCGGCGCACCATGGAGACGTACTCCAAGGTTACGCGCTTCTGCTTCATATGCAACTATGTCAGCCGCATCATTGAGCCCTTGGCATCCCGCTGCGCTAAGTTCAGGTCTGACCATGCTGCGTTGCACAAGGGGCCTGTGAGGCCATGTGGGGGGCAGGCGAGGTGTAGGGGTACAGGGGAAGGGGGAGGGGGAGGAGGTCTAACAGGAAGGTGTAGAAGTGGAGGAGAGGCCATGTGGGGTGCAGGCGAGGTGTAGGGGAAGAGGGAGAGGGGCAGGAGGTGCAACGGGGAGGTGGATGGAGGGGCAAGGGGGGGCATAAGGGCAGCTGCCCATCCCTACTGTTGAGACAGATGGGTTGTCCCTGCCCCTGTTGCCCTGCCCTCGAACCTGAACCCCTGCCGCCCCGCCCCCTGCCCCTGCTGCCCCTGCTGCCCTGCCTGTGCGCCAGGTTCAAGCCGCTGCACAGCGGCATCATGAGCAACCGCATCCAGCACATCTGCGAGAAGGAGGGGGTGGTGCTGGGGGCTGAGGCGCTGGCCACCCTTGGCCAGGTGTCTGGGGGCGATCTGCGGCGCGCCATCACCACCCTGCAGAGCTCAGTGCGCCTGGGGGGTCCCACAGTGGCTCGGTGGGTCAGGGCCGGCACTGGGGGAGGGCAGGGCCACAGCTGCCTGTGCCTCCCCCATTGGCCCACCCCTCCACCTCCTCCTACCCCTCTCTTTCCTACCCCTCTCCTTCCTCTTTCCTTCCTTCCTCTTTCCTTCCCACCCCTCTCCTTCCTACCCCTCTCTACCCACTTTCTTCTCTTCCTCTCTTTCCCGTCCGGTCTGGTAGGTGGGCAGCAAGGGACTCCACCTGGAGGCCACCCTCCCCCCTTACTGCAAAGCAGAATGGACCTGCTGGCATGGACTCAGTCTGTCTTTCTTTCTTCTTTCTCCTTCTTCCTTGTCACCTTTGTTTGTCCCTCTTGTCAGTCGGCGTCCTCCTTCTCAGTCGCAGCAGCGCTGGGTCGTCATCATGTGATAGGGACAGTAGCAGCTGTACCAACAACAGCAGCAGCAGGGGCAGGAGTAGATAGGTCTGTGGGGGCTAGGGTGGGGATGTACTGGACATGCCAGATGTCAAGGGAGATGGCAGAGGTGGCCGGCTGCTGGTTTCGCCCCAACCTCCCCCACTCTTGCCCTGCCTCAACACGTCCCTCCCTGCCCCTCACCCCCTGCCCCTGACACCCTGCCACACCCCCTGCCCCCTGCAGCCAGACCATCCTGGACGTGTCAGGTCAGATCCCCCCAGAGGTCATCACGCGCCTCCTGCAGGCCTGCCAGGCAGCTGGCTTCCAGGGGCTGCAGCAGCAGGTAGGAGGGCGCCCCTTGGCTGCCGCTGCTGCTGCCCCTGCTGCCCTGCTGCCCCCTGCACCCTACCCTCAACCTGGCAGGCTGGGGGCTCCAAACCAGGCTTGTGCCCAACATAACACAGGCCAGGGGTGCACGCCTCCCCTGACCTGCTGCCATGGCTGCCCACCAATGTGAACATCACCCAGCCCCATTACCTTGGTCTGCCCCTTCTACCTATACCTTAGCAACACATCACCCAGCTTAAACACCTCTAGCCTGCCCCAGGTGTACCTGCCACCCTCACCACCGCTGTCGCTCCCTCCCAACCAGTGCTGCTGCACACTGTCTGGGAGGTCCAGGGTCAGGGTCAGGGTTAGCTCTAGAGAGGGTACGGTCCAGAGAGGGTCAGGGTTGGGCTTCAAGGGGGTAAAGTTTGGAGAGGGTGAGGGTAAGGTTTAGGATGGGTGAGGGTTAGGTGTAGGATGGGCGAGGTTCAGGGAGGGTGAGGGTTAGGTTGAGGCAGTGTGTGAGACTCCCCTGCCCTGCCCCGCCTCCCCAGGTGACGGCCATCATAGCGGAGGGGTACGGGGCCCAGCAGGTGCTGCTGCAGCTGCATGACGCAGTGCTGGCTGTGCCCTCCGTCCCTGATGCGGGCAAGGCCGGGGCGCTGGAGGTCATTGCCCTGGCGGACAAGTGCCTGGTGGATGGGGCGGACGAGTACCTGCAGCTGCTGCATGTCAGCAGCCAGGTGCAGAAGCGCATGGCGGTGAAGTGATGGCAGGGTGGGGGGTGGGGGGTGGGTGGGGGGAGCTAGGCACCCTCTGTGCCTGGCAGCTAAGTGTATGAGGTTCCCAGCTGCCAGGGCTGCCAGGTGCCAGGTGCGGTGGGGCAGCTGGCGGGGAGGGGGGTGGACATCTGCCATATGAGAGGGGCGGGGGTCAGCTGCCTGGGTAGAGCAGCAGCTGTGGCAAGCTGTGGATGCTGATGATGCCCTACACTGGTTAAGCTGTCAGCTGTTATGCTGGTTGGCCGCCCGGGGGCGCGGGGGTTGTCGGGACTCTTTGCAACACACCACCTCTGTGAGTTGGTGCAACGGGTCTGCAACATGCAGTGCCTGGCAGATGCGTGGTCTACCAAGCTGACTGGCAGGGGTGGGTGCCTTTCCCACCGCCGTGTCAGCAAACCTGTGTATCCCTCCTTGCATCTTGTGCCATGTGCCCATATCTGCTCGTGTGCAGCCATCCATGTGCATGCCGCCATGGAGTGGGTCGCCGATCGACATGCCCAGGTTGCCAATGGGCCAAGCGCAGCAGCCATACCAGGCTGGCGGGTGTGACTGCCGTGTCAATGTTGGGTTAGCCGACTGCATGCCCCAGGTTGCTGATGGGCAAGGCTAAGCAGCCATACTACGGCTCTGGATTAATGCAGTTGCTGTGCAGCCATCACCCTCACTGTCACTGTTGGGCCTGCGTGCAGTGCAGTGAGGGACAAGGGGGCTGCATAGCGCATGCCAGCCATACCAGCCATACCAGCCATCACCGTCATCATGGGTGTGGCACTGCTGCTTGATGGGCTGTGTGAATCTGCCGAGCAATCACTTGTGGTGCTAGCTGAAGTGCAAGTGCAGCCAGGATGAGACCCACAGCCGCCGTTGACCTGCCACCGACCGTGGCTTGTGCGTGACGGTAGTAGATGTAGTGATGCATGCCAGGTTGCACCCTAAACCGTCCCTCCTTGAACCCAGTCCTTCTCTGCACCTGCCCACTGTCGACCGCGATTCCCCGCCCAAGGTACAGGGGCGGTGTTATGGATGCTTCAATAATGACAGAACAACGCCCTGCTAGAATGGACCTGCTAGAATTCTGGTAGGTTTGCTGCCTGGCTTTAGTGAATAGGGCCGGCAGCTGCAAGCACTAAGCCTCGGTGCTTACGGCAGCTTCTCAATGCGGCTCAAGTTCAAGCGTGTATAGGATGAAATGTTCGGTTGATGGGCGGTTGGATGTCGCCCGCAAATGTTTGTGTCGATGTTGCTTCAGCTCCGTATTGCTGAAACGCAACCAGCGCGAAGAAATGTCTAACACTCACCAACAGCCCGCACCCACTGGGCCTTCGAGGGTTGCGTTGCATACGCACAGTCATACATTTGCACACTCGAGGAGCGTGCAGTCCACCCACAGGTAAGATACATGCACCCAACGCAACAAACTGCGGTACACGAGATGCAGCGCTCGTAGCCTTGCAGAACAACTTTTGTGCGAGCTTGGTGCGCTGGACTGCACGGGCAGCCTGCTGCACAGCTAAACTTCGATGCGCAACTCAGTGACATGGACGTGAGCCAGTATGGCAGCAAATGTTTCACTTGTACTAGCAACCCATAGCATGAAGTTGTTAGACACTATGCTGTCCTACTCACTCGCAGGTGCGACTTCGCAACATGCACAACACCTTAGCAGCGGTCCAACGTCGCTCTCATGCAGTAGTGTGCAGCCAGGATAACCTCCACAGTACCCCTCCCTGCTGCAATAACGCTCCCGACCCTGCGCCCAACACGGTGCAGCTGAGGAGAGCTGTGAACCAAAAGTGAGCACCACCCATCACAGGCTGCTGGGAGCGGGGATGGTCAAGTATGAGTTGAACACACCGCACATATACACGCAGCCTCTGCGAGTTATCACTGCACCTTTTACCCTGATGAGTAGGCTAATGTACCTGTCTTCGCCATTGTTGCACTTGCAGCTTGCAGGCCCAAACGGAGTTCTATAACATGTGCATGGCAGAATGGGCTGGACACCACCATGGCCCCTGATGGAATTGTAGTCACCCCCCCTCGATAGGGTTTGTATCGTTGTGACCTCAGATGCTTTAGCAGAATGCTGAAGTGCATGGAAGGTGGGCTACACCTGCTCGAGTGTGCGTTTCTGACCCACAGCAGGTGCCTGACACTAAGGCGGCAAGGGTGTCAACAAGCTTTGCGAGTCCATGCAATCTAGGGTTTTCTGCCAGCCCCACTACTGTGTCCCGGGCACTTTGGGCACTTTGAGAACTATGAGTCAACTCTGCCTGCACTACCACTCCGAAACTCTTGCCTGTCCTGCAGGGCACATGCACCCAATGACACCTAGCTGCTGCCTGTGCGTGGCTCGAATGGAGGCCCTAGTGAGGGACGAGGGGGCTGCACTGCACCACACAAAGACTAGCCATGCCAATGTCAATTTGTTGTGTAGTCAATGTTGTAGAGGTGAGTTGGTCAAAGAGCGGGCTTTGGGCATTGCATTGCGTGGTGCTAGCTGAAATATGTTGGAGCTGCAGCAGTTGGATGGCACTTGCCTCATTTGGTGAGGTGCCCAGTGGTCTAGGGGGAACGTGCCATTGGAGTGGGGTTGGCAGTCATCAATGGTGCGATTGAGGATGCTTCAGTGTGATTGTAGCGGAGCGAGATTACCCACAGTCAAACATGTTGCTCCGTGTTGAATGAGTTTTGTTTGACTAAATATGCTGGAGAAATATGTTCTCATCCCAATCACAAATGCATGAATGCATGGCAGTGGAATGGTATGATTTGTTGTTGAAGGGAAGCAGGGCATTCTTGCTGAACTTCAGAGATCAGTCCTGATCGGTACGTTGTGTGTCGGGTGCGATGCAGCAGGTTTGAGTGTACAATGGTGATGAGGGCGTCAAAGGGTTGGCTGGTCTTAGGGGAAATGCTGTATCTTTCTTGTGGACCTCACTTTACCCTCAGTTTCCTTGGGTCGGCGAACGGTTGGCCGTACTCTGGTGGGATGGCGACCTGATGCACGCTCTGGCACAGCCACTCCGCATCGTTAGGTTTGCTGCGCGCCTGGGATGTCCACAAGCGCCCCGGTTCCTCCGCACTGTGTGCAGCCGGTAAGCAACAAAGCTCGACTGAGAGTTAGGCCTTCAAAAGCTCACTGACCACGCGACGCCGTGTGCATCACGCGACAAGGCGACTCTGTCACCGTCGTACAACAGCTGGAAGGGCCTGGAGGACAATGACTGGCTGCTCAAGGGCATTGATGGTCGGGCCCGCAACAACCCGTAGCCCTCAACAACCCATAGGGCCTAGTAGTTTGAACAAGCTGTTAGCCTTTAAGCGTTAAGCTGTTGGTTTTGATGGGATTACAAATGAATTGTAGCTGAGTGTCAGGCATTCCCAACATGGGGTTGGTAATCTTCATGCAACTGCAACCCATCTACTCCATCATTTCATGTAACGTTTGCTGCGTCTGCTGCAATGCGATAACGCGCGTTTAATGTAAGACTGGAATTGCCATCGGAGTCATTCGATGCGGGCAGCCACATGTGACCCCGGATGTGTCCCAATCGCAGACCGTGTTTAGCTACACCGGTAAGCTACGTCCTTGGCTATCCGTTCGCGATGCACGACATGTCGGTGTGATGAAGTTTGAGCTCTCCCGGTGCAGTTGTTTATAGCACCGGAAAGTGAGGGCGTGATTGCCAGCGGCCTGACCGCGGAGTGTACGAGTGTGACTGCTGGTTTTATAGCAGACACCTGGTAGGAGGCGGCACCCTGATCTGGTGTCGTCGTCTGCCCGTGCACTTCCAACAGGTAGGCGCATGCTATGCGCTAACCTGTTGTGGCAGTTCTATGTAAACACCCTGCTCTGGTGTCGTCGTCTGCCCGTGCACTTCCAACAGGTTATGGGCCCACGCCCAGACGTGTAAAAGACACCAGTGAGTTGCCGGCTAGGGGTCGTGCAATTAGCTCTAAGCTGATTGGCGATGGCAGCTCCCAGTTCCAGCCTCGGAATCCCTGAGCTCGATGAGTCCACTTGGCGCACTTGGCGGATGCGCGTGGAAGGTCTTCTCGTTGAGGCCTCTCTCTGGGATATTGTCGAAACCGGCGTCACCGCTCTCCCTCCCGCGCCAGCAGCAACAGCTAGCGCGGAAGCGCGCGCCGCCTATGCAGCAGCTCAGACCACTCACCGTGCAGAGCTCGTATCTGACGCCAAAGCCAAGGCGCTGATTAAGCGCTGTGTGTCCAATCCCTATCTGCAACTCGTGCATGACTCGGCCTCTGCCAAAGAGGCCTGGGACGAACTTGACGGCGAGTTCACTCAGACATCCGTGGCCAGGCAGACGCAGCTGCAACAACAGCTCAGCATGATGCGTATGCAACCCGGTGAGACAGTCGCTCAGTTTTTCAGCCGCATCTACCAGCTCAAGTCAGATCTCGAAGCATGCAATTGCAGCATCTCAGAGTCCACCATCGTGCTGACAGTCATTGCTAATCTCTCTCCTGACTACAAACCCTCTGCTCAGCAGCTTCGGTATGAGCAGACTGGGCCCACAGGGCTGTCACTCAGCCGTGTGAAGCGAGTCATGCAGTTCCGCGAAGCTGACTTGCTACTGGATCAGCAGCAGGAGCACTACTCCTCCCCCTCATCTCTGTTTGCCTTCTCCTCCTCATCCTCACGGGGGGCGGGTAGTTCAGGTGGGGGGGGAGGTAGGGGCAGGGGCAGAAGCATGGGGCCTAGTTTTTCATCTCCGACCAGGGGCAGTGAGCATGGCAGCAGCAGCAGCAGCAGCAGGCAGAACCAGCATGCAGATGCTCTGTGCCACTACTGCAATAAGACTGGGCACATCATGGCAGAATGCTTTACCTTTGACAAGCACATACGTCAGCGTTTGGCAGGACAGAGTGTCAGCTCTGTTAGGAGCATCAGCCCAGGTCGCAGAGCCAGTCCAGCTAAAGGTGCCAGCCCAGCTAGAGGTAACAGCCCACGCAGGACCAGCAGCCCAGCTAGAGGCCGTGCTCAAACCCCAGGCAGGCCAGCTGCAGTAGATCCCTCTGATACATATGACCTGTTCACTGCCAGCACAGATAATGATTACCTGATGCCTCTACAGACCTACAACAGTGACTTATACAGGCCTTTCTTTCTGGACTCTGGAGCATCACAGCATATGATCACAGACAGGGAGTACTTCAGCAGCTACACAGCTTTCAGGCCAGACAGCTACAAAGCAGTGAGACTTGCAGCTGATGGGCACATCATCTATGTTGTTGGTCAGGGTACTGTTTGGCTGAACACTCAGCGTGGGCCATGGCAGCTCAGCAGGGCATTGCATGTACCAGCTAGCAGGCATGATTTCATCTCTGTCCCAGCCTCCACAGATGACGGAGCCAGCTTTCACTTTGAGCATGACAGATGCATGATTCGTGACAGCAGACTCATGGTCAAAGCACGCAGAATCAGAAACAGCTACATTCTAGCTGCAGTTCCTTTGCTGACTGATCCCTACAACCCCAGCCTATCAGATGATGAACAGCACCAGCACCTGCACAGCTACTCAGCTGCAGCTACTACAGCTGCAGCTACTCAGACTGATGCTTATATGGCTGATGTTCCCAATGCAGTTGTGCCTCCTTCTGACGCTGTCCTACCAGCGCCTACAGAGCTAAGCGGCACATCTGCTCAGGTGTGGCACCAGCGTTTATGTCATGCCTCCTACTCCTCCCTGGCTCTTATGCAAGAAAGGGGATTAGTGACAGGTGTCGATGTTACAGCCTGTCAGTTCAGAGAGGCAGGCAAGTGTCCAGCTGTGTGCATAGGGTGTGTGAAAGGCAAGCACCATAGAAATGTAGCCTTTGCTCAGCCTTCACCAAATGCTGCACCCATCACTGCTCCTCTAGGGCTAGTGCACATGGATGTATGTGGTCCTATCTACCCAGCAGCCAGAGACGGCAGCCTCTACCTTGCCACTTTCCTTGACGAGTTCACCAGGATTTCTGTAGTTATGACCATGCGCAGCAAAGCTCAGGTGCCTGACATTGTCAAGCAGGTCATAGAGCAGCTTGAGACTCAGTCGGGCCAGCGCTGCAAAGCGATCAGGACAGACAATGGGACTGAATATGTCAACAAGCAGATGCAGCAATATTGCAGCGACAAAGGCATCATCCACCAGCACTCAGCGCCATACAGCCCTGAACAGAATGGGGCAGCTGAGAGATTAAATAGAACCATCATGGAAAAGACCAGAAGCATTCTGCATGCAGGTCGCATGGGTCTACAGTATTGGGCAGATGCAGCAAAGCTATCCAACTATGTCAGATGTGTCCTGCCAGTCACAGATCAGCCACTCACTCCGTGGGAGTCCTTCTTTGGTGTTAAGCCAGACTTGTCAGGACTAAGAGTGTTTGGTTCAGATGTTTGGGTTCACGTGCCAGCTCAAAAACGCAGCAAGCTAGAAGCTAAGGCTGTCAGAGGAGTGTTTGTGGGCTATCAGCTAGGCTCTAAGTCGTACAAAGTCTTGGTTGCAGGCAGAGAATACCACAGCAAGGATGTTATCTTTGACGAGCAGCTGATGCAAGATCTGCCAACCAAGCCAGCAACTCATCAGCTTCAGTTTCCTGGGGCGCAGAAATACCCACCGCTCCCAGCCCATGCAGGACTCCTTGTCCCTGTAGCCCCTCCTGGGGGGGACACACAGCAGCAGCAGCAGCAGCCGACCGTCAGTAGTGACTCCAGGGACAGTGGGAGTTCTTCAGACAATGCCAGCAGCAGCGACAGTGATGACGGCAACAGCAGAGCTCAAGTCAGACAGAGCATTCGCAGTCAGCCCTCAGGCATTGGTAGACACAGAATCCCACATGCTGATCCCAGTCTGAGCCAGGCAGCAATAGGTGCTCCAGCTGAGAGTCCCCAGCAAAATAGGTCAGCAAGCAGGCCAGCACCTGCACCACTCATTAGAGATCAGGATGCTCCTCTGCCTGCTGCTGTTGTGGCACCTGGTGCGCCTATGCCACGACGCAACCCACACAGGGAGAGAAGGCCTCCTGCTAAGCTTAGGCAGCCAGAGCTATATGCCATGACTGTCACTGACTCACAAGCAAATGACAATCCATCTGTCGCTGAAGCTCTGTCTGGTCCTCAAGCGGACATGTGGCTCCAAGCCATGCATGCTGAACTTGCCTCTTTGCATGAGAACCAGACATGGTGCCTGGTTGACAAGCCTGCTGGTGCACGCGTTCTGCCCACCAAATGGGTACTCAAGATTAAACGTGATGCTGCAGGGGCCATTGAGAAATTCAAGGCTCGGCTAGTGGCTAAAGGCTACATGCAAGTGTCAGGTGTGGATGTGGGCGATGTTTATGCCCCTGTCAGCAAGCACACCACCCTGCGCACTCTGTTAGCCAAAGCAGCTGCAGAAGACATGGAAGTTCACTAGGTAGACGTAGATGCAGCTTTCTTGAATGGACAGCTTGAGCCAAATGAGATCATCTATGTGCAGCAGCCTGAAGGATTTGTTGAGGGCAGCTACAACACTGTATGCAAACTGCAAAAGGCGCTCTATGGGCTCAGGCAGGCTCCGCGAGCCTGGCATGCTAGGTTGAAGCAGGTGTTAGAGGGCATGGGGTTTAGGGCTTCAGAGTCTGATCCAGCGCTCTTCACCATGCAGCGTCAGGCAGGCATGGTCTACCTGCTTGTCTATGTAGATGACTGCCTCATTTGCACTGAGAAGGGTGACTTTGACAGCCTTAACTATGTGAAGCAACAACTGTCTGCAGTGTTCGGCATCAAGGACCTGGGTGACACCAAGTGGTTCCTGGGCATGAAGGTAACTAGGGACAGGGCCGTGGGCACTTTGAAGCTGGATCAGCAGCAGTATGTGCTTGAGCTGCTGAACACTTATGGCATGACCACAGCACACAGCAAGTCAGTGCCTATGGTACCAGCAGTTAAGCTAGAGAAGGAGGGTGTGGCTTTGGACACTTCAGAGCACAGCTATAGTGGTTTGGTAGGCAGCCTGCTGTACTTGTCCTGTTGCACGAGGCCAGACATCACTTATGCAGTGGGAGCTCTTGCACGCTACATGTCTGCACCCACACAGCAGCACTGGACTGCTGCCCGAGCCATTCTTAGCTACCTTAAGGGCACAGCTGACCAGGGTCTTGTGTTTGGTGAGTCAGCTGAGCTGCAGGGCTACTGTGATGCAGATTACGCTGGCGACAAGGACACAGCTCGCAGCACCACAGGGTATGTGTTTGCCATGAATGGTGCAGCCATTAGCTGGTCCAGCAGATTGCAGCCTACTGTGGCCATGTCTACTGCCGAGTCAGAGTACATGGCAGCCTCCAGTGCAGTAAAAGAGGGACTGTGGCTTCGCAAGCTGATGCAGGATCTGCAGTTGCCTGGTGACTGCACGAGCATTTTGTGTGACAATCAAGCAGCTTTGCAATTGCTGCATAATCCCATTGCCTCTGCCCGTGCCAAGCACATTAATGTGCATCACCACTTTGCACGGGAGAGAGTAGCCAGAGGGGAAGTGTCATTCAGCTACTGCAGCACAGCCAGCATGGTTGCCGACATTATGACCAAGCCTCTGTCGTTGGTGAAGTTCAGCTTTGGGAAGCAAGGGTGTGGGGTATCCAGCTGAAGCAGTCACAGGTCTCTTGTAGCCTGAAACAGATTGCTGTACTCAGCCTGAGATATGTTTCAGGACTGAGGCATGGAAGTGCAGTCACAGGCTTGCTTGCCTGCAACAGTCTGCCATGCTCAGCCAGGGTGTCACCTGGACTAAGTTTGCTTCCTTTGTTGAACAAGAGCACAGGTTTGTATGCCTGATTTAACAGCTCTTCTTGTGCAGTTGTCTAGCTCAGTATTTGCTGTCAGTTAAACTGTTGGTAGCTCGTGTCAGGCCACTGAGTGGGAGTGATGAAGTTTGAGCTCTCCCGGTGCAGTTGTTTATAGCACCGGAAAGTGAGGGCGTGATTGCCAGCGGCCTGACCGCGGAGTGTACGAGTGTGACTGCTGGTTTTATAGCAGACACCTGGTAGGAGGCGGCACCCTGATCTGGTGTCGTCGTCTGCCCGTGCACTTCCAACAGGTAGGCGCATGCTATGCGCTAACCTGTTGTGGCAGTTCTATGTAAACACCCTGATCTGGTGTCGTCGTCTGCCCGTGCACTTCCAACACGGTGGCGCACACCACTGAAGTCCGGCAAACATGGCTGCGCGAGGTTCCTGATGGTGCAGGCCGCTTGGCGAGGATGTGAAGGCACCCCGGTTTGTGTGTGGCAGCGCTGTATCGCTGTAATGGTGGGCGGCACAGTAGGGACTAGTCACCCCCTCCAGCTATGATCCGCTTTATGTTTTGCACCATTGATCAACAGCCTGACCTCACACATACCATTTGTAGCATACTCATTAACGCAGCTACCAATCACTCCCTACGGGCTGCTCGACGCCGCCTCCAGGGTCAGGTCCATATCTATCTGCGTGTGCACCCACATCCGTGGCAAGTCGAGGGCAGCAAAGCGAGGTGAGACAACACCACGTACTGCACCTAGCACCTTGTTATGCGTAGTAGAGCAGCCGGTAATGCACTAGCGCCAGCAGCAGCTCCAAAAGCTAATAGTGGTATCCAGTCGTCACGACTGCCGTCGTCGCGTCCATATGCCAAAAGCAAAACATGTTCCGACTGCTGCTGCGCGTTGCAGGTGCCACTCACAACAGTGTGGCGAAGCGTGCTAGTGCGGCGCGCCTCGCATGGGGCGAAACCGCATGAATTCAAATGTCGAAGTTTGGGCAGGCACTGAGCACCGCTGAGAGCGAGATAGTTTTTGCTGCGTCTGCCATCTCGTAGCTATGAGTCTCCTCTGTTCAAAGCACTGTTTACATATATTTTTGACTGAGTGGCTGCGAAGATACGGGCTTCCTATCACAGGGGGGTGGTTTTCAGGTAGTTGGGAACGCCTGACTGAGTGAGAATACCCCCAGGCGACACCCTGTTTCAAACCCAAATGGGTAATTTAGCTGCGTTGCGTTGTGTGTGAGGTGTATGACCAGTGGCAATGGATGGACTGGGCCGGGAGCTTGACCTCGAGGGTCCCCAGAAGCACCAGACCAGGCTGGAAGGGAGGAGGCGAGCAATGTAACTCAATTAGGACGGTACACTAATCCCTTTTGAGTTTCATATTCTTACAGGGGTTCAGGCATTCACCATCACCATTGTCTCGCACCATCATGCGCGACAATGTCTCTCAAGCGTGTCGTATGGCATGTCGACGACCATCAAGCTAACCATGTAGCTAGGCTTCCACAAGACTGATGGCTTCTCGATTGCTCGGCCGGCCTTTCGATGCGCTAAACAGAGCCTTCGCTAAGACAGCAGCGGGTCAGTACTTTGAGGTGGACAGGCGAAAGACAACCCTTACCACTGAAATCAGGGCGGGGACCGTCACTTTCTTGGTGAGCATCCTCCTTTGTACCTGTGAGCATTAGCACAGTGCAACCCAATCATCCCACCATCATGCACCTCGTGTCTTCTGGAGTATCTCACACTCAGGTGTCCTCATGACTTCATAGCGACTGTCATTGCCAACTTCTGGATTCTTCCGCCCTCTCAGGCGCCCCCAACATGGGGTTAGTAATGTTCATGCAACTACTCTCTCAATACCGCATCGTTTTCGATAGCGTTTGTCACATTGGCAGCCACGGTTAAGTCCGCGTAATCTGACCATCAGCGCAAGCCATTGGAGTTTTTGCTCGCGTACTGCCACATGTGCCCGCGAACAAACCACAGCGGCGATATGGGTCTCCTTGGCACGGTGAGCCACATCGCTGAGACCCCATCTACCTAGCGTAGTGAGCTGGTTGTGCGCAAATGGAATGTCCGGCCGACACCCAACGCGATGTCTGCCGGGCGTGCAGGGCACCTAGACGGGGTGATTGAAACATCTGGGCGTATTCGCTTTCGCCGAATACACCATCTGGGTCGGCGCACACAAAGGTAATACCGGGTTACACCCCCCCCTCTTCCACTGTGTCCTCCACCGTGTTGCACCCGCTGCACCCATAGAAAAAGCGATACGTAATGTTTGTTCTTGACCCAATGGCGCATCTATTGAAACAAACCGCACATCAAACGACCCAGGCCTCTATCAGTTTGACATCTTCAAAGTGACATCATGTTCTCCAAGCAGAATCAGGGCTACGGGGCTGTGGGGTGGCAGTTGAGCTATGAAACTTTGCACGCAGGTGGATGGCATGTAGGGGAGTGTAACTCTCAGAGGAGCCGAGTCCTGAATCGGTCATGGTGTGGAGTTGTGCGACTGACTGCATGGCCCTGGTCCTGAGATCGGCTAAGGGAGTTGGGGGTCACAGACCAAAGTGAGCTTTTGCCTTTCCTGAGTATGAGCTTTTGTAACACTGTCGTAGATGAGCTTAACCTAGTAAGTAGCATGTTGTAAGTCCAAATGGTCGAGCTGTGGCATTGCCCTCCAGGTATGGGGAGGAGGTGGGCTCAGTGCCACATCGCTGCAACCGCTTTTCGATCCGACTGCTGCCGCCGACGCGCATGCTCATGTTGAGCAGCCTAAGCGACGCGGGCGGTCGCAGCGATGACTGCATGCTCCGCTACGGCTCAAATTTGAATTACTAACTTTGACGCTTTGTTGTGCACGGCCTACTCAGTGTATATTAATTCTGGATGGGTGGAAGGTAGCTGGCAGGGTTGGCTACATTGTGAATCATCTAGCATAACTTTTGGCGCAGTGAGTGCAGAGTTACAGCCGTCCTACTACCAGGGGTCAGTTTCCTGTCATTTTTGAACAGTTGGGAGCGCCTGAACGGTACACTAATCCCTTTTGAGTTTCATATTCTTACAGGGGTTCAGGCATTCACCATCACCATTGTCTCGCACCATCATGCGCGACAATGTCTCTCAAGCGCGTCGTATGGCATGTCGACGACCATTAAGCTAACTATGTAGCTAGGCTTCCACAAGACTGATGGCTTCTCGATTGCTCGGCCGGCCTTTCGATGCGCTAAACAGAGCCTTCGCTAAGACAGCAGCGGGTCAGTACTTTGAGGTGGACAGGCGAAAGACAACCCTTACCACTGAAATCAGGGCGGGGACCGTCACTTTCTTGGTGAGCATCCTCCTTTGTACCTGTGAGCATTAGCACAGTGCAACCCAATCATCCCACCACCGCCCTGGTTGGCCAGATTTTGTGTGCATGTGCGCCAGCAATGCAGAATTTAAATAATGTGTGATGCTCCATGAGTTGTGCCTGGTGAAGCACGCCTTGGTGTGTTTGGCCGCAGACCCTGGCTTACATACTGGCAGTGAACGCTGGCATCCTGCAAGAGACAGGCGGGACTTGTGATGTGCATGACTGTCAGGTGCATGCCGTGCTTTTCTTCATTCCTTCATTTCTTCCTTCATTCCTTATGCCAGCCAAGCAAGTCATGGAAGCTAGGACGTCATCCAAGGCTCTGTGCAGGACTAGCAGCTTGCACCTTGCACCTTGCACTAGCAGCTTGCACCTTGCAGCCACTGCCGCCAGCTGTGATTCATCATCATGACATGGCATTAAGTATGCTACATCAGGCACACTAGGCTCGCTTGATGTGGGGACGCCAGATTCATGCACCCCTTGCAGCTTAGGGCGGCGGGAGTACCACTGCAGCGGCAGCCCTGCTCCGGTTATGCTGTTTGGCAAGCCTCGGCAGGTGTGGCAGCCTGTACAGCCTGTACAGCCTGAGGTGTGGGCCTGAGTGGCATCCTGCTGCTCCTCCTCCTCTTCTTCCTCTTCATCGGCATCGTCATCATCATCTTTGCATGCCTAAACCCCATACAGCCTCACGGTTCTGGCACAACCTGTACTACTCATTGCCTGCTGGGCCAACAGCCTGCACTGACGCCTGGGCTGCGTGACTTCAGCTGTGCCACCAGCTATGTTCTCACTCTGCAGCTAGTAAGCACATCAGTACTAAGCTCAGGAGAGGGCATAACCAGAAGAAAGATGCAGTGGCTGGTCACAGGATGGCATGTTTGTTTAGATTGGCAAGATACACTCACTCACCCACGCACGAACACACATACCTCACTCCTATCACACTCGAACCACACCTGGCTCCACCCCCTCACGCCTAACCTGTTAGTCCTTCCTTGCAATACACCTACCTCGTCTGCATACACCTACCGCGTCTGGAGTCAGCAGCTGGTGTAGGGCACCGCTAGGAGCCAGCGACACATGAGCTGGTGGCAAGTGTGAGAGCACACAGGCTTTGAAGAGCAGGAGGTGCTGCCTGCCCTGCAGGACAACACAGGGCAGCCATTGTGCATGTTTGGAATGCCAGGCGCAGGGCGCGATCCTGGTTACTTGCGCTGCGTGGTAAGGCCAAGGGAGGTACTGCCTGCTCTGCCTGCCTGCCTGCCTGCCTGCCTGCCTGCCTGCCTGCCTGCCTGCCTGCCTGCCTGCCTGCCTGCCTGCCTGCCTGCCTGCCTGCCTGCCTGCCCGCCTGCCTGCCTGCCTGCCTGCTTGCTTGCCTGCCTGCCTGCCCGCCCGCCTGCCAACGCTCGTCCCAGCCAACTGGCCATATCCACCCATGTTGTAGTCTGTGCACTTTTTTGTGAAGGCGAGGGCAGCATGTGCATAGCTTCTCAACGTGTCCACCACCGTCTATCACTTTCCTTACCTCCTACCCTGAACCAGCCGACGACCTTCACGTAATGAGCACAGTGCATCTGGACCCATGCCCAGCAGCAGGAAGCAGCTGACAGCCTGACCCCTCCTGCAGGAGCAAGTGAAGCGCAGCCTGATCAGCGCCACAGCCATTTCCTCCATGCTGGCGTGTGTACTCATGGGCACCCTGGCCAACATGCCCCTGGCGCTGGCTCCAGGAATGGGCATGTGAGCAAGCCTGAGCTACAGCGGGCCAGCAGGTGGCTCTCTGCTCTGCAGCCTCTGCCGCCTCATAGCCTCTGACCCTTTGCATGTGCTGAAGCAGCAGGAGGAGACTAAGCACAAGTAGGCAGGGAAACAGCAGCACCATGCATGCATGCATGCATGCACAAGGTGGTCACTACATCCCCATGCTAATGAGAGGTTGGGTAGAGTCAAAACCCACAGCCAATGGTGTTGCCAAGTGCATGAGGCTGCTTACACTGCCCATGTAAATGTGACACAAAACCGCCATGTCTGTGATGTGAAAGGGGTGCATTAATGGGGGAGAAGGCCATGTTGGCTGTGCCTGCTGTGCCTGCTGCGCAGCAACGCCTTCTTTGCTTTCACCGTTGTTGGCTACTTTGGGTATGGAGGGCTGGTGAGTGTGGGCCCACCTCCCGCTCTTAGTGTTCCGGCCTCCACCACCTTGCCTCTGTGCCACTCTGCTTGCTTTGCCCCGCCTGCCCTGGGCCTTGCCTTGCCTGGTGCACCACACTGACACCTGGTTGGGCTAGGCAGCCGCCTGTGGTTCGCCTGCCTGCCTAATTCAGACGCTATCCTGGCTTTCTGGTGTGTCGGTGATGCTCCATGACACTGGCAGCACTAAACCTACCGTCACCTGTTTCATCACACTGAGCCGAAGCTGGCCTGACCCGACATGACTCCCGCTCCTGCTGCTGGTACTGCTGACTGAATCAGACCTGGCTGCTGCTGCTGCTGCTGCGGTGCTCCTACTCCCTTAGATCACCTACCGTCAGGCCGTGGCGGCTGTCTTCGTGGAGGGCTGGATCTTCCTGCTAATCAGGTGGGCAGGCTGCTGTAAGGCAGTGCAGGCAGGGTGGCAGGGCTGGTGACGGCGGTGGGCTGTGGCGCGGGACTGTGAGGGTTGAGCCTGCGCCCAGCATGTGCTTGGTTGACATGAACCTGTCTGGATCGGACTTAGCCTCAGAGCTCGTACCCCATGCTTGCCTGCATGGCACATTATGGCAGACAGCACAGTGTATGGCACAACACGGTACTCAACCTGGAACATATGAATGGGCAGACAACAATTTTGACACTTAAACAACCTTGCCTTCCTGAACACAGCCTGCTGCCGCTGCTGCTGCCGCTGTTTCCCTTCCTCTCAACATGTGAATGTTGCTGCCTCTACCTCTGCTGCTGCTGCTGCTGCTGCCTTAACCCCGTGTGCTGCTGCCCTGCTGCTGCTCAGCATCACCGGCGTCCGTGGCCACATCGTGCGCTTCGTGCCGCGCACCATCATGCTGGCAACCGCAGGCGGCATTGGCTTGTTCCTGGCCTTCATCGGGCTGCAAGTCAGTTACATCAGCTGGCTGGCCAGCTAGCCGAGCAACCTGTGTAGCACCAACTGGTGCTCTCACCTCAACACAGCTGCCCAGCCAGCCAGCCAGCCAGCCAGCCAGCCAGCCAGCCAGCCAGCCAGCCAGCCAGCCAGCCAGCCAGCCAGCCAGCCAGCCAGCCAGCCAGCCAGCCAGCCAGCCAGCCAGCCAGCCAGCCAGCCAGCCAGCCAGCCAGCCAGCCAGCCAGCCAGCCAGCCAGCCAGCCAGCCAGCCAGCCAGCCAGCCAGCCAGCCAGCCAGCCAGCCAGCCAGCCAGCCAGCCAGCCAGCCAGCCAGCCAGCCAGCCAGCCAGCCAGCCAGCCAGCCAGCCAGCCAGCCAGCCAGCCAGCCAGCCAGCCAGCTAGGGCAGTGCAGGGCCATGTACCTGTTAATTGGCTTTCCTTGCGAACCATGCTTACCAGGGGCAGCCATGGAAAACAGCATGCAGACAGCTGCAGCAGAACCAGGGCTATGCAGTCTGGCTGCCAGTGCCGATGCCCTACAGCCTCCCAGCCCAGCTCAGCTGAGACCCTGTTGTGCTTGCTGGTCTGCTCCTGCAGCAAGCGGAGGGCATCGGGCTCATCACTGCAGACACAGCCACCTTGGTCACACTGGGTGAGATGTCAAGTCACAAGCTCCAGGCTGTTACCACATGCTGCCTGTCCTGACCACATGTGTACCGTAGGGAAGGGTCACCTATCCAAAGTGTCACCCTCACCCTCACCCTCACCCTCACCCTCATCCTCACCCTCACCCTCACCCTCACCCTCACCCTCACCCTCACCCTCACCCTCACCCTCACCCTCACCCTCACCCTCACCCTCACCCTCACCCTCACCCTCACCCTCACCCTCACCCTCACCCTCACCCTCACCCTCACCCTCACCCTCACCCTCACCCTCACCCTCACCCTCACCCTCACCCTCACCCTCACCCTCACCCTCACCCTCACCCTCACCCTCACCCTCACCCTCACCCTCACCCTCACCCTCACCCTCACCCTCACCCTCACCCTCACCCTCACCCTCACCCTCACCCTCACCCTCACCCTCACCCTCACCCTCACCCTCACCCTCACCCTCACCCTCACCCTCACCCTCACCCTCACCCTCACCCTCACCCTCACCCTCACCCTCACCCTCACCCTCACCCTCACCCTCACCCTCACCCTCACCCTCACCCTCACCCTCACCCTCACCCTCACCCTCACCCTCACCCTCACCCTCACCCTCACCCTCACCCTCACCCTCACCCTCACCCTCACCCTCACCCTCACCCTCACCCTCACCCTCACCCTCACCCTCACCCTCACCCTCACCCTCACCCTCACCCTCACCCTCATCCTCACCCTCACCCTCACCCTCACCCTCACCCTCACCCTCACCCTCACCCTCACCCTCACCCTCACCCTCACCCTCACCCTCACCCTCACCCTCACCCTCACCCTCACCCTCACCCTCACCCTCACCCTCACCCTCACCCTCACCCTCACCCTCACCCTCACCCTCACCCTCACCCTCACCCTCACCCTCACCCTCACCCTCACCCCACCCCCACCCTCACCTGAAGTCCCTATTGCAACCTGCCAGGCTCCCAATCAATGCCCAACACCACACCACCTGCTGAGCCTGATGCCAACACACCCACGTCTCTGGCTCCTCCACCACCACCACCACCACACACCACCACCTTCTCAGCCATCGCCACCATCGGGTGTGGCTCATCACCATGAAAGCGCACCCCAGCTCTCGCCCTCGCCAACGACGCTACCACAGCGTCACCAGGGACCTCTACCTGCATCACTCTCAGCCCCACTGGTCCCCGCCCTGCATGCCACTAGTTGAAGCAGGCCATCACCCTCCTTCCACACCCTCATGATGCCCCAATTCCCACCTGGGGCATATCCTACCCACTTGCTGCTCTGCCCCAGGCGGCTGCCCCTTTGAGGACCGCATCCCCTTGTACGCCATTGGAGACGTGAGGCTCAGCGCTGCGAACCTCATTCCTCTCACACCTCCTTCACCAGTCTGACCCCCATGCCTACCTGACCTTGTTGCCCGGCTGCCCTGCTCCCAAGTTGCCCACAGCCTGTTCACTTGTCGCTCTAGGCTGCTGCAGGTGGATTCTGTCTGCTCTTGCCAAATGTACAACGGCACGGCGGTGCCCACAGCAGGATCTCCCCGGCTGGGACCAGCCTCCGCCTCCTACTATTGTGGTGCGCGACGGACCCTACAGCCAACTTCCACACCCATACCCAGACACCCACAGAACCCAGCCATAGCCTTAACCCCACCCCACCCCACCCCACCCCACCCCACCCCACCCCACCCCACCCCACCCCACCCCACCCCACCCCACCCCACCCCACCCCACCCCACCCCACCCCACCCCACCCCACCCCACCCCACCCCACCCCACCCCACCCCACCCCACCCCACCCCACCCCACCCCACCCCACCCCACCCCACCCCACCCCACCCCACCCCACCCCACCCCACCCCACCCCACCCCACCCCACCCCACCCCACCCCACCCCACCCCCACCCCACCCCACCCCACCCCACCCCACCCCACCCCACCCCGGGTTGTCAGGGTCCTAGTCTATGCCCAGCTGACTTCCTGACTTCCTGCTTGCCCTACCAATTGACCTACCCGACCAACCAACTGACCAATCAACCGCCTGCCCCTTACCCACCTGCCTGCCCTTGACAGGGGGCAAGCGCATGCGCTCCGCAACCACCTGGCTGGGCATCTGCGGTGGCTTACTCATGGTGCTGCTGATGGGGCGGGACTTTCGAGGCGCCATCATGATAGGCATTCTCTTTGTCACCGTGGTGTCCTGGGTGCCCAACCACTCTGTGAGCCACACTACACTGCCCCTCCCTCACCACCCCCTCACCTCCACCCCCTTAGGCCCCTCTCCTCCCCTCCCCTCTCCTCCCCTCCCCTCACCCCCTCCCCCTCTCACCCCTTACATCCTCACCTCCCCATGACCCTCACCGTGGTCACCATGGCAACACCATCACGCGGCAGTGGGCACCATACCCCATGACAAGTGGCCAAGGCTGGGGCAAGGTGACCCACGCACACCGCCAACCACTTTACTGTCCTCCTGCTTGCTGCTGGTCGACTCTAGTGCCACCCATGCTGCTGGTGCCAGTGCTGCAAAAGCTAATGGGGAGTGGTTGGCTGCAGGCCACCTACCTGGGTGCCTCCTCCCAGCTGCCTGGCGGCCAGGACCGCTTCAACTACTTCAAGTCGGTAGGTTAGCATGGTGGGGCAGAAGTCAGGGCAGATGTAAGGACAGGGCTGCTGCAGTAGTAAGGTGGGAACATGAGGCTACTGGTCAGTTTGGCGCAGCCCCCACGACCCTCCTGCTCCTCCTGCTCCTCCTCTCCTCTCCTCACCCCACCCCACCCCATGCCCAAACAACACCCCTGCAGCTGCTCCAACCCTGCTCCTGACCTCACTTCCCTGACCCTCCTGGCCCCTGCCCCATCTTCCACCGCGGCTGCAGGTGGTCAGCCTGCCTGACGTGCGCAAGACCAGTGCAGCCTGGGACTGGTCAGGACTAGCGCACGCTGACCTGTGGGCCGCCCTGCTGTCTTTCTTGGTCAGACCCATACCTACCCGACCCCTACCCCTGCTTGACACTGACACTGACACTCACACTCACACTCACACTCACACTCACACTCACACTCACACTCACACTGCTCCAGCCTGACTGCTGGCCTGGCTTGCACCCAGGGGCCTTGCTAGAAGGGGCATCTCGTCATCCTTGGTGGCCTGGTCTCAGTGCCCTGCCTGGTGCTGGCCACCCTGCCTGCTGCTGGTCACCCTCCCTGCTGCTTGCCACCCTGCCTGCACCCTGGACAACCCTGATTGCAGTACCTGGACTTCCTAGACTGCACCGGCACACTCTTCTCCATGGCCACGTACCTGGACCGCATGCTGCCGGGCTTCATCAACCATAGAACGTCTGAATTTCCTCGTCAGGTCTGCCAGCAGCTGCTAGCACCAGGTCAGGGTCTCAAGCAGCACTGGGAAAGACCGTGCCCTGGCCAGCAGGGGCGGCGTACTGAGTGCGGATAATGGCTAGAAGGAGACATCGGCATAAGGGCACAAGGGGCAATGGCTGGGGAGAAGCCGGGAGCTAGGAATGGAAATGAAGGCAGGTGCTTAGAGAATGACAGCGAGGAAGACGGAGGGAAGCTGTAGGCAGTGTGCAGAGCAAGCCCAAGAGGTTAGTGGAAGTTGGGAACGAAGCATGAAAACGACGGAGGGAAGCTTGAGAGAAGAAGGCGTGCTTGATCGGTGCCCCTGCCGTGTAGACTGCGGCTTTCTGCGTGGACGGCATCGCAATCATCATCGGGTCGCTTTTGGGCACCTCGCCCCTTACTGTGTTCATCGAGTCTGCGACCGGCATCCGCGAGGGCGGGCGCACCGGGCTCACGGCGTTGACCGTCGCGGCCTGGTTTCTGGTATCACTCTTCTTCACACCCATCATCGCCGCCATCCCACCATATGCAACGGGCCCTGCGTTGGTGCTGGTGAGCCTTGTTGACCCCATAGCCACCTCTTGCTGCAGCTGGAATCAGGAACCCACTGTATAGCTGCATGCTGTTGCTGTTGCTGCTGCTGCTGCATGCATGCATGCGCAACACAACAATGTGTGAAGCATGTCCACTTTGCCCTGATTCAGAGCCCAAAGGCTAACAATGGGAGGCAAGGTGTAGTGCAGGCCTGCTATTTGCAGTGCACATTTGACTGTGGCCAGGGGCATGCTTAAATCTGCTGCTGCTCCTGGCTGCAGGTGGGTGCTCTGATGATGGAGAACCTGCTGGACATCAAGTGGTCTGACATCCAACAGGCGGTGCCCGCCTTCATCACCATCACCATGATCCCGCTCACCTACTCTGTGGGTCAGTGGCCTCTGGATGGCAACCAGGCAGTGACTTTCTCCTGTGAAGGAGCTTCACGTGGAACAGGGTTCTTGATACGGATGGGGTGAGCGAGGGTCTAGTGCGAGCCCTGAGAATCTGCTCATGCGTTGGTGCTTGATTTCCGTTGCGCTGACGAGGGCAAGCAACCAGGCACACTAGAAAGGTGCTTACACTTCCTCTACAAACCTCACACTGTCCCCTCACGTGCCACACCCGCTCAGTCTTCCTACCACCCCCAACACCATCTCCTGCCCAACACCATCTCCATGCCTGCCTTTCATCCTCACAATCACCTGCTTGTCTGTGAATGCTTCACACCCACCATGTTGGCAACTAGCAGGACCCTGATGCAATCAAACGCACACCCAACTGTGCCCAACATCCGCCCGCCCTGCTGCACTTTGCTTTCATCATGCCACCACGTCACCTCCACATACAACTTGCATGCACTGCCTCAGTCAGGCTGATCGCAGGCCATGCCCACACACCACTCCCCGCTACCTGTGGCTGCCATAGCATATTCAGAGTGGCGCTGTCACACTAGAATGCGTGTAGCCTGGTAGCGGGTAGCGGGCAGCCTGTCACACTAGAATGTGGGTAGTCTCACTAGGCTTGATCAGCTAAGTCGGGCACCCCACCAGCACCATGTGTGTGTGGGGCCCGCTGACTTGTGCTCCTGCCCTCCCTGGCCGCAGCCTATGGAGTGCTAGGGGGCGTGTTCATCTACGTTGCCTTGTACCTGGGCTTCCTTTTGTATGACCTGGTGCTGGCAGCGCTGGGCTGGTCTGAGTTGACTGTGAAGAATGTGAGCGTGGGGTGGTGGGCGGAGCACAGGGCAAGGCTGGGCAGTGTCAATGGGAAGGGAGAGCTGGGCAGTGTCAATGGGAGGTGCAGGGGCACAATTGAGGAGGCATTGACGTGTGATTGGCGCTTTGACGTGTGATTGGCAGGCGGGCGGGCGGGCGGGCGGGCGGGCGGGCGGGCGGGCGGGCGGGCGGGCGGGCGGGCGGGCGGGCGGGTGGGTGGGCGGGCGGGCGGGCGGGTAGGCGGGCTGATCTGTTCTCTCCTTGTACAACACGCTTTGTAGTAATTCTGAATGACCTCAGCCCCTTGCTGCTGCTCACACAGCTGCTGCCACTACAACTGGCTGGCTCTGCTGAGGGTGCTGCCAGTTGGCTTTGGCAGTGCACCTGACACGTCCTGGCTAACCCGACATGTCCTGGGGTGCAAGTGCAGGTTTTGCAGGATGCAGTTCCAGAAGCCTTGCAGCCTAATGAGGACGAGGAGGAGGAGGGTTTCACATCGGTAAAGGTGGACCACACGGCCCACCCAGCATGATGGGCATCTAGTGGGGCTCATAGGGCGATGTCAAGGCGCGCAGCCATGCCTTTCGTAGCCACGCCTGCTTACAAGGCCAGGTTTGGCAGTGTCTGACCCTGGTACACAGATTGAATACAGGCCGCGAGCTCATCATTGTGTGGCAAGTACCTGTCTGCGTGACAAGGCCCTGTTGCGCAAGTGGCGGCGATAGCCAGCTACAACAAGTCAGCTCCAACAGGAAATATCGAATCCCTCACATAGGGGATATGTGTGAGCATGAGCTATAGGAGCTTGAGCTTGTAATGGAGGCACACAACCGATGGGCGGGGCTGAAGTGGGCAGTAGCCTTGACAATAAAGAGCTCGCAGCTTGTGTTGCTCTCACAACTATTGCATTATTTGGGAGTGGCATGAGGGCGGAAGGGTACAGAAGTTGGCAATGACAGTTGCTATGAAGTCATGAGGACACCTGAGTGTGAGATACTCCAGAAGACACGAGGTGTCTCTCGTCGGACATTTTCCCCCAGGTCATCGAAACCTGTCGATGTCGCAAAATTGATGGGGTCATCGAAATAAGGTCGATTGCGGTCGAGGTTGGCTTAAAGCAGCTGACCGATGGGCTGAGACGGGCGAGACCGGCAAACAGCATGTCGGGTTGTTGTTAACCTCGTGCGGTGTACACCACAGGCCAGTGAGGCAGCGAACACACTAGGGGTGGTGCGTACCCAACAGGCCATCTATGTAACACGGTATGCCCCAAGGTTACAAACTTTCAGGTTGCATGAAGGTTTCGCAATGGAAGCGCGAAGAAAGCAAAAGAATTGCGAAGGACAGCACACTGCCACACCAGCCAGGAGCAAATCGCAGCCAACAGCGTAGCCAACAGCTGTAGTTGCGAGCCAAAAGCCAGCCAGCCATTGCCAGCTAGCAGCCTCACAACAAAACATATCGCAGCCAAATGCAGGCCACTAGCAGCCTGCAGCCTCATCGCATTCGCGACCAGGTCGAGCGAAAGGAGCAGAAAGCGCAGCGAGATTGTAAGGCTCATGTGGCTTGGGTTGCTTGCAGGTGGAGCGCCAGGAACTCAAAACAAGATCAACGCGGCACAGCTAAGAGGACAGTCAATAGCTAGGAGCCAGGAAGCGCAGCCATTGGAAGCAGTTAGGCGGCGAAGCTGTAGGGATGAGCGGCAATGATGAGCGGCACCGATGAAAGGCAATCATGAGCAGCACCCTCCCAATCCCTCCCCCAACCCCGTTCCCCCCTACACACTCCACTCTACAAATGGTGAGTGGCTTGCTGTTGCAAATGTGTAGCTCCATGTACACAGTCTGACCGCTAGCATGCCCTTGTTGACTGGTTCTGATGGTCACACCCATCCCCCTTGTTCACTACCACCACTACCAGCACCTCCCCTCCCCCTTTCCTTTCCCTATGGACACCCTCTTGATGGTATGTATGATTGTCATGTGTACACATACATATGATTGTACATTAGCGATGTTGCTATGCATATCCCTGCTGCTATGTATACCTGCTGCTATGCATGTATATCAATCTATGCCATGCATGTGCCATGCCTGATGTTAAGGGCTTGGGCCTGATGATGTGCACGGACGGGTGGCGTCACAAGCGAGCTGCCAAGGGCCCACCCCTCCCCTCCCCTCCCCTCCCCATGCATGATCACAAGCATGCCCCTTGCTTGCTGCAGGTCTAACAGTCACACTCCAACCCCTTGGCCCCTTCCCCCTAACCCTAACCATCGCCAACACCTCCAATTCTCCTACGCCACCACTTCCCTCCTCCCCCTCACTTCCCCTCGACATCGGAGTCTACTCTCTACCCTACCCATCAGCCAGGGAAAAAAACCCTCTTCTCCCTCTTCTCCATGCCCAATCTCATTCCTCATCTTCCTCTCCTGCCTGCCCTCTCTTCTCCATCTTCTCCCGTACCCTTCTAAAAAGTGGCTAACCGCCTGCCGGTAAGTGGCTGACACCCAGCACAGCCCAGCTGGCCTTCTGCCCCTTGGCCCCTTCCTCCTTGCCTCTGCTGTCCCAACACCACCACCTCCAAGTCCGCAACCCCGTCTACTTCCCCCTACCCCGGCGTGCAGCCTGGAGCCGGCGTTAGTAGTAGCAGCCAACCCAGCCCTCTCTAGCCATGCCATGCCCACACACAACAAAGATTTAGCCATCCCATCCCTCTTCCAAGGGGACAGCAGTTGGACAGCCACGCCAAGCCAAGCCAAGCACTTGGGTGGTTGCCAGTCCGTGCTTGTTGTGCGACATGGCTTGTTATTGTTGTTGTTGTCGTTGTGCTGATGATGTTGCTGTTGTTGGTGGTGATGGTGGTGGTGGTGGTGGTGGTATGTTGGCCTTGGTGTTGGTGTTATCATTGTTGTTGTTGCGGGGCGCTAGTGCATCGATGCAGGTGCTCAGCATTCCCGCAGGTCTTGTGTTTTGACAATTAGCCTGTGTAACATCGATGAGTTTACTGCCATAATCGATCCCCCATCGACTTAAGGATAAAGCCGACTCGAACATGCCTCGAACATGCCCCGAACATGCCTCGAAATCACACAAATCGAATCGACACCCCATCGAGATTTTGGATCGATAATAGCAAGCGTCGGTTCCCCTAGTCGGTCAACATTCGAGGCGGGATCGGCGGGGGGGAAAGTGTCCGACGGCCTGGGCCGCTGCTTAGGTCATCAGGATTGCCTCCATCGACAACCCCAGCCGACGTCTTAGTTGATCTTCATTTTTTGACTACCATGACCAGCACGTCGGCCAAGCAGCCTAACGGCTGACGGCTTAAGCGGTGTAAGCCACCTATCCTTATGACTACGGCGTCGGACATTTTCCCCCCCGCCGATCCCGCCTTGATACGGACCAATTAGGGGGATCGACGCTGAGTGATATCGGCCCATTGCGTCGATGGGGGCGTCGATTCGATGGGGGTATCGATTTGTGTGACGTCGAGGCATGTTTGAAGCATGTTTGAGGCATGTTCGAGTCGGCTCCATCCATCGATTGTATGGCATGAGTCACGAGGGCAATATCACAAGGTTGCATAGATGGTCTGCCTGAGCTCAAAGGTATTCTTTGGACCCAAGCCGCTTGTGACATAGTCCAGGGCTCCAAACACACCTAGGCCCTTGGCCTTGCGCGAGTCTACGCCCCCCTCATCACTGACCATCACACCAGTCAGCTTCACCTTGTGCCCTCCTGTTGGGTCTTTAGTGCCCGCCAGCACCGTGACTTGCAGCACACACTGGGCAGCCTGCGTGGCCACCACCTCGTGCAGGGCCACCAGCGACACTCGGGCCTGATGGTGGCCGTCCAGGATGGTGGGGGAGCAGGTGCAGCCAGACAGGCACTCCACGGAGGCCATGCCCATGCCCGCATAGCTGCGCAGGTGCGCCACCTCAATCGTCACCAAGTCCTGCACACCAGGTGCCAGTGCCATCACCTCCATGACTCGACATCACTTGGCATTACATGCATACCAGGTGACAGTTGCAAGCTCCACATGGCAGTGCTGGCATTCTCTGTGGGATGTGTGCAAAAGCCAGCTTGTTGCAGCATGCTTGTCAATGGGGTGGTGTAGCCCCAGCCAGGTGGGAGTGTGGATGGGTGGTGGGGCGGGCTGGCACAGGGCCTCACCTGGTCCTGTGCACCCTCCAGGAGGGACTTTGCAGATGTCGTGGTGTCCAGCTTGAGCCTGATCTGGGCCCCAGGCTGAGAGGCTATGAAGCCCCATTTGGCACGCTTGTCTGGGGCCTGGTCGTTCATCCAACTGAAAGAGGCTGCGGCATGTCAATGTGACAAGCAGCACTGGCTGGCAGCCTTGCTGGGCCACATATTGCCAGAAAAATTCCCATGCATGTCACCACATGGGCTCCATAGGGCTGGTCACAAGCAGGGCTCCATTGCCCTGCTGTTTGTGGGGCTTCCTCAAGGACGCAGAGGACAAGCTGTCACGAGAGGCAAGAAACCCTCACAACCAAACTGCGGCATTCTGTTGAGCTAGCCAGTCCTGTGTGAGCTGTAGCAAGGCTTGCCTTGGCCACAGTGGCGGCGCTCACACGCAGGTAAGACGTCATGCACAGGCCAGAATGTGTCGCGCATCATTGCCACCCAATGCAGACTATGGCTAGGTTCAGTTTACAGCTAATGACCACCGCTAGCCTGCAGTGAGCATCCTTGGGCTGCCCAGGCCTTCCCCAGAGCAAGACCCTCAGGGCTGCTCATTCACAATATAAAAAATATCGGTAAAATACTTGGTAAAATAGACGGTAAAATAGGACCTTGGACCATGGTGGGATGATGATCACTCCATGAATCTCTCGGGAGCACCGCACCACCCGGGTCAGCTCAGCAGTGAATGGCAAGCAGCCATGTGAGGAGGAGCTGAACAAACTCAGTGCCACCAGGCCTGCAGACTGGAAGCCCCCAGCAGGGCAGGTGGAAGCCCGCCTGGTGCGCCCAGCATGGAGCCAGCGGCGTGACCAGCCAGTGCGGGGCCTGATGTGGTGCCCGGTAGTGTACCCCCGCAAGCCCCCACAGCCCCCATGCAGCAGCCAGGAAGCCACACAGCCTGCAGCCTCAGAGCCTGGGCCCAGCACTCCCGCACCAGCCAAGCGCAGCAAGCGCACCAAGGCTGCGCAGGCAGCTGATCCCACCCAGCCCACCAAGGGCACAGGCAAGGGCAAGGGCAAGGCTGCCAAAGCCAAGCCAGCACCACAGCCAGGCAGGTGGCTGGACAGGAACTGCAATGCGGCATTGAACATGCAGCGCATTGGGGAGAGCAGGTGGCGTCCACTGGAGCTGTGCTACTGGCCAGACCAGGGAGCTCTGCCAGCCAAGGGCAAGGAGTACCCTGGCCTGGGGTACAAGCGGCTGCGAGACAAGCCACCCAAGGCCCAGGAGCAGCAGCCTGCTGTGGCACAGTAGTGTGTGTGCCCCCCCATTTGAGCTGTCATTAGCTTACATTAGCGCATGTTTTGTCATGCCAACTCTACACAACAGCCCTCAGGGGTCAGGCAATAATGTAGGTGGTAGGCGCTCATGTGCCATGTGCACTGGGTTACTCCACACAGCCCAATAACACCATTTGAGTCAGGCCACTATTGCCCACTAGTATATTCCCGCTAGTGGCTGCTAGTGGCCACTACTGGTTCGGCTCAAATGGAGGCCCTAGTGAGGGACAAGGGGGCTGCTCAATCACAATGGCTTGTACTTGGATCGGTAAAATAGACGGGACATGGCACACACCTGGACTGGGTGAGGCATCAGGGACTGCAATCTCCTGTAGCGCCCCTCCTGCAACATGGCACCAGAACACAGGTCCAGGCAGGCAACACACTGTGTGGCTGCTGCCTATGTTTGCAACAAAGTACCATAATAGACCACTGTAATGGACCACTGGCCGAGCCCTGAAAAACCAGGGAAGAGCACCGCCAAGCAAGAACAGCGCCCGGCAAAACGCCCTCGACACCAAGTTTTGTTGCGGTGTGCTCTGCTCCAATGCGTGTGCTCCGCGCTGTGTGAGCATCGAGGTTGTTGATGCCAACGCAGGTCCCTTGCTCGCCAGCTTGAAAGTACCGGCAACAGCGGTGGGAGCAGTGGAAAGCTGAGTAGCGCCTATCCCGCATGCCTTTTTCTTGCCTTGTGTTCCAGTCTTGTGCCTTAGCCTCGGTCAAGCTCTGTCTGTGCCCAACATGCTGAGCTGCACGCAACCAAAGCCCCTGGGGTGCTGCACTGCAGGGCCGCAAGAAGACTAAGCAAAGGGTACAAATTAACTCACAGCTTCGCTTAATTGCTTAATTGTTTATTCTATGCATCCTCCTCAGCTGCCTGGTTGGCCACCCCACACAGGGTTACACCAGCGCCCCCACACCTTAGGCTGTGCAGTCCCCCTGTGCACCTGGTGCAGCCACTCTACCCCCTATCACCCCACGGGCCCCTGCCCAGCCAGCCAGCATGGACTAGGACCCTGCTGACTGAGACTGTGACTCTGAATCTGACTCTGACTGACTTCTTTTGACTTTGGCTTAGATTGACATTCAGACTCGGACTCTGAGTCAGTGCCCGCATTGCAGCCTCCACCCCCCACCCGCAGCACCAGTTGGACCACCCCTGGCCCTTGACAGCAAAGACCACTGATGCTGAGGCCGCTGAAGGAGTTATGCAGGTGATTTGACCAGCTTCCTGACAGTCTACAACCACCTGCAGCGTCGCTGGGCAGCACAGATCTTGAGGGGAACTTCAACGCCATCAGCACGCACTCCATGCAGCTTGAGGTCAGCATGGAGCAACACTTCCCATCCCGTAGGTGTGCGAGGTATTCTATGTCATAAGTTTTTATGAGTGCATGCACATCATGCCAACTTCAGGCCATAGCCCTGTCACATAGGTCAGGCAATAGGTGGTAGGCGCCCATGCCAAAGCACCACCTCTAGTGACTGTCCAAGGTGCTGTGCGTGATTCAATAGCCACACCCATGTGCTGCATAGTGAGCACCCATGCCTACACCCTTGCCCTCTCAGCAAAAGGATGAAACCTAATGAAGAACTGCCAGGCACGCTGCATCCTACTCGCCCCTGGACTCACCAATGAAGCATTTGTCGGACCGGCTCTCCCAGTTGCCAGGGATCATGGGGGGCGGCAGCGCGTTGTGCGCCGCATGTGCAGGGCGCCGGCGTGACGGACCCTGCGCAGTCGGCTTGGCACACACACTGTGCATCATGCATGAATGAAGAAAAGGAAGAGCCTAGGGACGGGCATCAAGGGAGGAGGGTGACAAGGGGGTAGACACCCTTCCCACCCAGCCTCCGCATTAGGCAGCATCAACCATGCTATCCCAGACAGCACCCTCCCAGACGTCCCATGCAGCAGCTTGTAGGCTATATGTGTGTGCATGACCTGTAAGCCCAGCGCGCTACCTTTGCTGCGCCTTGCCGCCTTGCATCAGCCACAGCAATAGCAAGGAGGCCTTCAGAGACTGTGCAGGGACCATGGCAGCATTTGCCCTCACTTTGGTGGCATCGGCGAAGAGCTGGATCACCAGGTCGGCCATGGCACGGTGCCCAGTATTGCCGTCTGCACAGCAACGCAGGCGCCACCATGTTTGCAGGGGGGGTGGGACAGCAGATGACGGGGCTGGTGGTTTGCTGGATGGCATCGCAGGCATGATGCCTGCAGAGCACAAGCTCATCCAGTTACACCCGCCCTACCGCCCTACATGCTTGACGTGCCCTCATCAAGCAAGCCTAGACTGGTGGGTCCGTAGTCTGATGGGCTGCAGCAATGCGGGCAGTATTCAGCTAGACCACATCATCGACAATTGTCATGTGATGCTGATCTTGTTGTTGCTGCTGCTGCTGCTGCTGATGATGATGATGATGATGATGACGGTGGCATGCCAAATAGCAGGCACCTGGTGCTGCTCAGGAGGGCACCCCAGCCTGATTGGTTGCAGGCTGCACCAAGACATAGCCCAGGGTGGGGCCAGCCTGGGTAGCCACGCGTGGGCCCACCTGGGTGCACCACATCAAAGTAGAACACATCACCGCGCAGCTGCTGGTCAAGGGCTTGGTCCTCCCTCCCACCGTCATCTCTTGCGCGTGTGCGTGACACGTTGAAGCCACGCACTGCTGGTGCCAGTGCTGCAAAAGCTAATGGGGAGTGGTTGGCTGCAGGCCACCTACCTGGGTGCCTCCTCCCAGCTGCCTGGCGGCCAGGACCGCTTCAACTACTTCAAGTCGGTAGGTTAGCATGGTGGGGCAGAAGTCAGGGCAGATGTAAGGACAGGGCTGCTGCAGTAGTAAGGTGGGAACATGAGGCTACTGGTCAGTTTGGCGCAGCCCCCACGACCCTCCTGCTCCTCCTGCTCCTCCTCTCCTCTCCTCACCCCACCCCACCCCATGCCCAAACAACACCCCTGCAGCTGCTCCAACCCTGCTCCTGACCTCACTTCCCTGACCCTCCTGGCCCCTGCCCCATCTTCCACCGCGGCTGCAGGTGGTCAGCCTGCCTGACGTGCGCAAGACCAGTGCAGCCTGGGACTGGTCAGGACTAGCGCACGCTGACCTGTGGGCCGCCCTGCTGTCTTTCTTGGTCAGACCCATACCTACCCGACCCCTACCCCTGCTTGACACTGACACTGACACTGACACTCACACTCACACTCACACTCACACTCACACTCACACTCACACTCACACTCACACTCACACTCACACTCACACTGACACTGACACTGACACTGACACTGACACTGACACTGACACTGACACTGACACTGACACTGACACTGACACTGACACTGACACTGACACTGACACTGACACTGACACTGACACTGACACTGACACTGACACTGACACTGACACTGACACTGACACTACCCTGCTCCAGCCGGACTCCTGGCCTGGCTTGCACCCAGGGGCCTTTGCCTTGCACCCTGCTAAACCGCCAAGTTCATGCTGGCAGCTGGGCATAACACCTGCATGCTACCTTGTCTCCATGCAGCATTCTTTCAAGCTAGCAGGGGCATCTCGTCATCCTTGGTGGCCTTGTCTCAGTGCCCTGCCTGCTGCTGGTCACCCTCCCTGCTGCTTGCCACCCTGCCTGCACCCTGGACAACCCTGATTGCAGTACCTGGACTTCCTGGACTGCACCGGCACGCTCTTCTCCATGGCCACGTACCTGGACCGCATGCTGCCGGGCTTCATCAACCATAGAACGTCTGAATTTCCTCGTCAGGTCCGCTAGCAGCTGCTAGCACCAGGTCAGGGTCTCAAGCAGCACTGGGAAAGACCGTGCCCTGGCCAGCAGGGGCGGCGTACTGAGTGCGGATAATGGCTAGAAGGAGACATCGGCATAAGGGCACAAGGGACAATGGCTGGGGAGAAGCAGGGAGCTAGGAATGGAAATTAAGGCAGGTGCTTAGAAAATGACAGCAAGGAAGACGGAGGGAAGCTGTAGGCAGTGTGCAGAGCAAGCCCAAGAGGTTAGTGGAAGTTGGGAACGAAGCATGAAAACGACGGAGGGAAGCTTGAGAGAAGAAGGCGTGCTTGATCGGTGCCCCTGCCGTGTAGACTGCGGCTTTCTGAGTGGACGGCATCGCAATCATCATCGGGTCGCTTTTGGGCACCTCGCCCCTTACTGTGTTCATCGAGTCCGCGACCGGCATCCGCGAGGGCGGGCGCACCGGGCTCACGGCGTTGACCGTCGCGGCCTGGTTCCTGGTATCACTCTTCTTCACACCCATCATCGCCGCCATCCCACCATATGCAACGGGCCCTGCGTTGGTGCTGGTGAGCCTTGTTGACCCCATAGCCACCTCTTGCTGCGGCTGGAATCAGGAACCCACTGTATAGCTGCATGCTGTTGCTGCTGCTGCATGCATGCATGCGCAACACAACAATGTGTGAAGCATGTGCACTTTACCCTGATTCAGAGCCCAAAGGCTAACAATGGGAGGCAAGGTGTGGTGCAGGCCTGCTAGCAGTGCACATTTGACTGTGGCCAGGGGCATGCTTAAATCTGCTGCTGCTCCTGGCTGCAGGTGGGTGCTCTGATGATGGAGAACCTGCTGGACATCAAGTGGTCTGACATCCAACAGGCGGTGCCCGCCTTCATCACCATCACCATGATCCCGCTCACCTACTCTGTGGGTCAGTGGACTCTGGCTGTGGCTGGCAACCAGGCAGTGACTTTCTCGTGTGAAGGAGCTTCACGTGGAACAGGGTTCATGATGCGGATGGGGTGAGGGTCTAGTGCGAGCCCTGAGAATCTGCTCATGCGTTGGTGCTTGATTTCCGTTGCGCTGACGAGGGCAAGCAACCAGGCACACTAGAAAGGTGCTTACACTTCCTCTACAAACCTCACACTGTCCCCTCACGTGCCACACCCGCTCAGTCTTCCTACCACTCCCAACACCATCTCCTGCCTAACACCATCTCCATGCCTGCCTTTCATCCTCACAATCACCTGCTTGTCTGTGAATGCTTCACACCCACCATGTTGGCAACTAGCAGGACCCTGATGCAATCAAACGCACACCCAACTGTGCCCAACATCCGCCCGCCCTGCTGCACTTTGCTTTCATCATGCCACCACGTCACCTCCACATACAACTTGCATGCACTGCCTCAGTCAGGCTGATCGCAGGCCATGCCCACACACCACTCCCCGCTACCTGTGGCTGCCATAGCATATTCAGAGTGGCGCTGTCACACTAGAATGCGTGTAGCCTGGTAGCGGGTAGCGGGCAGCCTGTCACACTAGAATGTGGGTAGTCTCACTAGGCTTGATCAGCTAAGTCGGGCACCCCACCAGCACCATGTGCGTGTGGGGCCCGCTGACTTGTGCTCCTGCCCTCCCTGGCCGCAGCCTATGGAGTGCTAGGGGGCGTGTTCATCTACGTTGCCTTGTACCTGGGCTTCCTTTTGTATGACCTGGTGCTGGCAGCGCTGGGCTGGTCTGAGTTGACTGTGAAGAATGTGAGCGTGGGGTGGTGGGCGGAGCACAGGGCAAGGCTGGGCAGTGTCAATGGGAAGGGAGAGCTGGGCAGTGTCAATGGGAGGTGCAGGGGCACAATTGAGGAGGCATTGACGTGTGATTGGCGCTTTGACGTGTGATTGGCAGGCGGGCGGGCGGGCGGGCGGGCGGGCGGGCGGGCGGGCGGGCGGGCGGGCGGGCGGGCGGGCGGGCGGGCGGGCGGGCGGGCGGGCGGGCGGGCGGGCGGGCGGGCGGGCGGGCGGGCGGGCGGGCGGGCGGGCGGGCGGGCGGGTGGGTGGGCGGGTGGGTGGGCGGGTGGGTGGGCGGGCGGGCGGGTAGGCGGGCTGATCTGTTCTCTCCTTGTACAACACGCTTTGTAGTAGTTCTGAATGACCTAAGCCCCTTGCTGCTGCTCACACTGCTGCTGCCACTACAACTGGCTGGCTCTGCTGAGGGTGCTGCCAGTTGGCTTTGGCAGTGCACCTGACACGTCCTGGCTAACCTGACATGCCCTGGGGTGCAAGTGCAGGTTTTGCAGGATGCAGTTCCAGAAGCCTTGCAACCTAATGAGGACGAGGAGGAGGAGGGTTTCACATCGGTAAAGGTGGACCACACGGCCCACCCAGCATGATGGGCATCTAGTGGGGCTCATAGGGCGATGTCAAGGCGCGCAGCCATGCCTTTCGTAGCCACGCCTGCTTACAAGGCCAGGTTTGGCAGTGTCTGACCCTGATATACAGATTGAACACAGGCCGCGAGCTCATCATTGTGTGGCAAGTACCTGTCTGCGTGACAAGGCCCTGTTGCGCAAGTGGCGGCGATAGCCAGCTACAACAAGTCAGCTCCAACAGGAAATATCGAATCCCTCACATAGGGGATATGTGTGAGCATGAGCTGTAGGAGCTTGACAGTGCGTTTCCAATAGGCTGCATGGGAGCTGGGAGCTGGGAGAGGAGCCGCATGGGCCCATGCACCTATTTGGTGTTTCCATTGCGCTAAATCTGGGAGCTTGGAGCTACATGGACCCTTTTGGCAGCATTTTTATAAGTTTGCAACACGACTCTTGTAGGCTGGTGCTATGCAAGGCTATGATCTCTGCCTATTGCAGGTTGTGGTGCAACTCTGCTTGAAACAGGTTGCTGCAGTTAGCAGGACTCCAGGTTTGGTGACAACAAGTTCGCTCTTCTCCCGTTAGCTGGGGTGGCGAGGATGAAGGTGGCAAGCAGCGTAGCAAGCAGCGCAGCAAGTAGCAAGTAGATGCAAGTAGCGTAGCAAGTAGATGTGCACGGCAAGCTAAGCTAACCTCCGCGTCAGCTGTACAAGCTGCGCAAGCGGGACTAGCTAAACATGCGGTCAGAGCAAAGCACAGCAGGTGCATGCAAACAGCAACTTTGCAGGCACGCAGGAATCCATCAGCGGTTTAGAAGCTGCAGGTTGCTCAGCAATGTTGAGGTTGCGGTAGAACTGCGTTGTCTCCTCAGCGATGTTGCCAGTGGACCGATACGGCGACCGATACGGCCGACACGGGTACAGCCAGGGGCACAGGCGCGCAGAGCAGCGAAGAGCAGTGCAGAGCATAGCAGAGCGCAAAATACTGAATTTGCAGCTCCCATGTCCTCCGCGCCTGGCTCCAAGCATTGGAAACGGGAGCGCGGAGGAGCCGCATGGAGACCGCATGCACCGTTTTTGGCTCGAGCTCCCACCTCCCAGCTCCCGCTCCCACGCCTCCATGCAAAAAAGTGCCATGCAGCTCCCAGCTCCCAACTCCCACGCATTGGAAACGCACTGTGAGCTTGTAATGGAGGCACACAACCGATGGGCGGGGCTGAAGTGGGCAGTAGCCTTGACAATAAAGAGCTCGCAGCTTGTGTTGCTCTCACAACTATTGCATTATTTGGGAGTGGCATGAGGGCGGAAGGGTCCAGAAGTTGGCAATGACAGTCGCTATGAAGTCATGAGGACACCTGAGAGTGAGATGCTCCAGAAGACACGAGGTGTCTCTCGTCGGACATTTTCCCCCAGGTCATCGAAACCTGTCGATGTCGCAAAATCGATGGGGTCATCGAAATAGGGTCGATTGCGGTCGAAGTTGGCTGAAAGCAGCTGACCGATGGGCTGAGACGGGCGAGACCGGCAAACAGCATGTCGGGTCGTTATTAACCCCGTGCGGTGTACACCACAGGCCAGTGAGGCAACGAACACACTAGGGGTGGTGCGAACCCAACAGGCCATCTATGTAACACGGTATGCCCCAAGGTTACAAACTTTCAGGTTGCATGAAGGTTTCGCAAAGGAAGCGCGAAGAGAGCAAAGAATTGCCACACCAGCCAGGAGCAAATCGCAGCCAACAGCGTAGCCAACAGCTGTAGTTGCTAGCCAAAAGCCAGCCAGCCATTGCCAGCTAGCAGCCTCACAACATAACATATCGCAGCCATATGCAAGCCATTGGCAGCCTGCAGCCTAATCGCATTCGCGACCAGGTCGAGCGAAAGGAGCAGAAAGCGCAGCGAGATTGTAAGGCTCATGTGGCTTGGGTTGCTTGCAGGTGGAGCGCCAGGAACTCAAAACAAGATCAACACGGCACAGCTAAGAGGACAGTCAATAGCTAGGAGCCAGGAAGTGCAGCCATTGGAAGCAGTTAGGCGGCGAAGCTGTAGGGATGAGCGGCAATGATGAGCGGCAATGATGAGCGGCACCGATGAAAGGCAATCATGAGCAGCACCCTCCCAATCCCTCCCCCAACCCCATTTCCCCCTACACACTCCACTCTACAAATGGTGAGTGGCTTGCTGTTGCAAATGTGTGGCTCCATGTACACAGTCTGACCGCTAACATGCCATGCATGTGCCATGCCTGATGTCAAGGGCTTGGGCCTGATGATGTGCACGGACGGGTGGCGTCACAAGCGAGCTGCCAAGGGCCAACCCCTCCCCTCCCCTCCCCTCCCCTCCCCTCCCCTCCCCTCCCCTCCCCTCCCCTCCCCTCCCCTCCCCTCCCCTCCCCTCCCCTCCCCTCCCCTCCCCTCCCCTCCCCTCCCCTCCCCTCCCCTCCCCTCCCCTCCCCTCCCCTCCCCTCCCCTCCCCTCCCCTCCCCTCCCCTCCCCTCCCCTCCCCTCCCCTCCCCTCCCCTCCCCTCCCCTCCCCTCCCCTCCCCTCCCCTCCCCTCCCCTCCCCTCCCCTCCCCTCCCCTCCCCTCCCCTCCCCTCCCCTCCCCTCCCAGGGCAGCAGCCAGGAAAGCAGCTTGGAGGCACAGTGTGAAGCAGCCATACAAGAAAGCGGCAGCCATACTGGGGCAGGAGGACGCCAATAGCCAAGAGTTAAGGTGAGTGCAAATGTTGTTAAGGTGTTTGGCCAGCCTGCGCACCTCTAGTCATGCATGTCCTTGTTTGTTGATCACAAGCATGCCCCTTGCTTGCTGCAGGTCTAACAGTCACACTCCAACCCCTTGGCCCCTTCCCCCTAACCCTACCCATCGCCAACACCTCCAATTCTCCTACGCCACCACTTCCCTCCTCCCCCTCACTTCCCCTCGACATCGGAGTCTACTCTCTACCCTACCCAGCAGCCAGGAAAAAAAACCCTCTTCTCCCTCTTCTCCATGCCCAATCTCATTCCTCATCTTCCTCTCCTGCCTGCCCTCTCATCTCCATCTTCTCCCGTACCCCTCTAAAAAGTGGCTAACCGCCTGCCGGTAAGTGGCTGACACCTAGCCCAGCCCAGCCCAGCTGGCCTCCTGCCCCTTGGCCCCTTCCTCCTTGCCTCTGCTGTCCCAACACCACCACCTCCAAGTCCGCAACCCCGTCTACTTCCCCCTACCCCAGCGTGCAGCCTGGAGCCGGCGCTAGTAGTAGCAGGCCAACCCAGCCCTCTCTAGCCATGCCATGCCCACACACAACAAAGACTTAGCCATCCCATCCCTCTTCCAAGGGGACAGCAGTTGGACAGCCACGCCAAGCCAAGCCAAGCACTTGGGTGGTTGCCAGTCCGTGCTTGTTGTGCGACATGGCTTGTTGTTGTTGTTGTTGTTGTTGTTGTTGTTGTTGTGCTGATGATGTTGCTGTTGTTGGTGGTGATGGTGGTGGTGGTGGTGGTATGTTGGCCTTGGTGTTGGTGTTATCATTGTTGTTGTTGCGGGGCGCTAGTGCATCGATGCAGGTGCTCAACATTCCCGTAGATCTTGTGTTTTGACAATTAGCCTGTGTAACATCGATGAGTTTACTGCCATAATCGATCCCCCATCGAATTAAAGATAAAGCCGACTCGAACATGCCTCGAACATGCCCCGAACATGCCTCGAAATCACACAAATCGATACCCCATCGAATCGACGCCCCCATCGACGCAATGGGCCGATATCACTCAGCGTCTATCCCCCTAATCGGTCAACATTCGAGGCGGGATGGGCCGATATCACTCAACGTCTATCCCCCTAATCGGGATTACCCCATCGAGCGATTGGGCCGATATCAGTCGGCGTCGATCCCCCTATCGAATCGACACCCCATCGAGATTTTGGATCGATAATAGCAAGCGTCGGTTCCCCTAGTCGGTCAACATTCGAGGCGGGATCGGCGGGGGGGAAAGTGTCCGACGGCCTGGGGCCCAGGCTGGGCCGCTGCTTAGGTCATCAGGATTGCCTCCTACGACAACCCCAGCCGACGTCTTAGGCCCCTATTCCAATGTCGAGGCGAGGCGAGGCGAGGTGCATGGGGTGCTTTTTCGAGGCGAGGCGGCGAGGCGAGGCGGCGAGGTCTCCATGTCCCTCTAACCGCCCCCAACCGCCCTACCTCGCCCCTCGCGATTTCAATGGCGAGGCGAGGTCGAGATGCCCATGCCACCATTATTGCGTGCATGGGGCCTCGCCGTCTCGCCACTAGGGCGCGACCGGCCTTGTTAATATTAACATAACTTTCTTAACAAGAGAGAAACCTTAACAAAAACCTTAACACACGCGGCCCGACCGCGTCCTGCACACGATCTTGCCGTGATGAACGGTGAAGCAGCCCTGGTTGGGATGCTGACCCCGACTGGGCCAATAATGCAGTCCTACCGCAAAGGAACTTTTGTCCGTGCAGAGCTATCCGCAAAACTACGGCGTTCGTCTGATGTATCACTATGATGGGACTTTGCGTGGATCAGGCTATGTAAGAAAGGCTAGTTGTAGTTTTGGGGGCCGGGTTTCAGGTTTGGTGACAACAAGGACGCAATTGTCCCGTTAGCTGGGGTGGTAGCGGGGATGATGGCAGTAAGCATCGCAAGCGCACATGCACAAACTGCGTCGTGCAAGTCAGTGCAGTCGTGCAAGTCAGGCTGCAAGTCAGGCTGCAAGTCAGGATTAGCTAGTCAAGCACTCTCCGCACCAGCGGGACTAGCTAAGTACCCTCCGGGGAGCTACGGCTCTCTACGGCGCTTACAATAGGCACATTACAATATCAGTATTGTTGTGGTCAACAATCTAGTCAAGCCTGTGTGCTTGCTATGCTAGGCGCAACTAGCCGTGTCGAACATCACGCAGCAACAAAAGGACAATAATGGCTGCGCGGCTTGCTCAGCGGCTTGCTCAGCGGCTTGCTTACCGGCTCAAGGGCTTGCGTGCCATCCAACACCTCTCACTGCCACCACCTCTCAACTCATACCAGCACAAGGTGCCCCTAAATGTCCTCAAACATGTCATCTGCCTGGCTCTTCAAATGTCGGGAGCGTTCTTTGTTGTATAATCGTGCATATTATACATCGCAAGACCTCCACCAAACCCCCATAGCACTCCGGGTCCCCAGGGTGGAGGCTAAAGTTGTTAAGGATGTGTTAAGGTTGTGTTAAGATCGTGTTAAGGTCAAAAACCTCAGGTGTTAATATTAACGGTCGCGCCCTACTCGCCACGCCTATCCCCCCCCCTAGGCCCAGCGAGGCGAGGCGAGGTCACAGGCGAGGTGTGACTGTTTTCCAGAACTGGCAGCTTGGCGACTCTGGGGGTGGCGAGTGGCTGCGCGATGCTCAGCATGTCTAGGTTGCCCGATTAGGGGGATAGAGGCTGAGTAATATCGGCCCATCCCGCCTCGAATCCGGACCAATTGCCAGTTGGCTTTGGCAGTGCACCTGACACGTCCTGGCTAACCTGACATGCCCTGGGGTGCAAGTGCAGGTTTTGCAGGATGCAGTTCCAGAAGCCTTGCAGCCTAATGTGGACGAGGAGGAGGAGGGTTTCACATCGGTAAAGGTGGACCACACGGCCCACCCAGCATGATGGGCATCTAGTGGGGCTCATAGGGCGATGTCAAGGCGCGCAGCCATGCCTTTCGTAGCCACGCCTGCTTACAAGGCCAGGTTTGGCAGTGTCTGACCCTGATATACAGATTGAACACAGGCCGCGAGCTCATCATTGTGTGGCAAGTACCTGTCTGCGTGACAAGGCCCTGTTGCGCAAGTGGCGGCGATAGCCAGCTACAACAAGTCAGCTCCAACAGGAAATATCGAATCCCTCACATAGGGGATATGTGTAGGGAGCGTCTCATGTACGTACATGTACGTACATGTAACTGTTACATTTCCGGGTTATACGGGTGTTACACGGGATGTTACACGGGTTGTTACATGCTAACGATTACGGGGTTCCTGGCATTATGGGCGTATAGCAGACTAAGCGTTCATCGCATGCCGCACGGTGCTACGCCAATCGCACACGTCCAGGCACCGGGACATGCATGATAAGGTTGTGTAAAAGCCAGAAGTTGTTGCGTGTAGAAGTCAGAAGTAGAAGTAGAAGTAGAAGTAGAAGTAGAAGTAGAAGTAGGAGTAGAAGTAGAAGTAGAAGTAGAAGTCAGAAGTTGCTGCGTGACGAGAAAGAGTCCGATCCTGCGCCTGACAGCCCGCTGAATGCCTTCAGGCATTGCTTCACCCCGGTCCTCTCGCGGCAGTGGGCCAAAACTTGCATTTGTGCCTGGCAGCCAACTGGCTCATGTTAGCGACGCCGAGCTTAGCCCGGTTGTTTGGTGGGCACCTTTTGCACTGGCACACCACAATGCCGTCGCTGTTGTAACGAAAGAGCGAACTTGCGATTTGCGAACTTGCTGAAGTACAACATCTGCTGACAATGTGACACTGTTGTAGACCTGTTGCTTGGAAGCATTGTCAGTAGCCATCAGCAGCTGCTAGAACTGCGACTGCGGCTTGCCGAGCTGCAGCCCGCGGCCCGCGACCCAAAAAATATTTTCTGGTGCGGGAGCAGTTGCGACCAGTGCGGCGGGGTGTACAAGCTCACTGTAACCAAGCCGAGCAGCTAAGAAGGCTATGTAACATGACCGGCACGTGTACGTATACGGGATGTAACATGTAACATAACATAACAATGTAACATGTAACGTTACACGGGTCCGGACGCTCCCTAGATATGTGTGAGCATGAGCTGTAGGAGCTTGAGCTTGTAATGGAGGCACACAACCGATGGGCGGGGCTGAAGTGGGCAGTAGCCTTGACAATAAAGAGCTCGCAGCTTGTGTTGCTCTCACAACTATTGCATTATTTGGGAGTGGCATGAGGGCGGAAGGGTCCAGAAGTTGGCAATGACAGTTTCTATGAAGTCATGAGGACACCTGAGAGTGAGATGCTCCAGAAGACACGAGGTGTCTCTCGTCGGACATTTTCCCCCAGGTCATCGAAACCTGTCGATGTCGCAAAATCGATGGGGTCATCGAAATAGGGTCGATTGCGGTCGAAGTTGGCTGAAAGCAGCTGACCGATGGGCTGAGACGGGCGAGACCGGCAAACAGCATGTCGGGTCGTTATTAACCCCGTGCGGTGTACACCACAGGCCAGTGAGGCAACGAACACACTAGGGGTGGTGCGAACCCAACAGGCCATCTATGTAACACGGTATGCCCCAAGGTTACAAACTTTCAGGTTGCATGAAGGTTTCGCAAAGGAAGCGCGAAGAGAGCAAAGAATTGCCACACCAGCCATTTTGGATCGATAATAGCAAGCGTCGGTTCCCCTAGTCGGTCAACATTCGAGGCGGGATCGGCGGGGGGGAAAGTGTCCGACGGCCTGGGCCGCTGCTTAGGTCATCAGGATTGCCTCCATCGACAACCCCAGCCGACGTCTTAGTTGATCTTCATTTTTTGACTACCATGACCAGCACGTCGGCCAAGCAGCCTAACGGCTGACGGCTTAAGCGGTGTAAGCCACCTATCCTTATGACTACGGCGTCGGACATTTTCCCCCCCGCCGATCCCGCCTTGATACGGACCAATTAGGGGGATCGACGCTGAGTGATATCGGCCCATTGCGTCGATGGGGGCGTCGATTCGATGGGGGTATCGATTTGTGTGACTTCGAGGCATCTTCGAAGCATGTTTGAGGCATGCTCGAGTCGGCTCCATCCATCGATTGTATGGCATGAGTCACGAGGGCAATATCACAAGGTTGCATGGATGGTCTGCCTGAGCTCAAAGGTATTCTTTGGACCCAAGCCGCTTGTGTCATAGTCCAGGGCTCCAAACACACCTAGGCCCTTGGCCTTGCGCGAGTCTACGCCCCCCTCATCACTGACCATCACACCAGTCAGCTTCACCTTGTGCCCTCCTGTTGGGTCTTTAGTGCCCGCCAGCACCGTGACTTGCAGCACACACTGGGCAGCCTGCGTGGCCACCACCTCGTGCAGGGCCACCAGCGACACTCGGGCCTGATGGTGGCCGTCCAGGATGGTGGGGGAGCAGGTGCAGCCAGACAGGCACTCCACGGAGGCCATGCCCATGCCCGCATAGCTGCGCAGGTGCGCCACCTCAATCGTCACCAAGTCCTGCACACCAGGTGCCAGTGCCACCACCTCCATGACTCGACATCACTTGGCATTACATGCATACCAGGTGACAGTTGCAAGCTCCACATGGCATGTGCTGGCATTCTCTGTGGGATGTGTGCAAACGCCAGCTTGTTGCAGCATGCTTGTCAATGGGGTGGTGCAGCCCCAGCCAGGTGGGAGTGTGGATGGGTGGTGGGGCGGGCTGGCACAGGGCCTCACCTGGTCCTGTGCACCCTCCAGGAGGGACTTTGCAGATGTCGTGGTGTCCAGCTTGAGCCTGATCTGGGCCCCAGGCTGAGAGGCTATGAAGCCCCATTTGGCACGCTTGTCTGGGGCCTGGTCGTTCATCCAGTTGAAAGAGGCTGCGGCAGAGAAAGGAAAAGGAGAAACAGGCAAGCAGCCACACCGTTGAGTGCTTGGCATGGAGGTGTTGCATGGAGATGGCCCCATGAGTGTTTGCTCCATGCCAATGTGACAAGCAGCACTGGCTGGCAGCCTTGCTGGGCCACATATAGCCAGAAAAATACCCATGCATGTCACCACATGGGCTCCATAGGGCTGGTCACAAGCAGGGCTCCATCGCCCTGCTGTTTGTGGGGCTTGCTCAAGGACGCAGAGGACAAGCTGTCACGAGAGGCAAGAAACCCTCACAAATAAACTGCGACATTCTGTTGAGCTAGCCAATCCAGTGTGAGCTGTGGCAAGGCTTGCATTGGCCACAGTGGCAGCGCTCACACGCAGGTAAGACGTCATGCATAGGCCAGAATTTGTCACGCATCATTGCCACCCAATGCAGACTATGGCTAGGTTCAGTTTACAGCTAATGACCACCGCTAGCCTGCAGTGAGCATCCTTGGGCTGCCCAGGCCTTCCCCAGAGCAAGACCCTCAGGGCTGCTCATTCACAATATGAAAAGGGTCAGTAAAATAGACGGTAAAATAAACGGTAAAATAGGACCTTGGACCATGGTGGGATGATGATCACTCCATGAATGTCTCGGGAGCACCGCACCACCCGGGTCAGCTCAGCAGTGAATGGCAAGCAGCCATGTGAGGAGGAGCTGAACAAACTCAGTGCCACCAGGCCTGCAGACTGGAAGCCCCCAGCAGGGCAGGTGGAAGCCCGCCTGGTGCGCCCAGCATGGAGCCAGCGGCGTGACCAGCCAGTGCGGGGCCTGATGTGGTGCCCGGTAGTGGCCCCACGCAAGCACCCACAGCCCCCATGCAGCAGCCAGGAAGCCACACAGCCTGCAGTCTCAGAGCCTGGGCCCAGCACTCCCCCACCAGCCAAGCGCAGCAAGCGCACCAAGGCTGAGCAGGCAGCTGAGCCCACCCAGCCCACCAAGGGCACATGCAAGGGCAAGGCTGTCAAAGCCAAGCCACCACCACAGCCAGGCAGGTGGCTGGACAGGAACTGCAATGCGGCATTGAACATGCAGCGCATTGGGGAGAGCAGGTGGCGTCCACTGGAGCTGTGCTACTGGCCAGAGCAGGGAGCTCTGCCAGCCAAGGGCAAGGAGTACCCAGGCCTGGGGTACAAGCGGCTGCGAGACAAGCCACCCAAGGCCCAGGAGCAGCAGCCTGCTGTGGCACAGTAGTGTGTGTGCCCCCCCATTTAAGCTGTCATTAGCTTACATTAGCGCATGTTTTGTCATGCCAACTCTACACAATAGCCCTCAGGGGTCAGGCAATAATGTAGGTGGTAGGCGCTCATGTGCCATGTGCACTGGGTTACTCCACACAGCCCAATAACACCGTTTGAGTCAGGCCACTATTGCCCACTAGTACATTCCCGCTAGTGGCTGCTAGTGGCCACTACTGGTTCGGCTCAAATGGAGGACCTAGTGAGGGACAAGGGGGGGGGTGCTCATTCACAATGGCTTGGACTTGGATCGGTAAAATAGACGGGACATGGCACACACCTGGGCTGGGTGAGGCATCAGGGACTGCAATCTCCTGTAGCGCCCCTCCTGCAACATGGCACCAGAACACAGGTCCAGGCAGGCAACACACTGTGTGGCTGCTGCCTATGTTTGCAACAAAGAACCATAATAGACCACCGTAGTGGACCACTGGCCGAGCCCTGAAAAACCAGGGAAGAGCACCGCCAAGCAAGAACAGCGCCCGGCAAAACGCCCTCGACACCAAGTTTTGTTGCGGTGTGCTCTGCTCCAATGCGTGTTCTCCGCGCTGTGTGAGCCTCGAGGTTGTTGATGCCAACGCAGGTCCCTTGCTCGCCAGCTTGAAAGTACCGGCAACAGCGGTGGGAGCAGTGGAAAGCTGAGTAGCGCCTATCCCGCATGCCTTTTTCTTGCCTTGTGTTCCAGTCTTGTGCCTCAGCCTCGGTCAAGCTCTGTCTGTGCCCAACATGCTGAGCTGCATGCGACCAAAGCCCCTGGGGTGCTGCACTGCAGGGCCGCAAGAAGACTAAGCAAAGGGTACAAATAAACTCACAGCTTCGCTTAACTGCTTCATTGTTCATTCTATGCATCCTCCTCAGCTGCCTGGTTGGCCACCCCACCCAGGGTTACACCAGCGCCCCCACACCTTTGGCTGCGCAGTCCCCATGTGTACCTGGTGCAGCCACTCTACCCCCTATCACCCCATGCACATCATGCCAACTTCAGGCCATAGCCCTGTCACATAGGTCAGGCAATAGGTGGTAGGCGCCCATGCCAAAGCACCACCTCTAGTGAGTGTCCAAGGTGCTGTGCGTGATTCAATAGCCACACCCATGTGCTGCATAGTGAGCACCCATGCCTACACCCTTGCCCTCTCAGCAAAAGGATGAAACCTTATGAAGATCTGCCAGGCACGCTGCATCCTACTCGCCCCTGGACTCACCAATGAAGCATTTGTCGGACCGGCTCTCCCAGTTGCCAGGGATCATGGGGGGCGGCAGCGCGTTGTGCGCCGCATGTGCAGGGCGCCGGCGTGACGGACCCTGCGCAGTCGGCTTGGCACACACACTGTGCATCATGCATGAATGAAGAAAAGGAAGAGCCTAGGGACGGGCATCAAGGGAGGAGGGTGACAAGGGGGTTAGACACCCTTCCCACCCAGCCTCCGCATTAGGCAGCATCAACCATGCTATCCCAGACAGCACCCTCCCAGACGTCCCATGCAGCAGCTTGTAGGCTATATGTGTGTGCATGACCTGTAAGCCCAGCGTGCTACCTTTGCTGCGCCCTGCCGCCTTGCATCAGCCACAGCAATAGCAAGGAGGCCTTCAGAGACTGTGCAGGGACCATGGCAGCATTTGCCCTCACTTTGGTGGCATCGGCGAAGAGCTGGATCACCAGGTCGGCCATGGCACGGTGCCCAGTATTGCCGTCTGCACAGCAACGCAGGCGCCACCATGTTTGCAGGGGGGGTGGGACAGCAGATGACGGGGCTGGTGGTTTGCTGGATGGCATCGCAGGCATGATGCCTGCAGAGCACAAGCTCATCCAGTTACACCCGCCCTACCGCCCTACATGCTTGACGTGCCCTCATCAAGCGAGCCTCAACTGGTGGGTCCGTAGTCTGATGGGCTGCAGCAATGCGGGCAGTATTCAGCTAGACCACATCATCGACAATTCGCATGTGATGCTGATCTTGTTGTTGCTGCTGCTGATGATGACGATGATGATGACGGTGGCATGCCAAATAGCAGGCACCTGGTGCTGCTCAGGAGGGCACCCCAGCCTGATTGGTTGCAGGCTGCACCAAGACATAGCCCAGGGTGGGGCCAGCCTGGGTAGCCACGCGTGGGCCCACCTGGGTGCACCACATCAAAGTAGAACACATCACCGCGCAGCTGCTGGTCAAGGGCTGGGTCCTCCCTCCCACCGTCATCTCTTGCGCGTGTGCGTGACACGTTGAAGCCACGCACCCCTGCAGCACAGCAATGGTGCAGCCATGGTGCACAGCCACTCCACAACGCACTTTGACGCTGATGGCATTTACGTGACAGAACTTGACAAAGCTGACAGAAGTCGACAAAACTTGGAGGTACCATGTAAAACACTCTGGCCCAGTTTGTTTCCTCAAAGGCCGGCAGAAAGCACAAGCACCTGGCGACTAGAACTGGCACCTTGGCCAGCCATGGCGCAGGTGACACAGGACACCCCACAGATCAGATGAGGCCTAGGGTAACAACAGCCATGGCCACTGGTTGCTACAGCACACACTGCTGCACTGTGGTCATCAGCTATAGGCATAGGTTATCAGCTATAGGTCATCAGCTTTAGGCAGTCATTGCCACTGTCAGGTCTCACGGCCTGAGGGTCGCGTTGGCTGTGACAGCCTTGAAGTGCTGCCGCTCTAATGATGCCTTATCACACACGCCTCACCTGCTGCCATCAGCCGCCAGCAAGCCGCCTTTACACTCAGAGTAGGCAGCTGCAGCAGCATCAGAGCACACATGCAAGGATTGCTGCATGCATCAACACTGCATGGCACCTGTATGCTCTTTGCACTTGCCAGGTGATGACTCCGTGCTTACTCCACCATTGCAACCATTGATGGCAAAGCAAGCAACATTGCAAGCCAAGCAAGCAAGCAACCGTTGCTGGGCAGACAAGCCCCACTGTACAGGTAGATGGGATGCTTGAGTGAGTTGCTGTTGGTCGGCACTGCTGAGCCGCTAGCCCGGTATGGCTGCTGAGCATGGAGTGAGAAGTTGAGTCGTGGGTTGCATGCAATGCCAAGAGACAACGCCAAGCTTGCTTATTAACTGACCTGGTGATGTTTAGCAAACTGGGCTGGGCTGAGCTGGGCTTACTCTATGCTGCTGAAGATTGTACTTTTCATGTCAACCTCACTTTCCCCCCAGCTTCCCTCGGACGGCAAATGGTTAGCCGCACTCCGGGCTTGGGTGGGGGGTTGTAGTCATGAAGGGTGCGGCTGATGAATTCACAATTGAGTTCTAGCTGAGTGAGATTACCCACAGACAACACCTTGTTCCATGTTGAATGGGGTAGTTGACCTGGTAATAGGTAGCCAGCTCATGGAACTCGCCATCGCTGCCTGTGTAGTACAGCCCATCTGGTTTGCTGTCTTCCATCTGAAACCAGCTGTATCTGCAGAGCAGGCACATGGCAGGGTTAAGGACATGCATGCTGAGGCCCAGCCATGTGTCATTGCACCCGCTGCCCTGGCATCACTCTCGCCATCATCAAGTGACGGTTGCCATACTTGACAACGCTGCAGACTTCAGCGCCATCAGCATAAAGGGAAACGTCAACTTGTTCTTAGCCAAGGCACCTCCTGCCCTGTGTTGCCACAGCTGGCAGCCACTGTGTTGTGGGGCAGGGCACAGCAGGCAGGAGAAGGCACCAGCAACTGTACAGCAAGCCAGGGCGAGCATGAGCCCAGGAGTGCCAGGAGCTCCACCTGCCACCCTTCCTGCCCTACACGTGTGGAACATTAGTTGGTGGCTGGTCCATGGTGATGGTGGTGTGAACGCTGCGACTGTAATGCCGCACTGGACATGCAGCACATTGGGTAGGTCGTGTAGCAGTGTTTGGGGCGGTGCTTGAAGCATGGGCTGCCCATGCTGCCTAGCTGATGGCAGGGATTGTCCAGGCGTGTGCCCAAGCAGCTGCAAGACCAGCTTCCCCAATCCCAGCAGCAGCCAGCACAGTAGCGTGCTCCAGGCCCTGCCAGAGCTGTGCCAGCTTGCATGCCAACCATGCAAACTTTAGCTAGCAGCGCCACGGGGTGGTCAAGGCTACACACAGGTCTACGCCAGGGCTAGTGTTGGCTGCAGGGCTTGACTCACGCATTCAGCAGGATGACGGCTGGTTGGTTGGGATAACTAAGTAGGTGGCGCAGCAGCCGTTCAAAGGGACGACGCACACTGTTGTCGAACAGAACATTGCTCAGCGTTTGCTCGTCGTTCAGGGCATACTCCACCACGATAATGTCTGCAGTCTGCATGCATGCAATGGAACGCATGGCTGGCAGCACACCCCCTCTGCAGGGCACCAGGTGGCTCGTCACTAGCTTACAGCTTCCAATGTCAAAGACACCTGTCTCTGCATGAGTTTGTCTAGCTGAGTGGCTGACCGCACCTGGGGCACATGAACATTGTAGCACACGCTCATGTACGAGGAGAAGGTGCCAGGCACTGCACTGTTGAGCACATGGACTGCATCCATGGGGCAAGCAGTCCATCAAGCTGGCGCGTTATCAGGGAAGAAGACCAGCAAGGCTCAGGCAAGACGCAGCCAGACTGTTGTCGTGGTGGTTGTGAGAAGCAGTGTGTGGGTCACCAGTCATCTCAACTGCTGACAACTGCCCCTGTGGGATTCGCTGGCATGGGCAGCTGCTGTGCTAGGCACAAGGGCGAGCCATGTCGGGGAAGACGCATCACAGCAGAGTGTGCCAAGGATCCCTTCAGCTGAATCACAACTCATCGTCAGCGCATATCTTCAGCCAAACTGCCTAACAGCCCTTAGAGTTCGACCAATAGTTTGGCGTGTTGGCTCCAGCAGTCATGGGGACACTGCAGCGCTGGACCCTATGGCTGAGGCATTGAAAGGACAAGGACAAGCAGGGCAAAGGCAGCATGACGACTTCAGTGCGCAACATTGCCGATGGGGTGGAGCAGCAAGGCACAGGCAGCTCAAAGCTGCAGTCCATCATGGATGCACAGCATGGCCTGCTAGTGATGGTTGCATCATATGAAGATTGACAGTTGTTAATGTTCTGCCAGTACCATGCACAAGACCCATTGTGCCCAGCGGCAGGGGTGCACCTGCCCACTTAAGCAAAACAGTTGCTAAGTGTACTCCATGCCTGGTAAACACTCGTCTTGCCTAGTATTAAACAGATGATGGACGTAGCAGGCTCAGGTACATTCAGAAGAATGAGCTCCAGTGGGCAAGGAACGACTTCTTCAGACCAGTGGTCTGGTAGGGAACATTTGATCAACATGTGACCAACGAACTATAATTGTGTTGTATCTCAGTGACCCACAGGCAACACCTTGTTCCATGTTAAGTAGGGTGGTTGTGCTGGCATGACCGGTACCTGAACATTGTAATTGCTGCGTGACAGTTAGGGCTTGACCAGGATCTTCTTGATGCGTTGGACTCCATCATATTGTGTGTGAGGATGGATCAAAAGGTCGGCTGGTCAAAAGGTGGCTGAGCTAAGAGTGGCATGACATAATGAGTCCCGGGCCTGGGATGTGCCTGCACTGACCTGCACCAGGCTTGTCGTCCTTGCGTGTCAGGTCACGGCTGGCATTGAAGTGCAGGTGCATCCAGTCCTCCAGGTACTCCACCCAGCTGCAGGCAAGTGCAGGCCATGCCTCAAACAAGCCACTACGTTGTCCTGGCAAACCCCAGCTGACACAGAGTGTACAGGACCTTGAGGCATGGTGTGCCAGCATCCAGCGACTATGACGATGTATGGAGTCTATGAGCATTGTATGTGTTTTTGCTGAAACAATGGCAGGCAAAAATGCAATGTGATGGGGATGTGCTGCTGCTGCTGATGATGATGATGATGATGACAGGGTGCACAGCAAGCTCCCAGTCGTGCAGCGCAGCACACAGCTGGGTCACACATTGCGTTCGTGAGTATATGTGTTGCAGCAAAGCCGACAGGTGAATGCAATGACCATGATAATGACGAAGATGGTGCAGCTGTGGTTGTGAATGTTATGCAGCTGCCTTTGCCCTGACACGACGGGCTTATGATGCGTTGTGTGAGCGCACACAGCCATTGGGCGCCATGCACTTTGCATGCATTCATAGATCCATGCAAGCCCTTGCACAAGAGCGTCATTTACGCTGGCTAGGAAGGTTGACATGGTGCCGTGCAGGTCCATGAGCGGAGTGCAGAAACACAGGCAGTGTGTACAACTGCCACATACTGGCAAATGCCATGTTCTGATGATAGTGGTAGTGACACACCTGTGGCTGTCAACAGCCCCTGCACCTGCAGAGATGCTGCCCCCGACAACCACCACAGTCAGATTTCCACTGGCCCTGTAGCGCCCAAATGCCTTGCGCAGGCGTCCCATGTCCCCTCTGTAATCTACGCCCCGTAAGCGCTCTGTCTCAGGCAAAAGGAAGCCTGGCCACCTGCTGAGTGAGCAGGGAGGGGTAGGTTCTAGTTATAGGAGCAGAGTTGGGGGCAGTTGGCTATGGATGCATATCTGTGAACACTTGGACTTGCCTGTGGTTCGGATCAGAGTTTGGCAACATCAGTTTGCGGTGGCTGCTGGGCATGCTTCGATAAGCCAAGCCATCGTTTTGCGTGGCTAGCCATTGTGCCCTCTGCAGTAAGGCCTGTTTTGCAAGGTGGTTTGTGGGCAATTGGCCACCTTGGGCATGGAGAGTCGCCAATGCTGCGAGGTAGGCTAAAGCGCAGCACATTGCACATGCTGCACTCAGTCGCTTGCGATGCGGCATCAGCTGTGCTATGAATTGCTACGAAATGTGATAGCTGTCGGCGAAAGCAAGCTTCAATATTGATGGCTTGGGTGGCCGCCTTCGTTTAAGTAGTCTGCTGCCAAGTCATTGATCCTGACCATATACGCCGGCCCATCGATGAACGGTCAACCGTTGACCGTCGGCCATTTCAGCTAAGTCCGCAGTATTCAGTGATGATAGGCTAATCCTTTTGTTATGCTCGTGTTACTGTTGTCTGTACTAAACTCTTCGTTTGCTATCCACGCACAGATGGTCACACACCGATGCGCCTGCAAGCTGGCAGCACCAGCCCAGCTGTGCCTCGCCATCAAGTGCGCGTGATCTCGACGGTCGAAGGCACATGGTCACCCCCGCTGTTGGCGGCACCCCTGATAACATCTTACCGGTCTTTTTACAGCAGGTCAGGTCAGGTCAGGTCAGGTCAGGTCAGGTCAGGTCAGGTCAGGTCAGGTCAGGTCAGGGCAGGGCAGGGCAGGGCAGGGCAGGGCAGGGCAGGGCAGGGCAGGGCAGGGCAGGGCAGGGCAGGGCAGGGCAGGGCAGGGCAGGGCAGGGCAGGGCAGGGCAGGGCAGGGCAGGGCAGGGCAGGGCAGGGCAGGGCAGGGCAGGGCAGGGAGATCGGGTCGCGTTGTATCGGGAATAGCCTGCTTAAGGGGGGCTGGGATCAGCGATGAGTAAGAAAGTTATCTCTTGAGCCATGGGGGTGCAGCCAATGGCGGGGTGACCTATTGTGCACAATGTGTATTGGCCGGTTTGCCCCAGCCCACCTCATCATGCATAAAATCGGGGTGGCAACCCATCAACAATGCATAACACCCTCTGTTGTCCCTCACCCTCCTTCACAATGTCTTGAAACATGGGCATGGGGTGGTGTTGTCAGGCTTCATGCACGGCAAGCATTGCACACTCATGCACGTGCTGCATGCACAAGCAGCCATGGCCCATTGAGGCTGCTCCCTGTAAGGTGTGAGCACAATGCAGTGCATCGCCCCGCACCCCTCCACATCATCATGCATGCGCTCCACGTCAGCCTCCGGCATGCTGCATACGGCTGCTTGTCTAACGTCGTCTAGCACCAGGTAGCACCGAAGCATGATGTGGCCACGTTGCTTGTGGCTGGCACTAGTGTCTAGTACATGGCATGGCATAGCAAAATGCTTGTTAGCCCAATCTGTCAGCACAGCAGCCCCACGCACTTTCCCCACCTGTTCCGGATGGACTAACATCTGCTGATCTGGACCAACACTTCAGCCACCTTTTGGGCCTCCTCCTCTTGTTGCAGCCTGTGAAGCTGCTGCTGCAATGACTTGATGCGAGCTTGTTGCTCAATCAGCAGGCACTGCTCACTTAGTTGCTGCTCCCTGTAGTGCAGGTCTGCCCGCCGGTGCTGCAGCTGGTGCTGCCGCTCAGTCAGATCCTGCTCCCTCCGGCGCAGGTCCGCCTGCTGCTGCTGCAGCTGGTGCTGCATCTCAATCAGATCCTGCTCCCTCTGGCGCAGGTCCGCCTGCTGCTGCTGCAGCTGCTGCTGTTGCTCTGTCAGCTGCTGCTGTTGCTCAACTAACTGTCGTTCCCACTGTAGCAGAGCTGCCCGCTGCTGCGCCACCAAGTCAGCCAGTCGCTGCTCCTTGCGCTGAAGCTCACCCCGCTGGAGGTCTTGCACCTGTTGTTGTAGTTGCTGCAAGCGCTGGTTGTCAGCAAGCTGCTGCTCCCTGTGCTGCAGGTCTGCCTGCAGCTGGTGCAACTGCGCCTTAGCCTCATAAGCATCAGCATCAGGCTGGGCCTTAGCCTCGGCCATAGCAACAACAGCCTCTGCTTGCGCCCCATTCTCGCCAACACCAGCTTGCGCTTGGGCCTCAGCCACAGCGGCAACTGCCTGGGCCTTGGCCTCAGCCTCAGCAGCCCTGAGCTGTGCCATAACCTCCCTCGCCTTCTGCAGACCGGCACATCTAGCCTTCACTCCCCTTTTCTTGTCACCCATGGCCTTCACTGGCCTGCACAGTGGTAAACACACTTATCAGCTCAACTTCTGCATAACTTTACTGATTCTCGCTGCTCGTGGTTGCTCGGGAGCCACAGGCACCAATGAACTAAGCATCTTGTGCAACCTGCAATTATGCAACATGCACCTGGCAGAAGGTTCAGCAGCAATCCGCCTTTGCGGTCACGCTCCCAGCTTGGGAATGGGTCTCGATGCGTGCTGGGACGCAGCTGCACTGTTGCGTGCTGACCTGAAAACTTGCAATGTCTAGTCAGGTTGCCGAATCCACGCCGCGCTGGATCCAGGCTTCCTATAGCAGTCACCAAGGTTGTGTGCGAGGCTCTAGAACACGTCGCGGGTTAGGGGCCAGCCACCCGGCAAACCGCTGGGGCTGGCTGTACACTATTCAGGCCATCAGCAGCTCATCGCACTAATCGGCGGCCTCATCTGTGCAGAAATGAGTTTTTATCTCTTGGGCCACGGGGGGTGGGCCAACCGCGGGGGTGACCTTCTGCAATCCGGTGCAACCTCTGCCTGACCTTGGGCGGCCGGTCATTGACCAGCTTGCGACGCTGCTGGTACTCCTGGTCAATGGTGCGCAGACTCCAGGTCATCCCATTGGCACATCTCCCAGCGGGCGGTGCATGCTTTCCCCAATGCGTTGGAAGTTGAGGCACGACTTGGTATTCCGGTCTAGCCACCTGCCCCATAGGGGGGCCTGGGGTGGTTCAAGGAGCTGGGTTAGGAGCAGTAACGGGGGGGTGGTCCTGGGCAGGGGGAGGGGCGGTTGCTGGGCTGGGGGAGGGGTGTCCTAGGCAGGGGCAGGGAGGTTCCTGGGCAGGTGGCTCCTGGGCAAGGAGGGCCTGGGCAGGGGCATGGGGTCCCTGGGCAGGGGGGTGCTCAGCTGGGCAGGCCCCGCACGTACTTCGCACGCCGCAGGCTCCAGGTTGGACTATGGCGACGGAGAGGCCGGGGTTCGCGGTCTGATAAGGAAAATCTTAGCTTCAGTCCAGCACTGCTGCCAGCACTTCGTGATGCCCGTTGACATGTGGCAACAACACCTGCAGCTCACCTGCAGAGCTTTGCAGCTCCCGAGCCTGTTCAAGCACCACCCACCGCCCCCTCTATTGGTTCGCAAAACACTGGCGCAATGGGCATAGAAAAACTGGCTATCGCGGCCAAAAGGTGCCTATTCTGTGCTACCCATGCAGCCCACAGCCCCCAGCAACCTGTGCACAGAAAAACACATAGGATGGCAGGTCGTGACTGCTCGACACTGAACTGTATGATTGCCCATCATGGTATGATACCATGCAACCTTCACATTGCTGATTTCACCCTTGACGACCACAAACCCCACACCGGGTGGCACGTTTGCTCCAAACCACTGGATTCCCCATCAAAACCAACAGCCAATGCTTACTAGGCTTGGCGCCCTAGTGAAGCCTTGGCTGCTCCCTGCTCCCGTCTCTGCTGGCGGGCGGTATGGCCACTGACCCTTGACCACACTCCCTGACCTTCCCCTCTGCTATGTGCCATGTGACCTGTGTGTGTCCCATGAGTACTGCATATGCCATAGCCGCCATTAACTCAGCCGCACCCTAGCCCTGACCTTGAGCCTACCTACTAACAGGTCAAACCTGGACAACCAAAAATCGGACGGACGAAGACAGCTTGTGCGGTGCAGCTGGGTTAGGGACACACACCGGTCTCTCACTGCTGTGGAGAAGTGCACAGGAGGATAGGGATACAGAGATGTATACAAACCTCCACACAGCCGTAGCCACCCCGGCTACTGCTGCCGCTGCTGCTGCCCCTCTCGCCAACTACGTCCTGACACCAAGCGCCAACACCTTTCCTTGGGGGACAGGGCACGATAGCTGTCATTCCCACTTGGGTGGTGCTCTAAGAGCGCCCTGGTTGCTGGCCAACACAGCCCATTCCTGGACAGGCTGCCAGCTCGCCTATGCGCATTGCCTCAGGCAACGCTGCCCCGGCCATGCCTACTCCTCAAGGTCAAAGGGGCTCTTGTGGCTGCGGCTGCTGCGGCTGCTGTGGCTGCTGTAGCTGTTGCTGCTGCGGCTTCTGCGGTGGCTGCAGCGGTGGCGGCTTCTGCGGCGGCTGCTGTGGTGGCTGCAGCGGTGGCTGCTGCTGCTGCTCTTGTTGTGGCTGGACTGTCTGCTTGTATTGCTGCTGCTGCTGCTGCTGCTGCTGGAGGTACTGCTGCTGCAGCGTGCTGCCAGGCTGGGTATAAAGGCCAGGTCTCCCTCCCAGCCTCCCTGCGTGCTGCCCCGTGCCTCCTGGCTGCTGCAGGCCTAACCTGATGTCCCGCTGCTGGTCAGCCAGCAGGCTGTGGGGCTGGCCGAGGGGCAGCCGGTGTGAGGCAGGCATGGGGCTGCCAGGAGGGAGGCCTGGTGCTGTGTTGCGGGAGGTTGAGCTGCTGGGCTCAGACCCGTCATGCTGGGCAGCCGGCCCAGACAAGCCACCCAGCCTTCCCCCAAGCCCTGCAACGATACAGGGCGGTGCAGGGGTGGCATGGGATGGAGGTGGGAGGAGCAGCAGGGGTGACACATGCAGTGTTCTCAATGAGTGGTGGGGTGGAGTGGGGTGCAGAGGGCGACTGATGCAAAGCCGCCAGTCTCACCTGGCTCAGTGCCGAGGCTTTGCCCCTGCTCCTGCTGCTTGCGCTTCTCAAAGTAATACCTGGCCCGTAGCCAACTGCACAGCAGACCAAAGCAGAGGGAGGAGGGAGGTAAAGGTGAGGCATCCTTCAAGCTGTTCAACACTACAACACTACTGCTTTTCTGAGTTCACCAGCAACCTCTAGAGTTCACTTTGCGATGAAGTGTCTGCTTAAGCAGGCCAGCTGCCCGCCACTGCCTCTGCTCCATATTACCATACTTCACTGGGACTGCACCATTTTGCCATACTGCCCCACCCTTCCTGCTATAATCTTCCCATCGCAAGCCTCTCACCCAAAACCAGCAAGCCTGCAAGCCAGCCTGCAAGCCTGCAAGCCATCAGCTGTTCGTCAACCCATGGCACCCCTGCCTCATGTCCCTCAGCACCTCGCCACCCTCATCACCATCCTCATCATCACCCTCTTCATCACCCTCATTACCCTCATTACCCTCATCATTCTCATCACCATCACCACCCTTATTGTCACCCTCATCATCACCCTCATCATCACCCTCACCACCACCCTCATCACCACCCTCATCACCACTCTCATCTTACCCTCCTCCTCCCCCTTCGCTGCCCTTCCGCACAGAACACAGCCCCTACCTCTTGTGCTGGGCACCGCTAGTGAACCTCACCGATGGATATGTTGTGATTTAATTAGGATGATGCCACGCTCTGCTTGTATGAAGGCTTGCAGCTTCATACGAAAGCAGGTGGCGGCCACCGCCAGGCCACAGCGGCTGTCTGCACTGTCAGCCGGGCCCCCTGGTTGGTAGGCAAGGGCCTCCCAGTCAATGTTGTCTACCTCGTCCATGCTTGCATCACTGCTCAGACCTTCAAACCAAGCAGCAGCAGCAGCAGCAGCAGCAGCAGCAGCAGCAGCAGCAGCAGCAGCCAGGTCTGAGTCAGTGGCTCAGTCAGCAGTACCAGCAGCACCATGGTAAGGAGCAGCAGCACAGGCAGCAGCAGCAGCGGCGGCCAGGTCTGGGGCATGAAGGTGGAGTATGCAACTGCTAGGCTCATTGGCCAGTGGTCCAGTCTCCCATTAAACAACACGCTGTTCAAACAGCCCAGACAACACCCTGGTCAATAACTGCCGATGTTGATGCTCCTGTGTACACAGTGTCTTTGAACTGGCCCCTGCTGCTACCAAGCCGTGCGGCTGCTGCTGCCAAGCTGTGCTGCTGCTGCTGCTGCTGCTGTCAAGCTGTGCGGCTGCTGCCGCTGCTGCCGCTGCTGCCGCTGCTGCCGCTGCTGCTGTTAAACTGTGCTGCTGCTGCTGCTGCTGCTGCTACCAAACTGTGCTGCTGCTGCTGCTGCTGCTGCTACCAAACTGTGCTGCTGCTGCTGCTGCTGCTGCTACCAAACTGTGCTGCTGCTGCTGCTGCTGCTGCTACCAAACTGTGCTGCTGCTGCTGCTGCTGCTGCTACCAAACTGTGCTGCTGCTGCTGCTGCTGCTGCTACCAAACTGTGCTGCTGCTGCTGCTGCTGCTGCTACCAAACTGTGCTGCTGCTGCTGCTGCTGCTGCTACCAAACTGTGCTGCTGCTGCTGCTGCTGCTGCTACCAAACTGTGCTGCTGCTGCTGCTGCTGCTGCTACCAAACTGTGCTGCTGCTGCTGCTGCTGCTGTTGTCCCTTTAGCCACAGGCTGCTCAGAAGTCACCAGCCGCCGCCACCTACTTTGGCGCGATAGACGCTGACGGGGCCGCGACCTGCCACCCCACCAAGCCCCAGCTTCTTGCACTTGTCGCTGACTGCTGCTCAGCACCGTGTCACCAAATGCTGGCGGTCTGGACATGGGCACAGGGGCTGAGGAGGGCGGTTGTGGTAGGAAGGGTGGTGGGCTGGGGGGCAGCAGGCCAGCAGGCGGCAGCTCAGGCTGTGACTGCAGCGGTGGAGGTGTAAGCAGCAGGCGCGATGCAAGAGGCGGTGCAGCTGTTCCTGGCTTGGGCAGCTGAGGTATCTGCAAACGCTGGCTAAGAGCCTCGGTGTTTGGAGGCAGGGGTGGGGTGGCGCCTGAAGGGGATGGGAGGGGTCTGGGGGGTTGCGGGGGATCAGATGGAGGACCAAGAGGAGCAGGGCCGGGGCCAAAGCTGGGGAAGGGAGGGGAATAGGGTGGGCGTGGCCCAGGCGTGGCCAAGGTGCTCCGTCGCAGGGTGGAGGTCGGATCAACTCGCCTCACAACCGGCCACAGGACCTCTGGCTGCTCCTGGGTCTGCCCTGGACCCTCAGAACCCTGCTGTTGGCTGGGGTCCTGGCCAAGCCCCTGGTCCTGGCTCTGACCCAGGCGCTGGCTGGGCTCCTGGCCCTGCCCCTGGCTCTGATCACGTATCAGTTCCTGCAAGCCTTTTGCGTGGGGCGGTGGCAATGGCTGTGAAGTCTCCTCCAACACAGCTCCGGACGGCTGCAACGCCAGCATCGATGGCGGTGGAGGTGGCAGCGGCACCCCTGCTGCCTGGTGCGGCCAAGCAGGTGAGCCAGCAGGGGATGTGGCGAGCCGCATCGGCGACCCTGGTTGCGAGGATAGCTCGCCGCCCTGCTCACCACTACCTTGCCGAGGCTGCTGCGTGCTGCCGCCTGTGGGAGGGCTGCGAACCGGGCTGGCGGGCACACTGTCTTGAGCAGGCTTGTGCTCTGGAGCTGCTGCTTTGCGTACCTTCAGGCATGCAGGCCGGTGCACAAGGGGCGGGTTGCTTGTGTGGCTCAACCCAATCTTCTTAACAGCAAGAGCAGAGCAGGGCCATGATAGGATGAACTCCCTCCCAACTGCCCTGCACCTGGCACTCCCCTACACTAGCACTGCTGCTCCCTCACTCTTGCACCTGCTGTGCCTCCGCTCTCTACCTGCCCCTACCTGCCCAGCCCCTGACTCCACTCAGGTCATGGCCATGCACCTGCTGCCCTTGCCCCAGCCCCTGCAGCTGCCATGCTTGGCTCACCCTGGGCACGTAGCTTGGCCACAGCACCAGGTCAGGGTTGAACGCAGGCACTTGTAGCTGGATCTTGCTGAAGAACACGCCACCAGGAGCGCCCCCCTTCCCGTCTGCCTGCCCAGAGCCTGACGTCCCAGGAACTGCTGCACCACTGCCTCCCTGGCTGGCTGGAAAGGAGGATTGGGATGAGGAGGAGGAGGAGGAGCTTGGGCTCCTGGGAAACTTTGAGGCACGCTTTTCAAGCGCTGTTAAGATTGTGAGCGTGTACACCTGAGGTCAGGCATTTAAGGAACAGTACAGCAAACAGCACTGGTGCATGCAACACAACCAGGACCGAGCTTTGCAAGCCTGGGCAAAGGCAGCAAGGTTCTTCATAGCACTGGGTGACCTAGGGGCCTGAGCCTAGCCCTGCCCCAGCCCACCTCTTCCAGCACAGGCCTAACAATGCTCACTGCACAGCTGCAGCCATACAATGCACCCCTGCTCCACAGCTTGACAGCTGCTGCCCTGGACCCCCTCGCCTGCCCTTTGCTGATTCTGCTGCCTTTGCCCCAGCCCACCTCTGCCAGCACAGGTGGCATGTTGCGCAAGTCCACACTGCAGTCCTGTTCTAATGTGAAGGAGGGCAAGAAGCCTCGGGCCATGGCGTCCTCCAGCAAAGCCACAGCCCTGCAGGCCAAGACTCAGCCAGGCAGGCTGAGATGGGCAGGTCAAGTAAAGCTGGACAAGTGTGTAACCAGCGAAAGCTATTTGAGGCAGGTGGGCCAGGATGAGCAACACTCAGTCAGGAGGACTGCACTACGGTTGCAAGCAGCAAAGAGAAATACTTGACAACAGTGGCAGCAGGTGTGTGTATGTGTGGGTGGGTGGGTGGGTGGGTGGGTGGGTGGGTGGGTGGGTGGGTGGGTGGATGGGTGGGGTGGGGCCAGGGCGGAAGAGAGTGGCCAGGCCTTGGCTACAAGAGGCAGGGGGTAAAGCCTGCATGTCAGGTGGCGCAGCTGATCAGCCATTATGGCACATGGTGATGTGCTAGGGGTGCTGCACAGCCCCACACAGGACATGTCTTGGCCCTGACGGTCAGGTCTGGCTACTGGGCATCAGCTGATATACAGGCTGTGTGCATGATGCCAGGTCTCCATGCACTTCATGCTGGGCATGGTTACCCAGGTGCATGCTCAGTACAGCAGGACAAGAGTGCAGCAGCAGCAGCAGCAGCAGGAGCAGCAGCGCACGTAGCACAGCAGGTGGATCAGCAGGGTGGAAGCAGAGCAGGCAGTGGCCCCGGCAGAAATCATGCAGCAGGAAGCAGGAAGACGGCAGAGCAAAGCAGCAGAGCTGCAGAGAAGCAGGGAGTGTTCACAGCAACAGGACTGCCAGGAAGCCACTCAGGTTTGAAGGGTTGCCTGGGCGGGTGAGCGCAGCAATGGCAGCCCACCTGCGATCAAACACAAACTCGAACTCCCGGCCCCGTAGCGCAGCCTTGGCTCGGGCCTGTGCCGCTGGCGTGTTTGCGCTGCGGCTTTGCTGTGCAGCACTGTCTGAGGACCTCCAGAGGCCTGGACTGGTTTGACCTGGCCCCATGAACAGCCCTGTTGTTGTACCATCAGCTGCTCCTGCTGGTGCAGCTGCACCTGCTGATGCCACTGCTGCTTCAGCTGCTGCTGCACCTGCTGCTGGTACTGCTGCTGCTGGCACTGCTGCCCCAGAACCACTCCCTGACTCTGCCCCTTCCCCTTCCCCTGCCCCTGCCTCTGTGCCTGTCATGGTGCCAGGGGCGTCAGCTGTGACATCACCACTGTCTGGCCCTGGCTGGCCTGGCTGCTGTGATCCAGCCTCTTGCTCGCGAGACCTCAGTGCATCGGCAGGATCGACAGCGACTGCTGACTCCCCACATCCTTCTTCTGTGGCTCCTTCCCCTGCCCCTGCCCCTGCCGCTTTCCCTTCTCCCTCCCCTTCCCCTGCCCCTGCCGCTTTCCCTGCCCCTGCCGCTCCCTCTGCCCCTGCCCCTGCCCCTGCCTCAGCTCCCAGGCTTTGCACAGCATGCCCCTGCTCCTTTCCTCCTCCCTGACCCAGCTCAGCACCTTGCACATCCTCTGACGCCAAGTGTCCTGCTGCCATACCAAACACCCCAGCACCCCCTTGGCTTCTCACGGCATCACCATCGGCACCCTGCCCTGCACTTGCTTCCGGCTCCCTCAAAGGCTTTGAGGCAGTGGTTGCTGGCCGCGGCTGTGCCGCCTCCTGCTCCACCTCGCCCCTCCTGTCCGCCCTCATGGCCTGGGGCTCCGCTGCTGCTTCTGTGGGGTCCACGCGGGGTAGGCGCAGGCAAGACATGAGCTGGTCAAGGATGTCATATGTCGGCCGCCAGCCCCGCGCGACCAGGTCGCGATAAGAACTCACTGCGTACTGCGCCCATGTGCTGCTGCTGGCCTCCTGCACCAGCAAGCTGCTGCTGCCACGCGCAGCCACACTGGAGCCCAAGGCCGCGAGCACCTGGGCTGCTTCTGCGAGGCGCAGTTCAGGAGGTAGGCCTCGAGGTCGGGGCGGAATAGCCTGCCAGGGGGCTGGTTGCAAAGGGCCCAAAGTCTGGCTCCACAAGTGGCGCTGCATGTTGTGGCAGGTCTTCACCAGCGTGTAGTATATCGTGTGGGCAAACTTCTGCGTCATGTACCCAGCGGGCAAAGAGCACCATCAGGCAGCATGAAGCACATGGTGGCAGCCGGTAGCCAGGAGTAGGCAGTGGTTGGGAGTGGCGGAGAGAGAGGCAAGCGCAGAGGAAGGGCGCTGGCACTGTGCAGACAAAGGACTGTACAGGAGTCACGGCACCATTGCCGCACACCCGGTTGTGCCACACCTCAGGCGCCCAACCCATGTAAAGGAAGTCAGTGCCAAGATTCTAATGCCCTGGCCACGCCAGTCATGCCAACCTGCAACCTAGCAAGCTGTTAGCCTTCAAAAACTACCTTGAACAGCTTCCACACAAGGCTCAGGGTGAAGTGGTGAAGTGGCAACCCTTGAGCAACGACTGACCCTTTCAGCTCCAGCAAATAGCCTGAGGGCGTAGTCTTTTCCTCCTTTTTCTTCTTCTAGCCTGCCAGACCCAACCTATTAGAAGCCTGCGCCCCACGCCCTCCTCCTCCTGCCTTCCACTTCCCTCTGATAACACTTGCACTCACCCTCGCCAGCCACCCTGGCTGCCGGCCATCTCGTGCAGCACGTGTTGCCACCCACCTCTTGCAGCACTGGCACCTTGTTGGCCTTCATGAGGGCGAACACCTCAAAAGCCAGGGCGCCCTGGTCAGCCCGCTGGCATGCATTGAGCAGCACGCGGTAGGTGTTGAGGTTGGGTGTGCGCATCGCGCGCTGAGTCATGTCGGTGAGCAGACTCACAACGTCCCCAAACCGCCTCTCACCCGCGTACCAGTCCATTAAGCGGTTGAACTGGCTGAGCTCTGGGTACACGCCCTGCAGCAGGTGGGCAGGTGAGCATCAAGTGCGCAGCAGGGGAGCAGGGGAGCAGGTGGGCAGGGGAGCAGCAGGGGAGCAACATCTGCCCGGCACCGTGTGCACACACAGTGGGGCTGGGCTATGGTTGCATGCTGAATATTGTCACCAGGGTCATTCATGCTCGTCAGGGTCACTAACTCCATGCAACACACCTTCAAAACATGCGTGTAACTAATGGTAATAGTAAGTGCACATAGTGGGATGAGGGGTACAGGGCAGCGGTTGGTGACGTAGGGCAGCATCAGGTGCAGGTGAGGGAGCAGTGTGATGTAGTAGGGCACTGCACAGCACTTCACTGCACTGCATGGCTTCGCCGGAGCGGCTGGCTGGTTTGCTGGTTTGCTCTGCGTCTGCCTGTCTAGCTTGCTTGATACCTAGGGAGCCAGGAACCTGGCTGGCTGCCCCTGCCCACCTTGGCTGCACACAGGTCGTACACCTGCCTGGCCAGGGCATACTGCTGGTTGACCAAGCAGCTGTGTATGAGGGCAGAGCATATGGTGGCCCCTGGCCACAGCCTCTCCGCCGCCACGTCTGTCAGGATTTCAAACGCCTGGTGCAGCCGGTCAGCTTTGCCTGCCACCGCGATGAGCGCTGCAAAGAACTTCTTGTCAGGGGCCACACCCTGACGCTGCATGCAGTTGTAGACCTCTAAGGCACGGTCCAGGTCAGCCAGGCCCTGCCTACTCCCATTCTCCTCCTGACAGGCGGACACAGCAGTGGTGTACAGCTCCACATGCTGGGTCAGCCCCTGCAACCAGGGCAACACGGCAGGGTGGCAGCGGCCTGCTGCTCAGCTGCTGGACTGGCCCACTGAGCTTCTGGACTGACCCGTTGAGCTGCTTTACAAGCCCCCTTCTCTGGCCCTGCAGCTGTGATGAGCTGGAAGGGACCGCATGAGCGTGTGTCAGGGCAGGACTGATGAGCACCTGTCGATACGGTGTCCACCACCATATATACATATGAAAAGTGATCATTTCGTGCCAGGGGCAACATGTCACATGGTTACTCCCACAGCGCTGCCCACAGCGGATGGGTAGCTGTGTCATGTATTGCTTTTAGCTGTCCATGACAGGTGCATCACTACCCTGGAGGTGCACAGCTGCAATGGGGCACATCCATGCCACCCATTGCAGGGCATCGCGTAGCTGAAGTACACAGATGTCACACATCATGCAAGCTGGAGCACTGGAGGCGACCTTATTCAGGCCTGCAACAACAGCGCGCCCCATACTTGCCTCCGAGATGGCTCGGTCAAATAGTCGTAGTGCCAGCTTGTGGCGACCCGCTTGCACGCACGCTTCCATCAGCCCGCCGTACGTAAAGACGTCCGGCACCTGTCCTGCGGCTTGCATCTGCTCCAGCACGTCGAACGCGCGCTTGAGCTGGCCACAGCGGCCCGCGCACACCAGCAGCGAGTTCCACGGCACAGTGTTCAGCCGCACTCCCGCCTCCTGCGCTTCTTGCAAAATGGTGGTCGCACGCTCCAACAGCACGTACTGATCGCGCCGCTCGTGGACTACGGTCAGTTCGCGGCGCATGGCCTCCGCAAATGCCGCCACCAGCGCACCCAGGACGTGTGCGTCGACGGGCAAATGCCGGCGCTTTATGTCCAAGTAGACTTGGTAAGCCTTGTCAGCTTGACCCACAGACTTGCACACTGCAAGAGTAACAGGGACAGGCGCAGACAAGAGTAATGACACACATGGCAAATCATGGTGATGGTGATAGTGATGGATGTGATGTCAAAGCAAGTGTAGGCTCCTGAGCCAGCTGGTGAGGTGTAGGGAGGAAGGGAGCAGGATGGTGTTCAGAGAGTCTAGTCTTTAGTGTAACCACACTAGTTGGAGAAAGCCAGCTCACTAATGCCTGTGCGGCTCAACCTAGAACTGCTGCCATGAACTCCACAGGTATGCCCTTTCCCTGTTCTTTGCTGCCTATGCTGTCATCACTGTCTCCCGCAGCTGCGACCTGTAGCTGCAACTTGCTCTGCCTTTCACCCGTCCAAGCAGCAGATCCTTTGTGGGAAAGCATGGCTGCTGAGGCACATTGGGCATGAGCATACTGACATGCTCTGCCACATGCTGTAGAGCTTGCACACCACACTGTGTCGCCCCAACTCCCCTGCACCCTGCCTTTCAAGCTAGCCTGCACGATTCACTCTGTGACCCTCCTTGCCTCGAGCTGTCATGGGAGCTGTCCAGAAGGTGCACACCAGGCTGGCCGCTGTGCTGGGTCAGCCAGCTCCCAGCTGTCAGTGACAAGCTGCTAGGCACATGCAGGCAGCGGGGAAGCTGGCCTTCGCACCCTTGATGTAGGTGGTGAGCAATCTGACATCTGGCTTCCGCCCATCCAGCCGCACCGCCTCCAACAAGGCTGTGGCTGAGTCCAAGTCCCTTGCTGCTGCACACACTTGCAAGGCCAAGTTTGTGGTGCTGTGGAAGCGCTGATCATAGGGGAGGGCCCTGTAGTAGGCCAGCGCATGGTGCGCTTTTTTCTGCTCAGCAGCAGCCCTCAGCACCCCCTTGTGGGGAAGCCTGCGAGCATCAGAGCGTGCCATAGTGGTTGTGTGTGCACAGGAGTGCGCTATACTTGGTAGGGTAAGGAACATGGCACACAGGCTGTGCAAGCGACCTCATGGGTAACCATCTTGAGTTATCCCTGCTGGCATGCTTATTGGCAGTGGCCCATGCCGGTGACAGGCACTGAATGGAACGCCACTCACATGTGCAAGGCCTTTGTGCGCTGCAGCTGCACCAAGCTGCTGACAAGTTGCAGCAGTGTTTCCCATCGTTGTGAAGTAGCCAGGTCAAGGGCCTTGCTGGCAGCGTCTTCATCTGAGTAATCCTGGATTTCAGAATCCGGCAGTGGTGTCTCTTTAGGAGGAACGCCCAGATGGTGGCCCTGCCATACTGGAGCGCCAGGAGACAGTGATTGATCGACAAGCCAGGTAAGACGGTCGTCGGTCGCTGCTTGTGCATGTTTTGTCGGCCAGTGATGTGAGAATGAAAGCGGTATGTGAAGAGAGGACGGCGGAACAGAGGAGTTCTGTTCAAGACTATATTGCGCCGTCGGCAATGCAGTGTGGCTGTCACCAGCGGGCTCCTGCGATGCCGATGGCAAGCAACGACACCTGCACAGTCACGCCACGACACAATCTAAAAACAATCTCGCGTCGCAGTTGTAACTGGTTTGCTAAGCTCGGATGAAGCGATTAAACACCTGGGCAACCGTCTTCGAAAGTATGGGTTCCACTCGACTTGCGCGCTGTTAGGACACGAAGACGGCTGCGCCTGTTGTGTTCGCCAGTGCATCGATCTACTGCGCCGCTACTTGCGCCTCCGCTGGCCCACTGCGACGACAGTGCTGCTAGTTACCATTTCCGTGCATTGCTGCAGTAACTGTCTGTTCATGTGCGCCGCACGCCAACCGTTGCTGGGGTTTCCGGCAATGCATCATGCAAGCCTGTGACCTTCGTAAGTTCTGCGACAGTGTCCAGATAACATAAAGAAAGAAGCCTCTAAACCCAGGGCATGGGGAAGGGCTTGAAGAAGGGCTCAGTTGGGTTGGGGTGTGGGTGTGGGTGTGGTAGGCGGCCACTGTGGCATGGGTCGCTGCTGCGCCACTGCTTCTGGCATGCCGTCCAGGCCCATCAGCCAATTGCGAACTCCGCATTTTAGCGATGGAAACTGAATGAAAGGACTGCAGGTGCTGTTGCCACATATCAATGAGCACCACGAAGTGCTGGCGGCAGTGGTGGACTGAAGCTAAGATTTGAGCCAGCTCAGGTGCCGCCCAACCCCCCTCCCCCTCCCCCAGCTGAGCACCCCCCTGCCCAGGACCCCCCTGCCCCTGCGCAGGCCCTCCTTGCCCAGGGGCCACCTGCCCAGACTCTCTGATTAGGGACACGTAGCAGGGCTACAAGCTGGTCGGTGGCCGGCTGCCCAAGGCCAGGCAGAGGTTGTACCAGGCAGCACCAGGGAGTACTGGCAGAGCAATGATGGTTGGGATTGCAACCACCCCATAGGGCCTAGTACCTAATCAGGCAATACTCAGCCTTTCAAGCATCACAGGGTCTGCTGCTGCTGTGCAGCCTGCCTGCCAGCAGGGGGAGGGACAGAGGCAGGGGCAGGGGCAGGGGCAGCAGCAGGGCTGGGAGCAGGGCTGGGAGCAGGGGCAGAGGCAGCGTCACCTGGGTGGGCTGGAGGCCGCAGCTAGGTGTGGTCCAAAGCTGGCTGCAGTGCCCGGGGGAGGGGGGTGAGCAGGGCTTATGTCACAGGGCCCTGAGCGTGCCGCATTGCAGCATCTCATGTCTCTCCGCTCGGGATTGCTAAATGTCCATTGTCACAACGTCAAACGAGGGCATGATTAATAGCATGCTTCTTCGTGACCTTCCAGGATTCGGAGGCGGAGGACAGCAGTCGAAGCCCCCAACAGGCTCGGCGGCTGCATCTAAACATCGACCGGCCGGACAAGCGCATGCAGCGCTTGGACCGCCAGGCAATGGAGCTGCCCCAGGCCCGCGAGAGCCCGTCGGAAAGATGGCCAGTTCCAGTGGCTGCGGCGGCGCGATGCGCGGGTTGAGGCGCGTACACTGCGGCGCGGTTCATGAAGGAACATGCTGGTCCCAAGCGGCAGCGCTAGAACACACATGAAGAGCTAAGAAATTGCAACACAGCTCGTATATGGGGTGCGCCCATAGAATTCTAGGTGGCTCGGAATCCTGAAAAAAACTAGAATTCTAGGCAAGAGGGACCAAGAAAAGTATCCCTACTCGTATAGTTAAGGCTGGGAGTTGGTCGTGTGACAGGGCGCGACCGCCACCTAGAAGTATAATGTTTATAGCCTAGAATTCTAATTTTTCAAGACATTTTTCTAAGGTCCCTCCTGCCTAGAATTCTAGGTTTTTCTAGGAATCCGAGCCACCTAGAATTATATGGGCGCGCCCTAGTCGCTGGTCCCCAAGGGTGGCCTCAATTGCCAATACACCTAGACTGTAACCAGAAAGAAGCAGGGCAAGCGCAGGGCAATGTTCAAAGTGTTGTAGCGCTATTGTCGCTTCGCGTCGTCCGGATTGTCTCGTGGGCCATGAGCCGTCGCAAGTTACGCGGGGGCGGCCCCTTACCTGGCGCATTTGCGTCTTCCAGTTTGAGGCGAACGAGAAGCTGCGATGGAAGAAACAGGAGCGACGGTTTATTACACAGCGCGGAGCTTACGGCTCGGGACATGCAGTCCCCATGGCTGCCTTCCCGGACCTCCCCGCCCTCCCTGCTGCACCCCATCCCCAGGTCAGGTTCCCCTGCCGCCCTCCTTCATCTTGCCATGCTGGCATAGCAGCCTGTTGCAACAGCTACCAGCTTGTGTTGTTGCCTAGTCAGGTACCAGGCTGGCAGGCAAGTGTGGGGCAGCGTAACCAGGGGCGTGCAAAGGCCCGAAGTGATGCCGCAGGCATGCAAGGCACCCTTGCAAACCCTCTTGCACGCGACCTGCAGCTGGTGCTGGCCTGCAGTCAGTCTTGCTGCCAACATGCTGCTCATGCAGATCTGGGTCTGCAGCAGGCTTGCAGTATCCTATACGCTCAACCAGCCCCTCGTCCCTCACTAGGGCCTCCATTTGAGCCGGACCACTCAAATGGCGTTAAGGGGCTGTGTGGAGTAAACCCAATGCACATGGACATGGTGCATGAGTGCCTACCACCTACACTGTTGCCTGACCCCTGAGGGCTATAGTGTAGAGCTGGAAGACAGAACATGCGCTAATGTAAGCTGATGACAGCTCAAATGGGGGGGCACACACTACTGTGCCACAGCAGGCTGCTGCTCCTGGGCCTTGGGTGGCCGGTCTCGCAGCCGTAGTGCGCAGAGCTAACGGCAACCCTGCCCGGCCATGCGAACCTCCCGCTGCAGTCACGGACGGCTGTCGTCTCGCATGGCTGGTGGATGGTGGTTGCTCACCCTGCGCAGCTCCTGCCTCTTGCGGCAAAGCCCAGCGGTATACGCTCCACCAGCTACTGCCCTGCATTGGATCTTCCTGGCAGCATCTTGAGTAAAGAGTGTAGAGGTGGCATTCTGCACAGCTGACTGCACGGCATGGCTGCTGCTGATCCCTGCAGGTTGACCTGAGCAAGACGCCTGGCCTGCAGGAGCTGCTGGCCGCCACACCCGGCCTGACCATCACCCCATCCTTCACAGAGCTGCACGCTGAGCTGGCCAGCAAAGGAGGTGGCCCAGGCTCCATGCCCATGCTGAACAACGCAGCCATCCTCCAGGCAGCCATTGGTGCGTGGTGACCTTTGCGCTGCTAGCCTGTCAAGGTCAAGGGCAAGCAAGTGGGGCTGTCAAGGGCAAGCAAGTGGGGCCGCTTGTGTCCTCCACCTGCTGCACTGACTGGTGGCCTGGGAAGAAGAAGAAAGGCTGGCTTAAAGAAGAAGAAAGATACTACGGGAGAGCCGGTGTGCATTGAGGGAGGAGCTCCTGCCCGTGGCACGGCCCGCTCCTACCACCTACCTTCATTGTCACTGGCATGCACTGGCATTCGCACATTGGCCTGTCCTCCCCTGCCAAGCTGTCCTAGGTGCTGCTGGCTTGCACTGGCACTTGCTGGCAATCACCCATGTCCTCACCAGCACAATGATGTGGGTGGCACCATACCACTCGGCATACCACGCAGTGGACACGCAGTCGGCTAGGGACACGAACCTTTCAGTTTCTTTGCCGGGCCCTGCTTTTGCTTTGCGGTACCCTGCCGATTCATGTTAGACATCACGCGGTTTGCATTGAGACGGGCGGTGGCCTCTTCAGACAACTTGGATTTCTCCGGAGATTCATGGAGTGACTTACCGGCCTGCAAGTAATGCAAGCGGTTTACACTTATGATGCTGGGGTATGCGTCGTTCAGTCCGTCTGTAATGCTTGACACACCTCTTAGTACTCACGCACTACTTACACGATGGGGGAGCGCGATCCTAGTATGACGCCCACGTAGTATGCACAGCGACCGATTGGCATTTGCTATGTAAAGATGGCGACTGAAGTGCTTCCTTCGGTCTGTACTAGCTCAACAAGCTAGTTGCGAAAGTTGTCTAGTCCTAACCACCCCAAACTGTTTAGCTTCCGGTGTGCGCTTTCGACGCTAGCGAAGCAAACGCACGCACCTGCATGTCCACGACAACTGCGCCGAGCAGTAAGCAGGAGAAGCCTACGCTCGCGTGAGTGCCTCGGCCCCAGCAATCATTTGCTGGACTTCAAGCTCTCAGCTTACTGGCTGTGACTCCTTTGCAGTGGCGTCACCGTCAAGACACGAAAGCGGAACATCGTCGTTCCTGTAGATCCTGGGTCTTTCGCAGATGCAGTTGTGCAGATAGTGCAAGATGCATCAGACGGCCAGAGTGTTGCTGAGGATCTTGAGGCTGCCGGCAAGGCTCTGGACGCAGCAGAGATTGAATACTCACGCTATGGCGACACCCTATTTGAGGTGTTGTTCGCTGGAGGCAGGCTTGCCAATGGTGCCGCACTGGCTGAGGGCGGAGCGAGGCTCCCATTCAATGTAAGCGCCGCCTGCCTCACGCAAACCAATGAAGTGTTCTTCTCTAGCTGGGTGCTCCTGTGTGCAGATCCTGGGAAGCCCAGCCGAACGGGACGCAATTGCGCCATACATCAAGCTGTTTCAGAACCTGACCAGGTCAGGCTGGGGTTAGCCTGGTGATTCCCATGCTGTAGCAGAAAGTTTTCCAAATTGAGTGGGGCGTGGATGCAGGCGGCGACCTTTCCTGGTGCGTGGCATTGAGAACACGATGGTGAAGCTGTTACTCTCCCTGGAATTCTTTAACGCAGAGAACAGGAAGAAGATAGCACTTGGTGGGTCCCTGGCCCTTTGAATGCCATGTCAGGCCCTGCCTATCATATTGTCAGTCAACCAGGCAGCATGCTAGCCGGGGCTGTGTGTATCTCTGGAGCGTCGAACATGAGTAGTTGGCATGGAGGTATGTGTGCTGCTGATTTGCCGTTTCAGCGCTGGCGCTGATTTTCTCAATGAAGATAGCAGTACTACCAGACAACATCTTTGGAGCGATGCTGAATGATCGCCTGGTAGCCAAGGGCACTGTACAAGAGGTGTTCACCATATTTTGCCAGGTGGGTAAAATGGATTATAAGCAGCAAAGGAAGAACATTCAGACTGCAGAGGGTACCTGAGCAGAGAAGCTATTATCAGCTGCCAGCCTCCAGCACTGCGTATCTCAAGGTGCAAGGCAGTCACAGTTGCAGTACCACACGGTGCTGGTGGGACAGGCAGCTGTGCAGCTTCTTTCGGCAGCCACAAGCGCACACAGCAGCTTGAGCTCGGGTACACAAACGATGCTTTGACTTTCCTGGTGTGTGACGACGTGTCTGGTCAGGAGCAGCAGCATGTGCTGTCCGGTGCCAGACCATGCAGCCAGCACACCAGTGGGTTGATTGCAGAATGCTGTTAGCTGGCTGCTGTCCTCTCCCGTAGACGTTCTTGGCAAAAGACTCCATGGACGACCTTGTCAGCATCCTGACGAAGGCCAAGGTGGCCAACCAGCTGCTGGACTACATGCCACCGCAGAAACGGTCGCTGCAAGACTTCAATGAGCACTTCAAGGTGCCCTTCTAGCAGCCAGGGGCAGCAGCACAGCCTGCAGCACACAGGCGGCTGTTGGACAGCTTCAGGCAAGCAGTGCAGAAGGCAGCAGGCAACAGAAAGCGGGGACATGTGCCTCCTTGCTGGGCAGCAGATGGCCTGACTAGCAGTGTGTGGGCTAGGCAGCCTGGTGACAGCAAATAGTTGGCCTGGGAACATAGCAGCGCACCTCCAAACAGTAACAAGCTTTCTTTGCTGCCCATTACTGGAAGCCATGCAATGCTGGATAAGAGGATAGTAATCAAGCCCGCACAGCACATGGGCACAGCTGTATACACAGACTTGCGGCCATGCTTGCCATGGCCTTCCATGGCATCACAAAGCATATCACAGTTGCAAGACAAGTGCCAACAGCATGAGCGCAGCAATCATGTCGCACCTGGCTCAGGTGGTAGCAGCCTTCTCCTCAGCAGCAGGTCTATCAGTGCTCTATCAGGGCCTATCCATCACTTTATCCATGCCATTGTTAAAGTGATGGTTGTGCCTCTAGGAGTGAGCTTACAGTAGCACTTCATTGTGATATCTTGGTGCTTGCACTGCTGATGCATGTATGCCTGCACTGACCCCTTGCCCTCCTTTTGCCGCCAGCGAGAGGTGTGGGTCATGGGCAATGCTGCAGTGGGCAGGTCCAGCTCTTGCTTTGGTCACACACAGACTGAGGCACAACATAGAGAGCTGACCTGGGGCGATATGGTGTGCCATCTATCCTAACGATGCGCTGCGGCATTGCAGTGTGGCAGACGTCACACTGACATTGATGATGGCGGTGGCTGCAGAGCGCTGGGCTGGAGGCACTGGTAGAGTGGAACATGAAACGAGATCAAGAGATCAAGATCAGTGAGCTGCAGGTGAGTCAGGCTACCCCAGGTCAGGTCAGGTCAGGTCAGGTTAGGTTAGGCCAGGCACTGCACTGTGGGGCTCTGCACTGCTACTGCTCCTCCTCACTGCTTCCTGCAGTTGACTGCCTGATGCCAGGGGCGGCAGCAGCAACCTCCATCGCCACCTGTCCTGTTAAATGCTGCTCCAAATGACAGGACCTGCTAGTGGCCCAGCTCTGTTGGTGTGGTGTTGTCTGGCCCCTTGGCTGCAGGAGGCCCTGTCAAACATGATCACGGCGGAGGAGCCAGCCTCCCCCGCTGAGGTGTTGAGCATGGTGAAGTCTAAAAAGACAGAGAACAACCTGCCAGAGAGGCAAGTGGTGGCCTCCTGAGGTCGCTCTTGCCACTGGTGGTGGTGGTGGGAACGGTGCTCTGGTGTTGGCCCTGTTGCTGTCGACGGTGTTGGCATCTATTCAAGCCAGGGCTAACCCACACAGGCCACATGCAAAGCTCACACGCCCATGTGTTGTTATCCTATCCCAACATATCTATTTGTTCATGGCCATGCAGACACTGACAGGTGCTGCAGTGAAAGCTTGACTGAGTGTTCTGCGACAAGCGCGACACTTGGCCATCCCTTCTTGTAGCCTTGCTTGCGTCATTGCATGATTAATAACACTTCCCATGCAGTTCCTGAGCAGCACCTCGGCCATCCCATCCCCTTGGCTGCATGGTGTTCTTCCTGTTGGGCAGAGGCTGGGAAGTGAGGGTGGCAGGGTGCTGGGCTCCTCCTGTGTGCCTGCAGTGAGGTGCTGCGTGTGGTGTGGACTTCCCTGATGAAGGCGGTCAACATGGGTGGCAAGAACCAGCAGCAGATCATGCAGGCAATCGTGGCCAAGATCAAGACTTACCACAAGCTGCTGTCAACGTTTGCAACCAACGGCAAGCTGGAACTGGGACTGCTGCTGGTGGTGCAGGTGCGCTGTGGTGTCACGCTAGCTGTTCTTTGGCCTGAGCCCACTCACGCTTGCTTGCATGCATGCAATGCTGTACCCAGGCTCACTTTAGTAAGCAAGCATGCAACCTGTATGCAACCTGAGTTGCAAGCAAGCATGAACCTGCTCAATGGTGTGTGTGGATGACAAGGTACAATGCTATGAGGACAACCGCTTGCTGAAGCTGTTCAGTGACATCGTGAGGGTTCTGTATGATGCGGACATTGTTGGGGAGGACGCCATCTTCCACTGGTGAGGCTCAGTGCAGGCAGTTGTGCAGCATACAACCCTACCACCATGTGTGTTGATGGCAGGGAACACCACCCCACCTGCAGCCACCTGCTGGTCACTGTGGCTGACCTCTGCTGCAGCCATGCTGGCACAGGCCTGAGCTGCAAGTTGCAGCCATGCCTGAGCCGCCTGTGATGCTGCCTGTGATGCTTGAGCTGCCAAGCTGCAGGCACAGCAGTCATGGCAGCCAGCAATGGACCCTGCTGACCCCACTGCTGTCTCTCGGACACTGCAGGTACAAGAAGGGCAGTCACCCTAAAGGCCGCAACGTGTTCACCAAGGACATTGAGCCTTTCATCAAGTGGCTGGAGGAGGCTGAGGAGGAGGCAGACTGAGGCCGCGGCTGATCTGGGCCGGCTGAGCACCCAGCTAGATCACTCGATAGTGGACAGCTGGAGGCCTGTCGCACAGCAGCAGACTAGACAGCTGTGCCTACACACAGAACACGCAGAGTGCAGCTGCTGTGACGTTTGCCACACAATGCTACATGGGTTGTGGTTCACTGTCGCAGCCATGTGGTCTGTACAGGTGTAATGCCTCCTTGAGGCCATAGGGCAGCCTTAGCCTCGTTGGCAGGCTTGGCAGCGGTGTGCTGATTACCACGTGCCCAGTATGAGGGGGCCGTAACCTGTGAGATGATGTCATGAACAAAGTGATCGATGTAGTCATGCCTTGGCGTGCAACCTACTGCACCTGGCAACTAGGGCGTTAACAAACTGCAAGGCATGTTTCACAACGCATGATCCATGCTGATGAAGCAGGCTCCAAGCTCTGGCCCCATGCCTACAGCAAGGAGCTGCGGGTTCACTAAGCATGGTGTGGACTGGGGCTCGGACTCCGCAAGAGCCACTTCTAGCTCGCCCTGCCATGGCTGCTGGCTGCTGGCTGCCGTTCTGCTGTACGCCATTTGTGCCATTTGTGCCATTGTAAGCCACCGACGCGCCCCTGTACCGACGCGGTCCGCTGCACTTGACTGTAAGCTGTCTCCGCTGCACAGCACGCCCCAGTCCAGGTCCTCCTGTCAGGACCTAACTAGCAGCTAAGGACGTGTCCTCAAATGCAACGGCTGTCAAAGGACGGACAACGCACAGTGTGACAGCGGACAGTATAAAAAGGCTACGTTGCCTCTCTGAGTGAGATTACCCACAGCCCAACATGTTGTTCCTTGTTGAATGAGTTTTGTTGGACTGGGGCTCGGACTCCTACTAAGAACTGTTCGATGGTAAATTCGGCAAAAGCCATATGTTTAGGCCAATCATTCTTGGTAGGCAGGATATAATGATAGCTTTTCTTCCACAACGTGCTCGTAGTTTAAAGGCCGGCAAACACAGTGCATCATCAACAGTTATAATGCATGGGATCAGGTGATCACTTTGAGTATATATATGGTCCACTTCCAAACAACTGTCCAGACCAGTGATGGGTAATACGTGTATCGATACAGGAAATACAAGAAAATACAAGTAAAAACGTGTATTTTGTGTATCGATACAATACAGCGATACAGAGGCCGTTGCCTCACTTCGGTCTCTTACTCGGCGCGGGGCAGGGCCGGCGCCGAGTACTGGTCGGCCTGACCTTAAGCTTTCGTACCGGTGTGGCGGAATGCTATACAATCACCCAAGGTAAGCACTAGCAGCAGCCCCGCACCAGCAGCAGCCCCGCACCAGCAGCAGCCCCGCACCAACAGCAACCTGTGCTTGTGCTTGTGCTCGCAGTGCACAAGATGTGAAGGTGGCCTCGCAATACGGCATCAATTGCCAAGGGACTTGCCAGAGCCCTCTGCCTTCTAAAGGTAAACACACCGTGCGCATTGTTGCCCCGCACATAGCCCCGCATACTAAGCATATGTCGTGGCCCTATGTGCTTGCAGGCCTCGCCAAAAGCAGCAGCGTGTAATAAATTTGCAGCCACAATGGAGCTTCCTAGTGGAGCGTTCATCCCTACCCGAGCCCTAGAGCCATGGCACACTCTAGGGCTGTAGCTAGTTCACTAGTGTTCACTAGTGCAACGGGCTGGTAGCCATATAAGCTTTACAGCTGTTAGTTTTGATGAGGAGCCCAGTGGTCTGTCCCGGGAAAGTGCCATCTTCGTGGGGATGGTAGTCGTCAAGGGTGCGACCGAGGATGCTTCAATATGATTGTAGCTGAGTGAGATTACCCACAGCCCAACATGTTGTTCCTTGTTGAATGAGTTTTGTTGGACTGGGGCTCGGACTCCTACTATGTTCGATGGTAAACTCGGCAAAAGCCAGATGTTTAGGCCAATCATTCTTGGTAGGCAGGATACAATGATAGCTTTTCTTCCACAACGTGCTCGTAGTTTAAAGGCCGGCAAACACAGTGCATCATCAATAGCTATAACGCATGGGATCAGGTGATCACTTTGAGTATATATGTAGGGAGCGCAATCTAGTCGAGATCTCGTCGAGATCTCGACTAGTCAAATCTAGTCGAGATCTCGACTCGATTTGACTCGACTAGACGGGTTTTTTTGACTCCTCCCACTCAACCAGCTGCAGGCAGGCTAGGTGCATCTATCTGCCCGCCTGCCTGCAAGGCACTATGTACAGTTGTGTTTGTGAGGTCAGAATGCATGTTTGGCTGAGGCATAAGTGCCGCCAAGCATGTTGAGTTGTGCGGCTATTGTTGCCATAGCGAGTGTCTACATACTCATCGACAGTCTCGGAGTCCCGTAGTGGTAATGCAGTGTACTTACATCGTGACGACGTCGTAAAGAATTAAAAAAGACATCGTAAAGAGCGTCAGGACTTTCTTGTTGTATCGTGCGGTAAGTTCGGGGGGCTGAGGCGGGAGAGGGCGCTCGGGCTCCATCTTGCAGTTCAGACGCTGCTGGGCATGTCCGGGCATGCCTATGCAAACCAACTTTAACCGCCAACCCAGCCAGGCCAGCATATCATTCGCTGAGCGGCGCCACAACGTCCACACAGGTGCCTTAAGCAGGTGCGCGATTCAAAAGGCTCATCTCGAGTCCATCTCGACCGTCTAGTCGAGTCGAGTCAGAACTCGACTCGAAATTTCGAGTCGAGACGTCTCGTCTAGTCGAGTTGCGCTCCCTATATATATGTGGTCCACTTCCAAACAACTGGACTATAAGACAAAGTTCAGGTTGGGCAATATCAATCGCACATGCACAAGATGCATTGTGTGGTTATACGATGATGCCAGCCAGTTCAGTTCCGAGTGCACTGCCACGAGGTCCATGTGGAAGCAGCCGGAGTTTGTCGTGGCAATTTGAAGTAAAAATAATAATCTGCTTGCCTTTGATTGGAGCCGCTGTGCACAGTGCACCTAGCTTTGAAGTGCGTTGCAAACGGTGCAAACCCCCCTAGAGCGGGGAAGGGCGGCCAAGCAGCGTAACAGCTGGCGACTACAGCGGTGTAAGCTATATTCTTCTTCTTCCTTACCAGCCATCGAGCACAAGCAATGCTTGCTCCCTTGGCTACCGTTTCTGCAACTCTGGCATTGTGCCGCCCACAGACTCACAAAAGCTATCAGTCAAGTAGCTAAACTCAACAATGTCAGTGTTTGTCACACACTGTACCTGCTTGTACACTAGCTTGGCCACTACTGTCAGCCCCGTCCACCCTCATGCACACTCAAGCCAGGTCATTAGCCGCGCGCTGCTGCTAGCTGCTTCTTTGTTGACGCTAGATCTCCTTTTTCGCTAGATTCCATGTAGCACACACGGCACGGCATTGATATGCCACACCGTAATTGATTAGATTGTCTCACTTTTAATAGAGAAGCGAACCTGCAGGAGTAGGTAGGCAAGCATTGCACATCACGCATTGTACACGAGTCACATGGAAGCAGCCGGGCTGCTTCGTTTGTTGTGGTACAAGGTATGAAACCAGTGAATTTGCTCATACCGCATTCAGCTCGCGCTCTTCCTTTTGCACTGTGATGAACTCTGGTGCGGCACGGATGTCCTGTAATACAGATGCAAGCCATGAACCATCTCTGCAAACAAGCATTGAAAAACTTTGTCTCGCTGACTCAGCGTACAGTAGTTGACTCTTACCAGGTTGTTCTGCTCCAAGTAAAGCCTGGCATTGCCAATGGTGAGCACAGCATTAGCCACTGCATCAACTCCTATAGCCACTAAGGATGCATTTGCGCCATCACGAATGCGGGCAGCTAGGGCGCCTGCGATGCACATTGCAAAGCAGCGTCCTTAGAAACGACCCATTCTGCACTGCCCAGCATATGGAGATTCGCACCTGCCACCTGGGCAGGTCTGCTGTGTGAAGAGATGGGAAGTTCCACAATTTCACCCTCAACAGGGGTGGGGGCATCTGTGCTTGTGCTTGGTGTCTTGGAGATGTATAAAGCCACAGACGCACGACGCTCTTTCCCTCGGAACGCAGGCTACAAGAATCAAGATCAAGGCGCACACATGGCTGTGACCAGTTCAGTAGTTAACAATCCCAATCAGCAAGTGCATGGCATGGGGTTGCTAGGCTGCAGGACAAAGTGTCCTGGCCAGGCCTGCAATGGTATTCTCATCCCCAGCTCAAAGTAACCCCCAGCTCCATCCGTATCCAGCAACCGCTTTCTACTGCCTACAACTGTGAGTTGTCACGTAGCTGCAGCTGGGCAACACTGTACCTGAAAGGACAAGTCAAGGTTATCTGACTTTAAGTATTGCCGTGCAATGCAGATCGCCTTCACAGCCTGTAGAGAAAAACACCAAAAGAATGCAGATAAATATCCTACATGTCTTTTTCTATCAGAACGTGATGTGCTTCTGGTCCCACCTGATTGATTGAGCTGGCTCCAATGCAGAGTGTTGCTGGTGGCTCGGACTCCCGTGCACTGTGGGAAATCTTCCCGGCAACAGACTGCGCGAGCAAATCACGACCTAGCTGATTTCGCAACTGAAGCAGCGCTGTCGGCTGCAATCTGGTGCTTTGATTTCAAAGCGATGGCAGTTGGAACAGTCTACGGCCTCCGTGATGGTGTCATCGCGGCCAAGAGGCTGCGCCAGGTGAAGCAAAGCATGTTCACGGGCTGTACTGCGTACCTTGACGTTAGAGCCTGCTCCGACCTGGGTGTTTCCAAAAAACGGCAATTCACAGCTAAGTGCCTAGACAAGCGCAGCCAAGCTACGAAATCGTTAGGCAACTTTTGTAACTTACCTTGATGAATTTGCCGCTGGCAAGGCCTTCCACCTCTTCAGGGGTTGCTGCGATGCTGTCCTTCGGTGTCGTGTTCTCAGTAACCTCCGTCCCGGCAGCCTCCATCTTAGCTTTAGCCAGCTTTGAGTCGCACCAAGGAGAGGGTCGCACTGAGTAGAGGGTCAATGGAAATGAGTTGAGCTGTTCCGGTTAGCTTTAAAATTTAGTATTGGCTTAAGACATGCAAGGCGCTGTGTCTTCCTACGCGGTCCTTACTCCCTGTGGCGCTGTCGGGTCCAGCTTTGGATAAGTGTTATAGCCAAGTCCTGTCAAAACATGTATCCCTATTCTTGGGAGCCCCCTTACTCATCCACAACATGTATAGACTGACACTGTGTCAATAACCCAGGTCGGGGCAGGCCTAGTTTTTGAACTGTCATGAATACAAATATCAGATACAAATATGTTTCATGATGATGCCCGCCTTTATCCTACCTCTCCGTCGCTATGCTCCGCGGCCTCTGGCTCTTGTCTCGGGTTATTAAGCGCTCTTAACACAACAGGTTTGCTGATTATCTACTGCGTAGCTTATGGAGAGTCGGTGTCAAGAGGGGTAGGAGGGTACACACAGAACCCTAGCGTAGCTCAGGCAGAGGTTACACCAGGCAGCAGAGTACTGGCAGAGTAATCTTATCAGGGGCCTAATAGCCAAGCAGGCAAAATTTAGCCTTACAAGCATCAAGATGTTCATCCTGATCAGCTCTCTCTGTTCTGTTGTGCCACCCGCTGCCTTTAGCCTAATGCACATGTGACGCGCCTGATGCGCAGACTGTAATGTGACCCTCACAAAGTCGATTAACAAAGCGACAACCCAGCGACAGCTCACATCGCGTTATGGCTAAGAAGAAGCGGAAGGGCAGCGGCAAGGAAAAGAGCCAGTGCGGGGCATGATGTGGAGCCCAGGAGTGGCCCCCCGCAAGCCCCCACAGCCCCCACATAGCAGCCAGGCAGCCACACAGCCGGCAGCCTCAGAGTCTGGGCCCAGCACTCCCCCACCAGCCAAGCGCAGCAAGCGCACCAAGGCTGAGCAGGCAGCTGAGCCCACCCAGCCCACCAAGGGCACATGCAAGGGCAAGGCTGCCAAAGCCAAGCCACCACCCCAGCCAGGCAGGTGGCTGGTAAGGGACTGCAATGCGGCATTGAACTGCATTGGGGAGAGTAGGTGGCGCCCGCTGGAGCTGTGCTATTGGCCAGAGCAGGGAGCTCTGCCAGCCAAGGACAAGGAGTACCCTGGCCTGGGGTACAAGCGGCTGCGAGACAAGCCACCCAAGGCCCAGGAGCAGCAGCCTGCTGTGGCACAGTAGTGTGTGCCCCATTCTTCAACTGTCATCAGCTTACATTAGCGCATGTTTTGTCATGCCAACTCTACACAATAGCCCTCACGGGCCAGGCAATAATGTAGGTGGTAGGCGCTCATGTGCCATGTGCACTGGGTTACTCCACACAGCCAAATAACACCGTTTGAGTCGGGCCACTATTGCCCACTAGTATATTCCCGCTAGTGGCTGCTAGTGGCCACTACTGGTCCGGCTCAAATGGAGGCCCTAGTGAGGGACGAGGGGGCTGCAGGTCGGATAGGTCAGTAATTAGTAGTGATCCCTAGTGGTCCCTAGTAGTCCGGCTGAAATGGAGGCCCTAGTGGGGGACAAGGGGGCGGGCTAATTTAACTGACACCCCATGGCGTCCATGATGGTGGGCAAGTTGCTGTTGAGGCGCTGTTGGAGGCGGTGAGTCTGAGTGTCAGCCAAAGAGGCGAAGTGCTCCTGCAGGGGATGGCATAGGCTAGGTCACATGCCACATCCAATGCCCAAGACACGCAGCCACTGCACTTCCCAACTCTCGATGCAAAGGTCAAGCAAGAGCTGACATGTGGTTGTGGCCTAAGTGCTCCTGTATCAAGCCTGACAGCCCGGCTTGATGTAAGCAATACAGACACACAGCAACAACAACAACAACAACAACAACAACAACAACAACAACAACAACAACAACAACAACAACAACAACAACAACGCTGCATAAGGCAACAATTGCATTTGCATCGTATGGCATTTTTGTGATAATCTCTGTGAACACATGGCGACATGTGGTGTTTATAAGGTGTTGGTGGCTGGTGTTGGCTAGGTGATGGCTGGTGTTGACTAAGGTGGCTGATTTTGTCTGGGTTGGGTTTCACAGTCCCCTCGTCCCTCACTAGGGCCTCCATCCGAGCCGGACCACTAGGGACCACTAGAAGGACTACTCCAATGGCTCACGCTCATCAGCCACAATCACGCTCATCAGCACCGGGGTTCACGGGTTGGTGCCTAGTGGAGTGCAAAGCGGCAAGCAAGCGGAGCATCCGACCTGCATGTGACGAAAGCGACTTACACTTATGATGCTGGAGTAGGCGTCGTCCAATGTGGGCTCGGTCGCACTAGCCGCTGCAGAGGCCAAAGTTCCCGTAGTGCGCAGAGCTGACGGCGACCCTGCCCGGCCATGCAGACCTCCCGCTGCAGTCACGGACGGCTGTCGTCTCGCAGGGCTGATGGATGGTGTTTGCTCGCCCTGCGTAGCTCCTGCCTCTTGCGGGAAAGCCTGCCGGACCGGGCTGCCTCCGCGCACACCAGAGACGACCTCCCGGTGAACGCGCTCCGCTTGCTCGGTGCGCAAGCGGCTGACCGGCACGCCGTTAGGCAGCAGGCGGCTGGCAGACTGAAGGCGCTGCGTGCTGGCGTTTTGAGTCGCGTCCGCGCATGTCCTTGTGGCGTTGCCTGTCATGGGGTTAGGGGGGTGTCGTGGCATGGCCTGCGCTCCCTTTGCCGGTCGGAAGTAGTAGCGCTGCATGACGACATGACACATGCAGCATGGTGTTTGACCCCCACACAGCATGGCTGCCAGGCCTGCAATGGTATGCTCATCCCCAGCTCAAAGTACCCCCCAGCTTCATCCGCACCCCTGCCACTTGCTGTGCCTGCCGCTCTTGCCACATGTGGTGTGGTGTGGTGTGGTGTGGCGGCTCAGCTCACCTGCAGGGAGGGCACCCCTCCCTCTTTGGCTGCATATCGCTCAAACAGGAGCCCCCCAGCCGCCTCACTCTTCAGTGGGGCACTGCCGGCAAAGCTGTCCCCTGCACACGGGTTGCCATCAACATCAACATCTCCATCACCATCTTCATCACCACCATGTACAGAGCATTATGGCCTGCGCCATCTCACACATGCCATGCAAAATGCAGCACTTGCCGACATGCAGTCCAGTCAGACACCGCCGGCGTTGCTGCAGCACATACACCCGCAGTCTGCACCAGAGCATGCCAAGTGATGATGATGCTGCTGCTGATGCTGCTGCTGCTGCTGCTGATCCACTGAGCAGGAGAATGTTTTCCTCATGAATGCCACGTGATGCTGATGTCCATAAGTGCCCTGCGTTTAGAACCTCCTGGATGCTCTGTGAGCACCATGCTGGCACTGGTGATAGTGTGATACTGGTGATAGTGCGATACTGGTGAGCCTGGCCTCACACACCAGAGGATGCTAGGTACAACCCATCCCGCAGGATGTCCTGGGCGTGGAAGCGGTGCAGCGGTGCAGCCCCTGGCGGCAGCAGCAGCAGGCAGGCGGGCAGCCATATAGCCATGCTCGGCATACCCCGTCACTATGAACAGGCAGTAATACAGCCGGCAACGTGCTTAAGTGACAAAGCGCAGCCTGCTCCCAGCACCGCTGCAGCTGTGCTCACGGCTTGGCCGGCCGTCGCTGCCCGCTGAGAAGTAGCCCGCGAGAGTGAGAGTCGTGAGAGTCGAGAGAGTCGCAAAGTGCCGTCTACTACAAAGCGCAAGGAAGGGCAAGAGGCGCAAGGGCGCGAATGAGCCCAAGCAGCCCAAGCCAAAGCCCAGGTAGAAAACCTGGTGCCGGCTGTTTTAGGTACTGGTAGGTAGGTGAACTGTGCGCTGAAGTGACCAGCATTGACCGCAAAGAGGAATGAGAAGGCATGTGAGGTTCCAGCAATCGTTGGCAAGCATGGCAATGGATAAAGGTCTGCTTGAGGTGCATCCTGCTCCCACCAAAAGGCAAGACAGAGGTGCCCTCTCCAGACCCCTTCCCCTCATGGGCGCATGGAGGGAGGCGTAAGCTGTGAGGTGCAGCTTACAGGCCAACAAAACTCATTCAACAAGGAACAACATGTCGGGCTGTGGGTAATCTCACTCCGCTACCGGTGCAGCTTACAGGCACTGGGGTCAGCTGGGCCAGGGGCTGTTTAACACCTAGGGCCACGCATGCATGCTGCCAGGTAAGCCTGGAGCGAGTGGGTGGGCGGGCAGGCAGGCAGGCAAGGGCATAGGCAGGCAAGCAGGCACGTGGGCGGATGGGAGGACACCACCAAACAAGGGCCAGCGGCTTCCATAGCCAGCGGTGCCACAGTCAGCAGGCAATTAGCAGGCGGTTAGCAGGCAATTTGCATCCAGTTGGCAGGCAGTTAGCAGGCAGGTGGCAGTCATTATCGAGCAAGTGTCAGGCGGCTGCACTGGTGCTTCCACACCACCCACTCAAGGCGGTGTGGCATGCTGGCAACCGGCCCGCTGCCCAGCAGCTGCCTCCCAGGAGGCCCAGCACCCACCCCGTCCTGTTTGCGCCTGGACCTTGAAGGCCGTGGTGGCCATGATGGCTGCACCACCGCGAGGCTGAGCCTCCTGCAGCGTGCTGGGGTCTGGCGTGCTGCCGCGCTGCGCTGGGCCCTGCCATGAGGCTAAACTTGCATCCTGCGCCCACAGCAACAAGGCACCAGCAAAGGCAAGCAGCCGACCTCGGACATGGCTGTCATCATTGATTCCTGCAGTACACTCACAGAGTCAGACATGGCAAGGGCATTGGACCTCCCCTTCACGGACCTGCGTGCAAGTGCCGACTGTGGATGAGTCTGGTTCTCACCCATTGTCGTGACGACTGTGGTAGCTCACCAATGTATTGTGCGCACCCATTGTCATGATGACACACTGTTGCCTGCCTCGCGCCACTCACAGCAGGCTTTGCCACAGCCCGCACCCTCCCCCTGCCCAGAGTGCTGCCCCAGGGCCCTTCTTACTCCTCCTCTTCAGGACAACCCGGACATCACTGTCAAACAGCCGGGGCCCAAGGCCAACGCAGCTTAGGCCTCACTTGGCCCCCTCATTAGAGCCTGGCAGGCCGCTGGACAAAGACCGCAACTCAACCCTCATATTGCAGCAGGCCGGGCAAGGCAACTGACATCCACTGCAACTGTGAAGAAGAAGAAGAAGAAGAAGAGCAACTGGCGTACATGAGGGTAAGAGCTTGCGCCTGGGGCATGGCCTACTCCATTCACCGCTGCAGCTGTGCTCAAGGCCTGGCCGGCCACCGCATGGCCAGCTGACCCCAACCCCAATTTAGGCTACACATCTGGATGCTGTAGTGAGGCCCTGGCAGTGACGTCATGGTGCCGGCTTGCCCCACCTGCGCGGCCTGGCCCATAGCCCAGCTGGCTGCGTGCGCCTGCAGCTTGGCGGCTCGCTGGGCACGCTGAGCAAGCAGCTGGCTGCTCAGGTTGGTGGACAGGTGCCAGCGCTGCAGCATGGCATCCACTGGGTCCTGAAGTCAGGCAGGCAGGTCGGCATGCAGGTAGGCAGGCAGGTAGGCAGGCAGGTAGGCAGGCAGGCAGGGAAGGGCAAGGCAGGGCCGATCAGGTTGAGGCTGGGTGCTGCATGGCCAAGCAGGACACAGCAGGCCGGGTTGCATGGGACTGTATGGCCTGTTGAGCTGCTCAACCTACCAGTGCAAACCTTGAATGAGTGCACCCATGTTGCTTGCGTTGGCCTGGTGGTAGGGTTAAGGTGATGTTGACGATGATGACAAGAGGCGTGCCCCAGATATATTGATGCAGGTAATGTATGTTGTCAGTTTGGCAGTAGCTGGCTGCCCCTTGTCAACGTTTCTTGCAGGCAGCCAGTTGCCCATGCTTGCTGTGTGAGCAGGCTTGCCCTAACCTGAAACCCTCAATCGCAACCCAAATTGAAAGCCTAGCCTAACCGTAACCTTAACTGACTGCCATGTGCCGTGGCAGCACTGACCTGCTCATAACGTGAGCTGCTGGCGGTCATGGGGGGGCCTAGGGAGCCCCTGGGCGGGTAAGGCAGGGGCGCGGCATCTGTCCAGCCAAGGACCTGGCCTGGAAGGTGGGCGGGGGAGAGGGGCGCGAGGGGGGTGCAGGGGGGCGAGGTCCAATGGTCGCTGGATGGAGGGCCCTGGTCGGGGCTTGGTTTGGCTGGGGAGGAGGTGAGGGGAGAGGCTGGGCGGGGACCAGTGGGCCCTATGCCGGCAGAGGCCAGGGGGGGTGCAGAGGGGGCTGGGTGGAAGGGCCTGCTGATGCTGTGGGCAGGGGAGGCCTGGGGGTCACTATGCCATGAGGCCATGGGGGTGTTGAGGAAGCCCGGGCTGGAGCTAGCTGCATAGCTGGTGCCCACAGGGGCGCTCCCTGACCTGATGGTGCTGTGATCAGCTGGCAGTGGCTCCATCTTTTCCTTTGCAACCAGCTGGGCGAGGAGGGTGGCGCTGATGGGCTCGCCTGACCGCAGGGGTGACGAGGAAGGAGCTAATGGGTTCGCTTGGAGTCTTTCACCGATCTGCACTGAGGTGTTGGCTGGTAGAACCTGTGTGTGGGAGGGCGGTCTTGTGCCAGCTGCAGAGCTGGACACACCAGTAGCCCCCCCAGAGCTCAAGCCCCCTTCTCCTCCACGTTTGTGTGTCCTGTGTGAGGCAAGCTGGGGGTTCAGTGCAGCATGGTGTCAGCAGTAGCTTGGCTGTTTGCGTGGCAAACCTGGGTGAGGCGTGCCATGGGTCCAGGTTGGCAAAGCTGAACTCCTGCGACATCCAGTTTCGTCGGGGACATCGACTAAACTAGCACATGTCTACTTGACGATGCAGATTAGTTAGCCAATGATGGAACACACTGTGTCGACCGTAGTTCGGCCTGCAAAGGGGCTGCCGAGGTTGTGCTTTCACATGTTTCATTCAAACTTCATCCCTGCGGCCCGCATTGTGCTCTCGGTTGATAAAGGCGTAGGTGCAGCGCTAAGCTAAGTAGCTGTTGGGATGGCCATGCTTTCGCCGATGTCGACAACGCCATATGGGCAACAGGTTGGCTTCATCCGCTCCATCGTGGGTGGATGCTCGTCGAAACTGCAGGCTTAACGTTGGCACTAATGGGACACAGGTCGATGAATACGCTACACCCCTCCTTCAAGAACGTAGCAGGTAAGCAATGCAGTAGGACTGATATACAAGTCCTGTGATGCTAAGCAGAGGCATGCTCTACATCCAGGGCTGCTGAGGAAGGCGGTCGAAGGTTGGACATGGGACCACCAGGCGCTGCAAAGCGGGGCCCTCCTGGCGGCCCCGGCCATGGTCTTTCAATGAAAGAGCTGAAATCTCTTCTTGACAGGACAATCAAGATGACGTGAGGGGAAAATTCCAGCTTGTCATGTTGGCCAGCCTCTTCATTCTGCTTCCCTCAGATCACAGCTGGTTTAAGCAGATGTCGAGCATAACCTGTCACTGCCGCAAGCCACTTACGTGTGGCTGTGATACAGGGCTGAGAACAAGATTACCAAGGACAACTCCTGGGACCTCAGCTTCATCGCACATATGCCTGAGCTTATCCGCCAGGAAGCCAGTTGCGAGCAGTTCAGCTTCCAGAGGGCCAGCTGCGGCCTGGATGCAGGCGTGCACATTTTTGGTATGTGGCGCAAGTGAGTGCCACCACCCTGTAGATGGCGCCCATGCACCGCATGCTTGTCACCTGGGAGGGTTTCATGGGACATGCATGGAGGGCATGCATGAGGAAGGCCATGTATAAGTAAGGGCACCCCAGCCCCCTCGTTCCTCACTAGGGCCTCCATTCGAGCCGGACCACTAGGGACCACTAGCGGGACTACTGGACATGGTGCATGAGTGCCTATCACCTACATTATTGCCTGACCCCTGAGGGCTATAGTCTAGAGTTGGCATGATGGACATGCGCTACTGTAAGCTGATGACAGCTCAAGGGGGGGCACACTACTGTGCCCCAGCAGGCTGCTGCTGCTGGGTTATGGGTGGCTTGTCTTGCCCCCGCTTTTAGCCCAGGCCTGGGTACTCCTTGCCCTTGGCTGGCAGAGCTGCCTGGTCTGGCCAGTAGCACAGCTCCAGCGGGCGCCACCTGCTCTCCCCAATGCGCTGCATGTTCAGTGCTGCATTGCAGTCCCTGTCCAGCCACCTTCCTGGCTTTGGTGCTGGCTTGGCTTTGGCAGCCTTGCCCTGGGCCTTGCCTTTGCCCTTGGTGGGCTGGGTGGGCTCAGCTGCCTGCGCAGCCTTGGTGCGCTTGCTGCGCTTGGCTGGTGGGGGAGTGCTGGGCCCAGACTCTGAGGCTGCAGGCTGTGTGGCTTCCTGGCTGCTGCATGGGGGCTGTGGGTGCTTGCGTGGGGCCACTACCGGGCACCACATCATGCCCCGCACTCCTCCATCCTGCTGGCCTACTGACCTCCATTCCAATGCCAGCTGGTGGTCAGGCCTGATGCAGCCATTGCATGGCCTTAGACAGCCAGTCAGCCAGCAGCCTGAAGCCTGAAGCCTTGGTTAGGCAAGACCAGGCCATGAGGACAATGAGGGCTGATGCTTGACCTCCCACGCACTGCTTCTGCCACCACTCACAGAAGTCACACATCTGTATGTTGCCCGTGTTGGCTGCACCGGGGCATGTCTTGCGCAGCTGAGTCACAGGAGCCAGGCCAGGCAAGAGGTTCCCAAGCCTTGCACATGGGACCACCATGTGACCCTCGCAGAGCTATTGAGCAGTCCTCAGCTGGAGTGTGTTGGCCAGGGCCTGTCAGTCAGCCCCCGCCCCTGTTGGCCACCCCAGCCCTGTGTGTCTCCCTGGCACCAGACAAGCTGACTCTGAATGCAGGAGTGGACGGTGAAGCACATGGGGTGTTTTCCATGTGGCACACTGACAATGCTGGTGGTGCCTAAAATGCCTGCAGGAAAACGAGTGGACTCCACCTATGACTCGGTGTACAACACCCTCAGGGGTGTGACTGGCGTGTCACACGTCAAAGCTGCAGGTTGGTGCTGGTTGTGGGCTAATGTGCATGTCTTGCCATGCTTGCGATGCAGTCTTGGCCATATGTGGGTTCCACTACCCCAGCACTCATGCCTGCAGCTATGCTCCTGCACTTTATCCAGCTAGCTGGCCCCTCGCATGTGGGAGGTGGCACCAGCTTCGTTGGGTTGCAGCTTGAGATGCTGATCCTGACGCCGTCGCACTGTCTCCTACTCCGGCAGGCGAGGACGAGGAGGGCGCGCAGGACGATGTCGCTGCAGCGCCGGGTAGTCAGGCTGACGCAGGCAAACGACGCGGCAAGGCCACGCCCGGCGCCAACGCGCTTGACGCATCCGCAACTCTTGCGGACCCCGCGAGCCTGCGTGAGAAGCGCAGCGACATGACGTTTGAAAACGACCCGCTGTTCAATCGCACGACCAAGCTCTTCGACGAAAACTCCCCCGCTGGTGAGCCCCCTGGTCAACGTGGTTGGGTATGTAGCGCAAGGACGCTTGTGAACAGGTAGAAACAACCCCCCGAGCAAGTAGCAGCACAAGCACTGCTCCTCACGCAAGATGACACTTGCAGGGTATTGGCCAATAGGTGTTTCTCCCTCCATTGTGAACCCCTCCTACCTTTATGAGCACCCTTGGCAGCTAGAACCCTTAGCCTGGTGGCACATCATTCCACAAGGTTCCTAATCAGAAGCCTCATGTGCATCCCTCTCTCAAGCCACGATGAGCCATTGACGACCTCCTGACAGCTTCTAGCCAGCTTCAACGCATCGCTGACCCTGACTACCGTGCAGCCCCTGATCATGCTCATGTGGCTGAATACAAGAGGTGAGGGCCTTGGGCTACCTGGAGGATAAAGTGGCTTGACGGGCGGTGGCCTCTTCAGACAACTTGGATTTCTGGAACTCTTCAGACTGGAACTCTTCGGCCATGGTCTTTCAATGAATGAGCTGAAATCTCTTCTTGACAGGACAGTGTGCTGTGATGCATGGTGTGCATTGCAGGCCTGCTGCTGTTGAACTACCCTGTCTACTACAACTGCACCGTGCTGTTCGACTCGTGTGACCGACCCATGGCTGCCTTCCCGGACCTCCCCGCCCTCCCTGCTGCACCCCATCCCCAGGTCAGGTTCCCCTGCCGCCCTCCTTCATCTTGCCATGCTGGCATAGCAGCCTGTTGCAACAGCTACCAGCTTGTGTTGTTGCCTAGTCAGGTACCAGGCTGGCAGGCAAGTGTGGGGCAGCGTAACCAGGGGCGTGCAAAGGCCCGAAGTGATGCCGCAGGCATGCAAGGCACCCTTGCAAACCCTCTTGCACGCGACCTGCAGCTGGTGCTGGCCTGCAGTCAGTCTTGCTGCCAACATGCTGCTCATGCAGATCTGGGTCTGCAGCAGGCTTGCAGTATCCTATACGCTCAACCAGCCCCTCGTCCCTCACTAGGGCCTCCATTTGAGCCGGACCACTCAAATGGCGTTAAGGGGCTGTGTGGAGTAAACCCAATGCACATGGACATGGTGCATGAGTGCCTACCACCTACACTGTTGCCTGACCCCTGAGGGCTATAGTGTAGAGCTGGAAGACAGAACATGCGCTAATGTAAGCTGATGACAGCTCAAATGGGGGGGCACACACTACTGTGCCACAGCAGGCTGCTGCTCCTGGGCCTTGGGTGGCCGGTCTCGCAGCCGTAGTGCGCAGAGCTAACGGCAACCCTGCCCGGCCATGCGAACCTCCCGCTGCAGTCACGGACGGCTGTCGTCTCGCATGGCTGGTGGATGGTGGTTGCTCACCCTGCGCAGCTCCTGCCTCTTGCGGCAAAGCCCAGCGGTATACGCTCCACCAGCTACTGCCCTGCATTGGATCTTCCTGGCAGCATCTTGAGTAAAGAGTGTAGAGGTGGCATTCTGCACAGCTGACTGCACGGCATGGCTGCTGCTGATCCCTGCAGGTTGACCTGAGCAAGACGCCTGGCCTGCAGGAGCTGCTGGCCGCCACACCCGGCCTGACCATCACCCCATCCTTCACAGAGCTGCACGCTGAGCTGGCCAGCAAAGGAGGTGGCCCAGGCTCCATGCCCATGCTGAACAACGCAGCCATCCTCCAGGCAGCCATTGGTGCGTGGTGACCTTTGCGCTGCTAGCCTGTCAAGGTCAAGGGCAAGCAAGTGGGGCTGTCAAGGGCAAGCAAGTGGGGCCGCTTGTGTCCTCCACCTGCTGCACTGACTGGTGGCCTGGGAAGAAGAAGAAAGGCTGGCTTAAAGAAGAAGAAAGATACTACGGGAGAGCCGGTGTGCATTGAGGGAGGAGCTCCTGCCCGTGGCACGGCCCGCTCCTACCACCTACCTTCATTGTCACTGGCATGCACTGGCATTCGCACATTGGCCTGTCCTCCCCTGCCAAGCTGTCCTAGGTGCTGCTGGCTTGCACTGGCACTTGCTGGCAATCACCCATGTCCTCACCAGCACAATGATGTGGGTGGCACCATACCACTCGGCATACCACGCAGTGGACACGCAGTCGGCTAGGGACACGAACCTTTCAGTTTCTTTGCCGGGCCCTGCTTTTTCTTTGCGGTGCCCTCCCGCTTCTTCTTAGCCATCACGCAATGTGCTTTGACGGGCGGTGGCCTCTTCAGACAACTTGGATTTCTCCGGAGATTCATGGAGTGGATTATAGAGTAGTGGCCATTGCAGTCTGAACTGAAACAGGCCAGCCACACTCCTGTGGTGAGGCCAACAGGACACCTGCCTGCCCACCCTGCCCACCTGCCTGCCCACCCTGCACACCTGCCTGCCCACCCTGCCCACCTGCCTGTCCTCCCCTGCCAAGCATGCTGTAGCGATGTGTGCTGCAGAGCACGAAGGCCTGCCAGTCAGGCCACCGACCACGGTCCACCTTGGAGGCATTAGCTGTGTAGCGGGCATCACTGCCCCATCAGTCTCAACTGCCCGGCAGCCAGCCAGCAGCCACCAAGGCCAGGAGTCCCTGCCGCATGCCCTGCTGGCCTCCCCTCCCCCATCCTCCCCTCAGGGCTTTGCTCCAGAAGGGTGGGAGGGAGGAGAGGGAGGGGCTGAGTGGGATGACCTCCCAGGGGAAGGCCAGCCACAGCTGGAGACAGGGGCTGTACTGGCAGCAGCACCAGCAGGGGCGGAGCCACAGCCACCAGCCGTCACAGCGCCTGGCTTTGGTGCCCTGCTGGCTGCCAGCCTGGCCACTGGGGAGGATAGGGATGCTGACCAGGTGCGGGGCACTGAAAAACCTCAGGGATGACTAAGGGTGTCATCACGGCCGTCAGACAGATGTAGGGCCAGAGTGGAGATTTGAGGGAATCTGCAGTCGCCCTGGTCTGTAGGGAACGCTGGTCCTGGTGGGAGGGCAGCATGGGGTCACACTCAACACACATTTCCTGGTAGCAATTCCATTTCTTCTTTTCTCTTTTGTTAGTCTGTAGCGTAGTCCACCACCACTGACACACAATGATGAACACAAGAGGTGAGGGCCTTGGGCTAGCTGGAGGATAAAGAGGCGTGTAGTCCTGGGCCATGCGTGTGGCTCCTGGGTCATGCGTGTGGCTCCAGGCTGAGGAAGAGGAGGGCACCCAGTCAAGCCTTGATGGCCTCCTGCCCAGCTACTCTGCGGCAGTGGCTGCCAAGAGCCAGGCCCGCAGCACAGCCTGGGCGGGGTCAGCCTTCTGGCGCTTCCGTCCCCCACCGCCTGCACAGCCAGCTGCCTCAGGGGTGACCTCAACCAAGCCACGCGCCAAGTAAGTGTATGTCACCCTTCTCCATAAATCACAATCCAAAATCTCCATTCTTGTGTGAATAGGGTGACATGAGACATACATGGGTACAAGGCACTGGGCACATATGCATGCTACAGCTTTGTATGCATTCACCCAGTGGGAGGCGTGGCGGCTGTGGTGACACCCGCCTGCAGAGCAAAGGTGCTGGTACCCTACGTGGTGGAGGGTGAGTTCCAGGCCAGTGAGGAACAGATGCGCATGGCAACAGACAAGGAACTGCGGCTCAAACGGGCCAACAAGGCAGGCACCCTGCTGCCAGCCGATACACATTACCAGGTACAGGGCCTCACACCTGCCACACCTGCCACTGGCTGGCCACATCCAGAGCCAGGCCTGCGCACTCATGCCCTGAGCTGAGTAAAGGCAAAGTGCCCTAACCAGCCCACCCCTGCCATGCCTCGCATTCTGTCCATGCGTTGCCACGGCCCCTGCATGCAGCGTTCAGGTGCTATGGTGGTGCCCAAGCTGGTCAATGTGTCTGCCATGCTTGCTCTCATGCTGGCCTAAGACTAAACAGGCTGACTTAGACTGCAACTGGCTTTGCTAGGAACGACATTATGTTTGTGCTGAGTCTTCCCGAGACTGCTGTGTCCGCAGACCAGCCGCCTGTATGAGCTGAGCTGTACGCCTGGCCTCGGCCTCATCCGCTGGTGGCAACTGAACCAGGCCAGCAAGCAGCGGCAAGCTCGGCAGGTCACAGCCTCTGGTCCGGCCCTGGCGCAGCAGGGCAGCAGCATGGGGACCAGCGGTGCTGATGACGCCCAGCCCTCTGACCATGAGGCAGGGGCTGGCCCTGAGCTCACCAACAGCAGCTGGACACCAGACATGGCCGATGACAGCTATGGTGGAGGTGGTGATGAAGAGGAGGTGGAGGCAGAGCAGGCAGGCGGGGCAGGCCAGGCGGCGGGTGCGCCAGGCGGGGTGGGCTGGGACCCGCTGTCCCTGGATGCGCTGCTGCCTCAAGCACGCAAAGTGGCACGGGTGGAGATTCAGTATGACCGCAGCGCCAAGCAGGTGCGTGAATGCTGGGGCCTTCACCAAATGTCTAGATTGACACCGGGCACAAGTGAAGCAGCCATAGGAGCCGTACCCCTACTGCCGGCACGAGGTACAGGTCAGGCAGCCTCACACAGGCTCGTGGCCACTCCAGTCCTCTACGCCTGCCACGGTGGAATGTGCACATTTGGTGGTGTGTGCACCGTCCCAGCATGATGGTGTGTACACCGTCCCTGCATGGTGGTGTGTGCAGGTGAACGTGAAGGCATTGAAGGCCACCCTGAAAGCCCGCATGGAGGGGCTGCAGCAGCAGGCCGCAGGGGCCAGCCCTGAGCACCAGCCTGCTCCCCAGCCATCAGACCTCAGCTTTCAACAGGTGAGGTCTGGGGTGCTCAGGATGGCTGCTCGGGTGGCCCAGCAGCAGGCAGGTGTGCCGGGTTGCAGGGCACTGAACACCACCTAGGGTAGGCCGGGCTCCTGTTTCTGGTGCCTGAGCTTGTGCTGCGCTGGGGCTGCATCCTGTGTGTGCCATGCAAGGGCACACAGCGGGCAGGAGAGAGCACACAGCGGGCATTCCATGAACAGGCTTGCCCGTGGTGCCAGCATGCTGGGGCACTGCCGGCCCCTCACGCGCTGCTGCAAGCAACAGGAGCTAGGTTGGTCCACTTAATGCAAGGCAGCTGTGGCTGAAAGCAAGCTGAAAGAGTTGAAGCTGAACAAGTGCTGGGTGCAGCTGCCACCTCAGCAATTAGAGCGCAGGCTTGCCAGGGACTGCCTTCCATGGCCCCAATCTCTTCACCTTGGACAGCCGTGGCCCTCGCTGCCTGCAGCCCATCTGCCCACCCCACCCAGCTGCTTGCTGCCCTGCTGCCTGCTTCTGCCCGCTCCCTGTGCCACCAGCTGCTGCCTGCCCATATCTGGCCCCAGGTCATCCAGCAGCTACCCGAGGAGGGCAGCGCAGGGGCGGTGAAGGACATCTCAGTGCACCTCTGCTTCATCTGCCTCCTGCACCTGGCCAATGAGCATGGCCTGGCTCTGGGCAACCGGGGACAACTAGACCAGCTGCACATCCAGCTCCCCAATAGTGGCCTGACGTGAGTCGGCATGGGTCGGCCTCCGCTCATGAAGTGTCCATGGAAGTCCATGAAGAAAAGCAGGGACATGAAGAGGTAAATGGTTGAGTTGTATGCACCCATCCATGTGCATGCTGCCATGGAGCTGGTTGCTAGTTTTCATGACGTACAGTGAAGTCACGCCCTTGTCACCTCTCACACCCTTTTGCAACGCACTGTGATGCCAGTGACTAGTTAGTCTCCCCCTGACTACCTGGCAGCCAGCAGCCAGGCCATGCAGGGCATGCAGTGAGTGAAAAGCAGGGAGTGAGATGTTGCCCACCCCACACCGTGCAAACCGTCCAAACATGTTGGTCAATGGCAATGCGCCCTTTCAACTTGGCGGAAAGGGGGGAAAGGCATGTAAGGCAGGCTGTGTCAAAGGGTGCGGCATCAGGTGGAAATGCAGCGTTGCGCCTGGCTTTACATAACCTGTGTTAATCATTTAGAGGCAGGGCGTGTGCGTCGCACTGACCAGCCTTACTAAAAAGTGGCAGTCAAGGCATATGGCAGTGGAGAGTGACAATCAGGGCAACGAGCGGGGAGCCTGGGCTCACTCTGCTATGCCTTGGACGACGTTCACACCGTCTGTGTGACATTGCCAATTCTATTTTCCAAGGTCAGTTGCGTTAGTCTTTAGTATTATGGCGAACACGAGCCAGCTTACCAGTGTGGGTGTGCCATGTGTCTAAACATATTTGATTGTCGAGCGTTCAGGTGGCCAAGCGGCTGTGGCTAGGCTGTTTCCTTGCATGGGCCATTGACGCAGCTGGCTCCGATGGCAGCGGCACCACTGGCTGCAGGGGGTCCTTGTCAGGCAGATGCTCGAGGAGGCAGGTCCCGGCAGGGCAAGTGCTGACTGTGGACGACTTCCGCATCAGCTCAGCCTACAGCAACTCCAGTGAGGCCCTCCCCGAGTGGGCACCTGATCCTTCCGGTGAAAGGGTTGAAGAGAGGGGATAGGGAAGGCTTAGGAGTGCTGGGAGGTGGTGGAGTCGATATGTTGGGTAGGGTGAAGGAATTGAATTGAAAAATGACAATTGAGCAGTTACCTGTGTCCTTGCAGGTGGCCGTGGCCAATGTTCAGCAAGGCAAAGCAGCCACGTGTCAGGGGCCTGGTGTGCTCAACAAGATGTCCTCTGTCAGTCGGGAACACCTGGCCCGCTTTTCTAAGGGATAAGATTGGACTTACATGGCGGTCTGCATGGTTCCAAAGTTATGTTGACGCGAGTTAGCGCGACGCAGTGCGCACTCCGCCACGCACAGTATCTAAGCGTGTAAGCGAAACATCGCGGGTGCAGCGATGTGCGACGGGCGCAACTTCTGCTTCGCCATTGACCGCGGCGGGACATTTACAGACGTTTATGCCCAGGTAGGCTCTGTCCCCTTGATTGGCTGCACTCGCCCTGTCTCACGGGCCCTCACCCCTTGCCTCTTGTGCTCCCGTGCCGGCAGTTCCCCGATGCCAACGGCGTGCCGCAGCATCGGTAAGTAGCGTCGACCGTGCAGCGGACCTGCTGCAGCGGGGTGGCCCGCTGAGGCAGGCCCACCACCCATAGCTGTACATAGGGCACATCAGCCCCTCGTCCCTCACTAGGGCCTCCATTCGAGCCGGACCACTAGCAGGACTACTGCAATGGCGTTCAGGGGCTGTGTGGAGTAAACCCAGCGCACATGGACATGGTGCATGAGTGCCTGTCACCTACACTATTGCCTGACCCGGAGGGCAGATTTGGCATGATGGACATGCGCTAATGTAAGCTGATGACAGCTCAAATGGGGGGCATACACTACTGTGCCACAGCAGGCTGCTGGGTCTTGGGTGGCTGGTCTCGCAGCCGCTTGTAGCCCAGCTTAGGGTGGTCCTTGCCCTTGGCTGGCAGGGTGCTGAAGCTGTTGTCAGAGGACCCAGGCAACTACCCAGATGCACCCCGGGAGGGCATCCGCCGCATCCTGGAGGAGGTGACTGGCCGGCCCCACCCGCGCACCCAGCCCCTGGACACCTCATGCATCGCCTCCATCCGCATGGGCACCACAGTAGCCACCAACGCCCTGCTGGAGCGCAAGGGTGGGAGTCCTAATCAGGCACGGGGTTACACCCATGCGCATGCCCCCAGCTGTGGCTGAGGCACGGGGAGGGGAGGGGAGGGGAGCAGAGGGGTAGGGCGGAGGGGGTGGAGCCTGGTGGCAGCAAGAGGCCTCGTCAGCCTGCCGCCAGATCCTGCTTGGGGTGGGTATGGGCTGCCATGACCCCTTCCCGTGCCCGGCCCTTAGTCCCCGAGCCAGATCTGCAGCATGCACGGCCTTGGGCCCTGTGCCCCAGCCCCAGCCCCAGCCCCAGCCCCAGCCCCGCCTGCTGGCCCTGCTGCTGCTCAGGTGAGCGCAGTGTGCTGCTGGTCAGTGCCGGCTTCAAGGACCTCCTCTACATCGGCAACCAGTCCAGGCCAAACATCTTTGACCTGGAGATCAGGTGAGCACCACCTCCCAGACCCTGTCCCCTGCTGCCACTGACGCAACCTGCTGCCGCTCACACAACCTGCTCACTGCTGCTGCCGCTGCCGCCGCCGCTGCTGCTGCTGGCGCTGCCCTTGCTGCTGGCGCTGCCCTTGCTGCGGGCAAATGGAGCCTGCCAGCAGCAAAATGTGTGTCGCATCCCTCACACTCTCAAACCTACTAATGCAACCAAACAGCCGCTGCCGCTGCTGCTTACCCTTCCCCCCTTTGGCACCCACCCCACCCCCCCTCCCACCCCCCCCAGGTGCCCTGACCAGCTGTATGAGGCTGTGGTGGAGGTGGACGAGGCCGTGGTGCTGCCCCTGGGCGACACCCCCTCCACTCGCAACGGCGCTGCAGCCCAACACAACAGCAGGTCAGCAGCCCCCTAACCCCCCCGCCTGCCCGCCCCCCCGCCCCCCCACCCGCCCCCACCACCTACACACAATGCACCTTGGCCGGCCATACTAGGGTGTACCTCCAGTGCAGGCAAGGGCAGCATGCGCTCAGGCCTCCAGCATGGCCACCCTAGTCAGTCACACTCCGCGGGTGCGGGTCACACATTGCGGTCGTCCGGCTGGCCACTTGCACCTGTCGCATCTCGTAGTTGTCCTGCCTGCATGGCGCCCTGCCCTCCAGCCTGGGCTGTGCCAGCACCCGGGGACCAGTGCTGGGAACAGTGCAAATTCCTTGCCTGGACAGCTCTGGCAGCTGTGATGCAGCAGCAGCTGGACTTCACCCTTGACCCAGCCTGCCGGCCTGCCTGCCTGACCCCTCCCCCCAGCTTCACCCCCACCCCCCACCACCCACCCCCCACCCCCCACCCCCATGCAGGCTGTACCCCCAGGCCGGGCTCCATGCAGTGGGGGTGACGGGGGAGGCGGTGTGTGTGCGCCGCCCCCCTGACCTGCAGGCCCTGGAGCTGCAGCTGCAGGTGGGGCGGGTTGATGGGCTGCTGCAGCACTGGAGCACCAATGCCCTGCCCTGACCACCCCTCCTTTGCCCCCACACCCCCCCTCCCACCACCCTCATTCCCCTCCTCACTCTTGCTATGCCTGCTCCTCTACCTCGACCTCCTCCTCTTCATCTCCTCCTCCTCCTCCTCCTCCTCCTTCCCTTATTCCTCCTCTTCCTCCTCCTCTGCCTGCTGCTCCGTGTCTTTGGCGCTGTCTCCATCTCAGCTTGCACTGGGGCAACCTCAACTTCCCGCCCCGCTCCGCCCTGCCCACCCCCTTGGCAGTGCACACCCCGCCCTGCCCACCCTGCCCACCCCCCAGGCAGTGCGGCAGCGGGGCATCACCAGCTGCGCAGTGGTGCTCAAGCACGCCGCCCTGTACCCCGCACACGAGCTGCTGGTGGGGCAGCTGGCCTCACGCCTGGGCTTCACTCAGGTCAGGGGCAGGGCTGGGGCACCTCACCCCTCCCGCCCTCTCCACCCCCTCCCCCCTGCCCCACTGCCCTCTTCACCCACCTTGTTCCCCTCAGGCTCATTGAGGGGCAAGGCCAGGTGGGGGCAGCAGGGGAGGCAGGCAGGCAGGCAGGTCAGAGGTGTGACCCACCGCTGCCAAGGTGTGACCCAGGGTAGGTGCGAAGGCTAGGTGGAGTGCAGTCACACAGCTGGTCACACACAAGCAGGCACCGCTGCCAAGGGGTGGTGGCCAGCGCAGCCAGTAGCGGGCCTGGGGTCCAGCAAGGCCTCCCCCTGCCCCCCCCCCTTACCTCCCATCTGCCTCCCCCCTCCCCCCTGGGGCGGCTGCAGGTTTCCCTCTCCCACCAGGTCATGCCCATGGTCAAGATGGTTGCGCGCGGCTTCACAGCAGCAGCTGACGCATACCTCACCCCCCACATCATGCGGTGCGGCTGCAGCCAACCAGCAGGCAGCCAGACACCCCCCTGGGCTGCCTCACATCACACCACACCCCTCCCCCCCCCTTAACCCCCCCTGGTGTCACACTTCCTAGTGAGAGGAGCAGCAGGCCCCCCCTCCTGCCCTTCACCCTTCGCCCTGTGCGTCCACCTCCTACCCCCTATACTCTAGGCTCCCACCCCCCCTGACCTGGGCTGCTGCTCGACCTTGACCTGGGCCCTGTGACCTGGTCTGCCGCAGCCCCCCTGCCCCTCCTGCCTGACCTCCTGACCCCCCCTTGGCCCCTGCCCCCTAGACCTCCTTGGTCGCCTGGGCTGCTGGCCACCCCCCTGACCCCCTTGCCTGACTTTTACCCCCCCCCCCCTCCCCCCCTGGGTACCCTGTGGACCCCCCCTCCCCCCGGCTGCCTGCCTGCTGCCTGGCCGCAGGTACCTGACCACCTTCCAGGCTGGCTTTGACTCGGGGCTCAGCAATGTGCAGGTCAGCCTGGACTGGCGGGAGGCCGAGGGGGGCAGTGGGGGTGGGGCCAGGGGGGGCATGAGTGGGGCCGGGGGAGGGCCAGGGATGGCCTGGCAAGGGGTTGGTTTCCTGATGACTAACCACCCATGTGCAACTACCCTTCATGCGGAGCAGTTAGCCACAATGATGGGCTGGGTGGTGCCTAACCTGAGGACATGTGTGCCCCCACCACCTGTGTAGCGCCCCCACACCTGCCCCCCCCCTCTACCCCCCTGTCGCCTCCCCTGCCCCCACCCCTTTCCCCCACTCCTGCCCCCATCTCCTGCCACCACTCCTGCCCCACCACCCTGTCCCCCACCATAGCCCTCCCCCCCCTGAACCCCCCCCCTGACCCCCCACCCTGCCCCCTCCCCCTGCCCCCACCCCTGCCCCATGCAGGTCCTGTTCATGCAGTCAGACGGGGGCCTGTGCCCGGCCTCCTCCTTCTCCGGCCACAAGGCTGTCCTGTCTGGGCCCGCAGGGGGGGTGGTGGGCTACGCCCTCACTACTCAGTGGGTGGGGGGGCAGGGCGAGGCAGGCGGAGGGGGGCCGGCAGGGGGCGGTGGGGGCCCAGGGGCAGGGGGGGATGGCTGGCCAAAGACGGGCATAGGCGGGCAGGGCAACGCCTGCATTGACACTACAGAGTGCTGCCCCGCTGCTGCCCAGCTGCGGCCCAACTCTTAACCTGTGGCTGCTGCCTTGCTGCTGCTGCACTGTTACTCCTGCGGCGGCGGCGGTGGCGTCTGCGGCGGTGTCTGCTGCTCTGCTGCTGCTGCCCTGCTCTTGACACTGATGGGGGCGATGGCCGTGACCCTGTAGGTGGGAGGGGCAGGCAGCAGGCGGCATGCAGGTCATTGGGTTCGACATGGGCGGCACCTCCACTGACGTGTCGCGCTATGCCGGCAGCTATGAGCTGGTGTTCGAGACCACCACGGCAGGCGTCACCATACAGGCGCCCCAGCTGGACGTCAACACGGTGGCGGCAGGTGGGGGCAGGGGGGTGGGGGCAGGGGGGTGGGGGCAGGGGGCAGGGGGGTGGGGGCAGGGGGCAGTGGGGTGGGGGCAGGGGGCAGGGGGTTGGGATACTGTGCTGTGCTTGTGCTGGGCAGGGAGGGAAGCCTTGGTGGGGGTGCCTGCTGAGGTCCAGGGTCAGGTCATAAGCTGAGGGTGAGGGGTTAGGTGAGAGGTGAGGGGTGGTGAGGGAGGGGCAGTGCCAGCACTAGGCTGACTGTACCAAGCATGCAGCTGCCGCGTCTGGTGGTGTGGGGTGTGCTGACTCAAGAGGTCACACCTGGTGCGACTGGGCTCACTCTTGTTCAAGCCAGGCTCAAGCACCATGGCACTCACCCTCCAGCTTTGGCCTGCTGCACCTGCCTGCTGCTCTCACCCTGCTGCCCCTGCTGCCCCTGCTGCCCCTGCTGCCCCTGCTGCCCCTGCTGCCCCTGCTGCCCCTGCTGCCCCTGCTGCCCCTGCTGCCCCTGCTGCCCCTGCTGCCCCTGCTGCCCCTGCTGCCCCTGCTGCCCCTGCTGCCCCTGCTGCCCCTGCTGCCCCTGCTGCCCCTGCTGCCCCTGCTGCCCCTGCTGCCCCTGCTGCCCCTGCTGCCCCTGCTGCCCCTGATGCCCCTGATGCCCCTGATGCCCCTGATGCCCCTGATGCCCCTGATGCCCCTGATGCCCCTGATGCCCCTGACCTGGCCTGCAGGGGGGGGCAGCCGCCTGTTCTTCAGTGATGGCCTGTTCTGCTGCGGCCCTGACAGTGTGGGGGCGCACCCCGGGCCAGCCTGCTACAAGAAGGGCGGCGCTGCGGCCATCACGGACGCCAACCTGGTGCTCGGCCGCATCGTGCCCGACTTCTTCCCCAAGGCAGGTCAACCGCTAGCCCTTGCGGCTCATCATCGATCACACCTCACTGGGTTAACCTGTCGCTGCTGCCACGCGGCGTGCCATCAGCTGCAACACCCGCGGCTGCAGCTGCTGCGCAGGCAGCACTGCCGCTAGGTCCAGGTTACCGTGACAGGTCCGCTACGTGTGACCAGGTCCGCTAGGTGTGACTAGGTCTTCTTAGGTGTGACCAGGTCTACTAGGTGTGGCCAGGTCTACTAGGTGTGACCAAGTCCGCTAGATGTGACCAGGTCCAGGTTGCATACACGTCTAGCTAGGTGACAGTAACCATCACTGGGCAGCTGCCAGTGGGCACTCATTGCTGCTCAAGTCAGGGCCAGGGCAGGTGTGGAGGATGACCCTCTGTCGCCCCATATTCGCGTTCTTGTCGACTGCCACGTTCCAATGCACCTCAGCCTGTAGCGACCTGTCCCGCATACCTCTCGCCCTTCCAACTCAGTCCTGGCTATATGATACGAGTCCCAGGCCCTAACATTGGCCTGCCAAACTCGTTAAAGGCGCGGTCATCCCTGCTGCTCGGTCCGTCTTTATCGCGCCCAACGTCTTGGAAATCGCGACGGCCGTTTCCCCTCCGACCCCTACGACTCGTCATGCTCGCTGGCCCGCAGATTTTTGGGCCACAGGAAGACGAGCCCTTGGACGCAGTGGGCGCGTGCGCAGCCCTGCAGGCGCTGACCGACCAAGTCAACGCACACGCAGCCGCGCATGGCAAGGCCGCGAAGAGCCTGGACGAGGTTGGTGACGTGGAAGAAGTCCCAGGTTCAAATCTTAGTGGAGGAGTCCCGTGTGAAAGCTTTGTCCGCAAAGCAGCTTGGCAGCTTCAGTGGTATGCACACTCGTTCAAGTCATGAGTGCGAATCAGTGGATTCAGATCACAAGCGACACGTGGAAGAATGTGGCTTGCAGGAGCAATCTAGCTGACTCCACCTACTTACTGCTAAGCTATGCAGGAGGTCGCTGTGTGTGGCTGCCTGCAGGTCGCTGCTGGTTTCCTGGCTGTGGCCAACGAGGCCATGTGCAGACCCATTAGGGCACTGACACAAATGAAGGTGAGGGAGGGGAGGGGAGGGGAGGGGAGGGGAGGGGAGGGGAGGGGCAGGAGGGAGGGAGAGAGTGGTTTGGGGCCAGGGTGAAGGCAGGGCAGTCACACCAACACCAACACCCACCGCCTGCAAGCAATACACACCATGCTGCCTTCAGTGCTGCTGCTGCTGCTGCTGCTGCCGCTGCTGCTGCTGACGCCACTGCGCTGCTGCTGCTGGTGCGGCTGCCGCTGCTGCTGCTGCTGCTGCCGCTGCTGCCGCTGCTGCTGCCACTGCCGTCGCTTGTTGTTGGTGATTGTGTTGAGGCAGGGATATGACGCGTCAGCCCATGTCCTGGCCTGCTTTGGTGGGGCGGGTGGCCAGCACGCGTGTTCCATAGCGCGGGCCCTGGGCATGAAGACCATCTTCATCCACAAGTGAGGGGTGTGGGGAGGGAGGGGGGCTGGGACTGTGTGCCTGCACAACACGATGCAGGAGCCAGGGATGCAGGGGGAGGGGGAGGGTGAGGGTATGGGTTCAGCTGTGTGCTTGCACAACTGCATTCCCATGCAGCCATGACTAGAGGTTTCACTACCCAGGTGCCCAGGTGCTCAGGTGCTCAGGTAAACTGCAGCCATGCAAAGGATCAGAGCAGCCACTGCCCACCATTGTAAAGGCAGCCATGCTGTCACTGCCACATGTGTCCAGGTTCCGGTGGGCCCAGCAGTCAGTACTCGGCTGCTGGCTACACGCAGGTGTTGACTAACAGCAGCATGCAGCAGAGTGAGGGGTATGGGGGCGCAGGCCGGTTATGGGGGCGCAGGCTGGCAAACCTCAGGCATCATGGCTGCGGCTGCACCCAGGCCATGCATAGGCCACAGCTGTGGAGGGGCGGGGCCCATTTGACTGAGAAGGTGCTGGTCTCTGCACAGGTCCCCCTGCCCCTCCGCCCCCCCAGCAACGCCCCACCCGCCGCCTCCCCCCAGCTGCCTCCCCCTGCCCCCCACCCAGGTTTGCCGGCATCTTGTCAGCGGTGGGCATCCAACTGGCCCAGAGGGTGGCTGAGGCGCAGGAGCCAGTTGCCTGCCAGCTGGGCCCTGAGGGGAAGGCGGGGCCGCTGCTGGAGGAGCGGCTGACGCGGCTGGAGGCGCAGGCTGTGGCTGAACTGCAGGGCCAGGTGGGCAGGGGTGGGGCTGGGGTCGAGGAGGCAGGTGGGCAGGCTGGGGGCTGGTCAGGGTGGCAAGGTGGGGGCTGGAAGGGTGGGGCCTTGGCAGTTGCTTTGGTGTAGTCCCTTCCTCCCCACACACTTTGTGTGGTTCCATGTCAGGCCTCCTGGCCTGCCAGCACGGCTCTGCTGCTTCAGCCTGCCCTGCCTGCCCTGCCTGCCCTGCCTGCCCTGCCTGCTGGCCTGCTGGCTGCTCACTCAGGGCCAGGTCGGGCCCGCCCCCAGCTGCCAGCGCTTCCTGCACCTAAGGTACCAGGGCACTGATGTGGCGGTGATGACGGCACGCCCCCCTGATGGGGACTATGGCGCAGCCTTCAGGCAGGTGGGTGGGTGGGCTGGGTGGGTGGGTGGGCTGGGTAGGACCCAGCCCTGATCACACAATGCCGCACTATTTGTTGCAAGTGTGATCCTCCCCACACTGCCCCACACTCCCCACCCTGCCCCAGAGAGCCCTTTGATTCCTGCCAAACCATTCGACAGGGATGCTGGTGGTGAAGGCAGTCACGGTGGCAAGGCAAGCAGCACATTCTGGTGACGAGTGCAGCCAAAGTGTATGCAGCTGCCACTGGAGGCCAGCCACCAGCCAGCCCTGCCTTCAATGTCAGCCACTCCTTCCACCCCTGCTGCCCCTGACCCTGCGGCCCCTGCCGTTGCTGCCCCTGACCCTGCTCACCCTGCCCCTGGCCCTGCTGTCTCTGCTCACCCTGCCCCTTCCCCCTCAGGCATACCAGAGGGAGTTTGGGTTTACTCTGGACCGGGCAGTGCTGGTGGATGACGTGCGGGTGCGAGCCGTCAGCAGCGGCCCTGCACCCTACACCCAGACAGCCCCTCCCCACCTTCCAGGTACCCTCACCTCACCTCACCGCTGCCGCTCTTGCACCTGTCATTCAACGCCCAGCACCTCGTCCTCTGCCCATGTGCTGCACTGGTGCCCTTGTCCACCCTCACGCACAGGCCCCCTGCCAGCCCCCTGCTCTACCCAGAGCTGCTACTGGGAGCAGTGTGGCCGCACCCCCACCCCTTGCTACCTCTTGGGCGATTTGGACCCTGGACACAAGGTGCAACCCCGACCCGACCCGACCCGACCCGACCCGACCCGACCCGACCCGACCCGACCCGACCCGACCCGACCCGACCCGACCCGACCCGACCCGACCCGACCCGACCCGACCCGACCCGACCCGACCCGACCCGACCCGACCCGACCCGACCCGACCCGACCCGACCCGACCCGACCCGACCCGACCCGACCCGACCCGACCCGACCCGACCCGACCCGACCCGACCCGACCCGACCCGACCCGACCCGACCCGACCCGACCCGACCCGACCCGACCCGACCCGACCCGACCCGACCCGACCCGACCCGACCCGGCCCGGCCCGGCCCGGCCCGGCCCGGCCCGGCCCGGCCCGACCCGACGCGGCCCGACCCGACCCGACGCGACGCGACGCGACCCGACGCGGCCCACCGCCCGCCTTACCTGCCTGGCCCGAGGTGTGCGCAGGTGCCGGGGCCCGCACTGCTACTGGATGCCATCAGCACCCTGGTGGTTGAGCCGGGCTGGACTGCGGTGTTGACGGCTGACAGGGACGTGCGCATTGACTTGGCACCAGGCAGGTGGAAGGCAGGGCCTGCATCAGAGGGAGGGCAGGGTGCTACATGGGCCACATGCACCGCTGCATGGCTCGTTTCACCACACTAGTTCAGTGTCACTCTACATCACATGTCAGCATGCAGCTTCATGCTGCAGATGGGTGCTGATGAACGGATGCTGCAGGCAAAACTACGGCAGCAAAGCCGGTCCTTCATGCCGAGGGCGCACTGTTGACTCAGCAGCAGCAGCAGCAGCAGCAGCAGCAAAGCAGGGCGCCGGCTGCTGTGGTCGACCACAAGGAGGAGGCAGGCAGTGCAGCGTCAAGCCCATTGCCTGAAAGCCAGCAAGAGGAGGGCCAAGTGTGTGGGGCGGGAGGAGCGGAGGCAGCGGGGCCGGGGCCTGACCCGATCCAGCTGGCCATCTTCAGCCATCGCTTCATGGGCATTGCGGAGCAGATGGGCCGCACCCTGCAGCGCACCTCCATCAGGTGTGTGAGGAGAGTGAGGGGAGCCAGGCTGTACAGGTGTACCTAGGGCTGTGAGGGCCTGGGTGCGCTGGACAGGGAGCAGGTGGCGGCAGGGCAGACCTGAAAGGCAGGGGTCTAACACTGATGAGACGCAGGCTGTGCCCCTCTCTTGCTGCTCCCTGCCCTCTGCCTGACTCGCTTTCCTCCACCGCCCTTCAACATGCATCACCCATTATGATCCATTATCTATCATCTATTATCCATTGTACATACTAGAAACTACCCTCCGGCTAAAACTTACTATACTAGAGAATACCCACGCTCACTGTCAACCCCCTTAGCTGGCCCCACCCCTTTACCCTGACTTGACTTGCCTTCACCCTGGGCAGTGTGAACATCAAGGAGCGGCTGGATTTCTCCTGCGCCCTGTTTGGCCCTGAGGGGGGCTTGGTGGCCAATGCCCCGCACCTGCCTGTGCACCTGGGGGCCATGAGTGAGGCGGTGCGCTTCCAGGTCAGACCCCTCACCCTCACCCTCACCCTCACCCTCACCCTCACCCTCACCCTCACCCTCACCCTCACCCTCACCCTCACCCTCACCCTCACCCTCACCCTCACCCTCACCCTCACCCTCACCCTCACCCTCACCCTCACCCTCACCCTCACCCTCACCCTCACCCTCACCCTCACCCTCACCCTCACCCTCACCCTCACCCTCACCCTCACCCTCACCCTCACCCTCACCCTCACCCTCACCCTCACCCTCTCAGGCCGCCCCCCTGCCCCCAGGTGCGCTATTATTCACCTGGTGGCCCAGGCGCAGCCGAGGGACTTCAGCCAGGGGACGTGCTGGCCTCCAACCACCCCCAACTGGCCGGGGGCTCCCACCTGCCCGACATCACAGTCATCACACCTGTGTTCCAGGAAGGTCGCATTGTGTTCTTTGTGGCGTCAAGGGGTCATCATGCGGACATTGGTCAGTGATCACACTCCAGGTTTCACACAACCAACAACTACCCTACCAGACCACTTGCACATGGTCACCCACTCATGCAAGCACCTGTTCACATGCCCTGTCACTCGCCACCTGTCACACGTCTGATCACACTCCAGTCACCCCTGCCAAAGAGGAGTGATGTGGGGTGTGGGTACAGGCGGCATCAGCCCCGGCAGCATGCCCCCTGCCAGCAAGCTGTTGGTGGAGGAGGGCGCGGCCATAGTCTCCTTCAAGCTCGTGCGCCAAGGGGTGTTCCAGGCAAGGTGGCAGCTGCAGGCAATGGGCACACCCAGGCAGCGGCCAGGAATGCGGAGAGAAGATCAGGGTGTGAACAAAAGTGTGAACAAAAGTGTGAACAAAAGTGTGATCAAAGATTGAGAATGTGGAAAAATCTGGAAAAAGTGCGGGAGTCCAGTCACATCGTGTGAAGCAGGGTGTGGGGGACAAGATCTCCCAGCTGGTCAAGGTGTAGGGTGACAGCAAGGTGACACAGCCTGTGGTCCCTGACCCTGGCCCTGGCCGCGGCTGCGCTGCAGGAGGAGGGCATCACGGAGCTGCTGCTGGCGCCAGGGCAGCATGCCGCCCGCCTGCCTGGCTGCAGCGGCACCCGAGCCCTGGCCGACAACCTGAGTGACCTCAGAGCCCAGGTGACCTCACAGCCGCATGACCCCCACCACCATCACCACCAACCCCACCACCATCACCACCAACCCCACCACCATCACCAGCAACACCAGCAACACCTCCATCGCCAGCAACACCACCATCACCAGCACCACCAATACCACCCACAACACGCCCTGTCATCACCACAACCACCACCCACCACTCAATCATGAGGCAGTGCTCCCCTGCCTGCCCACCACGCCTGCCCACCCACTGCCTGCAGCTCAGCCTGGCCTGCCTGACCTGCCCACCAGGCCAGGCCTACCTGGTCTGCCCCTAGCCCTGTGTGGGGTGCAGTGTGGCAGTGTGGGGTGCCCCGACCCGCCTGGCCTCATGTCTGCCCGGCCAGGTGGCTGCCAACACCCGAGGCATCCAGCTGGTGGGGGACCTGATCCAGGAGTATGGCCTGGACACTGTCACGGCCTACATGCACCACATCCAGGTCAGCAGCAGCAGGGCAGCAGGGGCTGGGGCAGCAGCAGCAGCAGCAGCAGCAGCAGGGGTAGCAGGGGATTGGGCAGCAGCAGTAGCCTCTAACTCTTAACCTGAACCCCACCACACGGGAGAGGACCTGTCTGCTTGCTGCTGTCGCAGTAAGGTTAGAGTTAGGGTTGGTGGAGATTTGAACCCCTCACCCTTGGCCCCGAACTCTAGCCCATTGAAACCTGACCCTGACCCTGACCCTGACCCTGACCCTGACCCTGACCCTGACCCTGACCCTGACCCTGACCCTGACCCTGACCCTGACCCTGACCCTGACCCTGACCCTGACCCTGACCCTGACCCTGACCCTGACCCTGACCCTGACCCTGACCCTGACCCCGACCCCGACCCCGACCCCGACCCTGACCCTGACCCTGACCCTGACCCTGACCCTGACCCTGACCCTGACAGCAGTGGTGCGTCTGCTGCTGTGCAGGCGGCTGCGGAGGCTGCGGTGCGGGAGATGCTGCGAGACTTCTCTCGCTCCCAGGTGCAAGCCGCGGCCTGGACACCCCTGCCACCCCTGCCACCGCCACTCTTCCTCACACTCATCCTCCCCTCACCACCTTCCCCCACCCATCAGGACCCCTTGCATTGAGTTACATTTCTGCCTTGCTCTCTTCACAGCCTGGCTGGCACACGGCACTAGAACTGCCTGACCTCCTGCCCAGCTCAGCCCAGCCCAGCCCAGCCAAGCCCAGGGGTGTGATCTGGAGTGTGACGAGCCAAAGGTGTGACACTCCACCCTTGCCTTGCAGGGCCTTGCAGAGCTGGGCACTGTGCGGGCTGCTGACACCATGGACGACGGCTCGCCCATCTGCCTCGCCATCACTATTGACCGCAGCGACGGCTCCGCTGTGTTTGACTTTGAGGGCACAGGTGAGGCCAGCCTTGAGCACAGACTGACTGAAGGCTCCCCCTGTGGCCCCTCCATCCTGCTGCCCTGGCATGCCCCCCATCCCCTGTGCATCACATGCTGCCCTGGCATGCCCCACACCCCCTTGCTCTTGCCACATGCCCTGCTGCCCTTGCCACCGCTTCTCACCCAGTCGACCCGCCCACCTCCCTCCCTTTCCCGTGATGCACTGCTGCTGGGCGCCCTGCAGGCCATGAAGTGTACGCCAACCACAATGCCCCTCCGGCTGTGGCCTACTCCGCCATCATCTACTCGCTGCGCTGCCTGGTGAAGCGCGACATCCCCCTGAACCAGGGCTGCCTGGCGCCCATCACCATCCGCATCCCTCCAGCCTGCCTGCTTAACCCCAGCCCGGAGGCAGCAGTGGTGAGTCGGGAAGCATGGGGATGAGGGGGCTCGGCCTAGCCAGAAGCTGCAGACAGAAGTCTGCTCAAGGGTGTGTACAGGGGGTCAGGTACTGATACCCTGCCCTGCCCTGCCCTGCCCTGCCCCGCCCCGCCCCGCCCCGCCCCGCCCCGCCCCGCCCCGCCCCGCCCCGCCCCGCCCCGCCCCGCCCCGCCCCGCCCCGCCCCGCCCCGCCCCGCCCCGCCCCGCCCCGCCCCGCCCCGCCCCGCCCCGCCCCGCCCCGCCCCGCCCCGCCCCGCCCCGCCCCGCCCCGCCCCGCCCCGCCCCGCCCCGCCCCGCCCCGCCCCGCCCCGCCCCGCCCCGCCCCGCCCCGCCCCGCCCCGCCCCGCCGCCCGCCCCGCCTGACCGCCCGCCCCGCCTGCTCTACCTGCTCACCACAGCAAGCTAGGTGCTTAACCCACTTATCCACCCCTGCTTGGCCACCCTGCTTGGCGCCTGCAGGTGGGCGGCAATGTTCTTACCAGCCAGAGGGTGACAGACGTGGTGCTGCGAGCCTTCCAGGCGGCAGCCGCCAGCCAGGGCTGCATGAACAACCTGACATTCGGTGATGAACAGATGGGGTGAGTGTGGGCTGTGGGTTGGAGGAGTGAGATAGGGTGAGTAGCAGGCTACAGGTGTGGGGACTGAAGCGGCTGCAGCTGGTGAGGCCTGGGAGAACATCCAGCCTGCCAGCTGGCAGACGTTGGCTGTTTGTGCACGGGTCACGTTTTAGGAGGCGGCCATGCAAACATGAGCGTTCATTAGGCAGGGTCGGCCTGGTGGTGCCATGCCAGGTACTACGAGACAATCGCAGGAGGAGCCGGGGCAGGGCCAGGCTGGCACGGGCGCAGCGGCGTACATACGCACATGACCAACACGCGCATCACGGACCCTGAAATCCTGGAGCGCCGTTACCCCGTCGTGTTGCGCCGGTTTGAGCTGCGCTCCGGCTCTGGTGGCGTAGGGCAATGGAAGGGCGGCGACGGCGTGGTGCGGGAGGTGCGTATGGCTGCGATGACACAGCTGCATGCAAGGAGTGCATCGCCTGGGTCATAAACGCGTTGCGGCATTGGCTGGTGCAGCTCGAGGCGCTGCGCCCAATTTCGGCTGGGATCTTGAGCGAGCGGCGCGCCACTGCGCCATTCGGCTTGCTCGGCGGTGGGCCGGGTGCGCCAGGGCTGAACCTAATGCACAAGGCTGCGTCCGGCCGCACACTCAATATCGGTGGGTCGCCTTCCAGGCCACACATTCTCGCTCACAGTTCACTCTAATGCACACGTCAGCCGTGCTTGAGTCTGTGCCGAGCGATGTACATTGGGACCATAACCACCTTCCGGCACCACAAACCCGCGTCGTTGTGCGAGCGCAGGTGGGAAGGCCAGTGTGCTCCTAGAGGCTGGCGACCGGCTAAGCATCTTCACTCCCGGAGCGGGAGGTTACGGCGCAGATTCCAGCCCAGCAGCAAGAGAAAATACGGCAAAGCTGCCTGCCCGCCAAGATGCTGACACACAAGCCGACGCACGCAAGCTACTGCGAGGTAGCTTCTACGAATACCAAGCGCGCCAGGAAGGCGCCTGATGCGTTCGCTTGGGCATCAGCATCCTGGCGCTCGGACCCTAGGCAGACCGAACGACCACAAACTTGCGTAGCAATTTAATAAACAGGGGTGCTTGCGGTGTCGATGCTGGGGGCTCACATGGACGTGTGTGAGAAAGCCCGCTGACTCTTTTGCAACCACGTGTTACACATACACTGGCGCATTAAGGCAAAAAATAATCTCAAGATATACAATTAGTTATGCATGCCAATCCTATCTTTCTATTCAAATGAGCTGTTCTGAGTATAGCTGTTGTAGTATCACACAAGTCGCGCCACTGAACTAGGATTGCGCCTGTGTGCAATGCCACGACTGGCCAGGAGTGGCCAGTTGCTGCGCCCCTGGCATAGAGGTCTCAATCGCTCCATCGCTTTTTCAAGCTCAGATCCACTCTTGCTCTAACCTAAGCCACTCCTCCAGCCCCTCCTGGCTGCACTGCTACTTCACCCTACACCGCTGGCACCAATGCTGGCTACCTCTTCTGTGCTCCAACCGAACAAGCAGCCAGTGCTGCCCCAGCGATGCTTAGAGGGCGCACTACCTGCCAGCAGCAGTGGGCCTACCTACCTCCATACAGCTAGCAGTGTGCTGCCATGTTCATTCAGTGCAGGCTCAGGAGGCCTGGCTCAAGAGGTGAACAAGCCCCCGCTTTCATTGCGAATGTATCCTGCACATGCACAAATACAAGCTTGGTAATGATGGGCTAACACTGACTTCAACCACCAGCCGTGAGGCTGCTGGGGACAATCACTAGCTTGCTTGAATCATAGCTTGCAAGGGTGGCCAGTGGGGCACCCCTGGAAGCACCCAATGTGCCACAAATGCCAGCAATGAGATGCCGTGCATGGTGGTGGTGCACCATCCTCCCAGGAACACTGCCAGCACTTCAGGGGCTTGGCAGTAAGCAGGCTTGGCACATGATGCATGAGAAGGTTTCTTGTAGCTTACAAGGGCACAATGTGACCAAGGTGTGCTGTAATGATGATGTGTGAAGCAGATGCAGGCTGCAGAGCTACAGGGTGGTGGTGTCGACCTCACAAAGTGCACAATCAGTCCAGCAAACAACACTCATAACACACAACATCATTTTCGAGTGCGCGACAGAGCCAGTGACTTGCAAAGCTAGGGCATCCATGGTCGTGCTTCTGCATGCTGTGCCCTGCTTGCCACCCAGGGCCCCACCTGGCGGCTTCTGCGTCACCCGGGGAGGGAGGCGTGGCGCCCTGTCACCCTCCACAGTCACGACGCGCAGTGTTGACTGGTAATCTACAGAGACTCCCTGCCAGCCAAAGAGCATGTCTGCATGTCACAGGCTGTTGAGGTGCATACGTTGAGCTTTCAGTAGCATGCTCGGCTACAGGATTCTGAGGAGGTAGGGCTGCATTTCAGTTGCGGTCGGAGCACTGTGCTCACATTTGCCAGGGCTTGCAAGGCCTTTTCGTGTGAGTATACGGGTTTGTCTTCTGCCTTGAGCGAGGGCTGCAAAGCGGCATAGCATTGTGTCAGCTACGTCGCAAGGCGCAGGTCGCGGCTTCTCGCAAATAGCCACCTTTGTGGGTTTTGTGTGTTGCAAGGTTGCTTGGAAGTTCTTCACCTACATCGCAAATAAGGAACAATGTATTAGTTCAAGACGCGACGAAGCCAGTCAGGAAGATATGCCTTCTTACCTGCTGCGTTATCTCCATTGTGTCCAGTCGCTGGCAAAGCTTAGAAGAAGATTTATGCAGGATGTGGCGTGTTATACCGGAAAACTATCACTTGCACATGTGTTGCTCTCTTCGATAACATGTAGCAAACTTTGTGATATGACCTGACACTCAGGTGTTCCCAACTAACAGAAAATGACAGGAAACCGACCCTTGGCAGTAGGACGGCTGTAACTCTGCACTCACTGCGCCAAATGCTATGCTAGATGATTCACAATGTAGCCAACACAGCCAGCTACCTTTCACCCATCCAGAATAATTATGCAATCAGTAGGCCGTGCACAGCAACGCATCAAACTTAGTGTTTTAAATCTGAGCCGTTGCGGAGTCATCGCTGCGACCGCCCGCGTCGTAGAGGCTGCTCTACACAGCATGCGCGTCGGCAGCAGCAGTCGGATCGGAAAACGATCACGGGAATGTGGCACCGGGCCCGACCATTTGGACCAGCTCGACCATTTGGATGTACAGCATGCTATCTACTAGGTCAAGCATATCTAGCACAGTGTTACATACGCTCATACTCAAGTAAGCCATAAACTCACTTCGGTCTGTGACCGTCAACTCCCTTAGCCGATCTCAGGGCCAGGGCCATGCAGTCAGTCACACAGCTCCACACCATGGCCGATTTTTGACTCGGCTCCCCTAAGAGTTATACTCCCCTACATGCCACTCACCTGCGTGCAAAGTTTCATAGCTCAACTGCCACCCCACAGTGGTGCTCTGGGAGGGGTGGGCTGGGAGGGGTGGGCTAGAAGGGGGTGGGCTCGAGGAGGGGGCGAGGGGAAGGGCTGGGAGGGGGTGGGCAGGCTCAACGAGGTGGGCTCCTGCAATGATGGGTGGGGGGGGGGCGGGCATGGTGGGTCTTTGCATGCCGTGGCCTTGAACCTGCCTGGTGAACATGATGTAACTTTGAAGATGTCAAACCGATAGAAGCCTGGGCTGTTCAATGCGCGACTTGTTTCAAGAGATGCGCCAATGAGTCAAGAACAAACAAAGTGTGTGGCTTTTCCTGTGGGTGCAGCGGCTGCAACACGGTGGAGGACACAGTGGAGGAGGGGGGGGTGTAACCTGGTGCTACCTTAGTGTGCGCCGACCCAAATGATGTATTCGGCGAGAAGCGAACACAGTTTTATGTTTCAATCACCCCGTCTAGGTGCCCTGCACGCCCGGCAGGCATCGCGTTGGGTGTTGGCCGGACATTCCATTTGTGCACAACCAGCTCATTACGCTAGGTAGATGGGGCCACAGCGATGTGGCTCACCGTGCCAAGAAGACCCGTCTCGCCGCTGTGGTTTGTTCGCGGGCACATGTGGCAGTACACGAGCAAAGAATGCAATTGCTCGCGCTGATGGTCAGATTACGCGGACTAAACCGTGGCTGCCAATGTGACAAACGCTATCGAAAACGATGCGGTATTGAGAGAGTATTTGCATGCATATTACCAACCCCATGTTGGGAACACCTGACTGACACATGACCTGGTTTCGCCTTTCTCACCATACCTACCCCCAGGTTCTATAATCGTGATGTGGCAGCCGCGCTCAGCGTTCGCCGCTGTGCAGCCAGCTGAGGGCCACGCTCCACTGAGGTATGCGGATGACCGCCAAAGATGCAGTAGTGGCGTTTTCACGCGTTTAAAAACGTTAGCAGCCCTATCCTTAAAACGTTTTATACGCTGCCCCTCCCCTATTAACAGCCACAAACCAAACTTGTGGCTGTTAGTAGGGGAGGGGACTTGTTTGTGGCTGTTAGTAGCGGAGGGGACTTGTAAACAGGGCAACCACCGTCGCGATCACAGTCTTCGTCATCGAAGTCAGATGCAGGCGAGATGTGCTCGGACATCGAACAAAGACAGCAGGGAATAGATGCGCGGCGGTCAGCATCACACATGTCACACCAGATGTGAGAGACAGAGCCAGCGCGGCTCCGCCGCGCTGGCTAAAGCTTGAACGCTTTGAAAACGCCACTACACTAGATAGCGACAAAACCGCTGCGTCGCTACGCTCCGCGGCCGCTGGCTTCGGTCTCGAGCTGTTTAGCGCCGGTGCTCGGCCTCGCGTGTTTAAACCCTTTAGCACTGGCGGTTTTGTCGTTATCTACTACATAGTTGGGAAAGCCAGGCCAGATTTGGGTGTACGTGCTACCTAGTCAGTCAATCAGGTCTCCCATGAGGACCTCCCCCTGTGGGGGGGAGGCCACTATACTGTTACAGGGGGACCTTCCAACCGCCCAACCGCATCCCGCCCGCTGCACTGCGCCACCTCTCTGGGCACCTTAGCGCACCTGTGCGCTCGCACTGAACGCATGTTAGGAATGATCACAGTGCTATTGCTAGGTTGTGCAGCGTGGGCCGCAGCGCTGGCAGCATCCATTGCCACCACGCTAGATGCGACAAGCCCAGCCACCACAGCAGAAACATCAGCAGGAAACATCAGCAGGAACAGCAGCTTGCGAGCAGCCCGTAACCGCAGACGGAGTGCAGAGCGTAATATGCGCAGAACCTGAGCCTGCGACATTAGCACTGTGAACATCAAGCCTCGCACCCCGCACCTCGCATCTCGGCCCTCGCATGGCACTTCGCATGGCACCTCGCATCTCGCACCTGGTGCTCTGCAGGACAGTAGCGCAGGAGCCAGGAGGTGCAGCCAAGGGAAGCAGCTAGGCAGCGCAGCAAGGAGCAGCCAGGAGCAGTTGGAAGCGGCCGGCACCCTTCCCAACCACTCCACCACCACCCTCGCCCCACATCCACCCCAGTTTCCCCCGCACACACCCCACCCTGCAGATAGTGAGTGCCTTGCCTTCGCAGTTGTGTGGTTCAATATGCCTAGCCCTTACCACATGCATGAACTTATTTGCTGCAAGGTTTCATGGTCACAACCATCCCCTTTCCCACAACCACCACACTCACCTTCGCTCTCTCCCTCTTCCGCCACAATGCAACACCCTCTACCTATTCTGCAGCCTGGAGCAAGCCCTCCCACCCTTCCCCCAAGCACCACCACCATCACCACCACCACCACCTCCCAAGCCCCTCCCCTCCCCAGACCCTCCCCTCCCCAGACCCTCCCCTCCCCCTCCCCTCCCCTCCCCAGACCCTCCCCTCCCCCTCCCCTCCCCTCCCCTCCCCTCCCCTCCCCTCCCCTCCCCTCCCCTCCCCTCCCCTCCCCTCCCCTCCCCTCCCCTCCCCTCCCCTCCCCTCCCCTCCCCTCCCCTCCCCTCCCCTCCCCTCCCCTCCCCTCCCCTCCCCTCCCCTCCCCTCCCCTCCCCTCCCCTCCCCTCCCCTCCCCTCCCCTCCCCTTCTTGAGCACTTGCGTTGAGCAAGTGTGCACCACAGCAGCCTCCCTCCCCCCGCAGCCCGGAGCCATCTCCATGAGCAGCAACTAAGAGCAGATGCAAAAGCAGCAAGTAGGAGGCGCTTGGAGTGGCAGCCAGGACTATCGGTGAGTGCACATGCTGTTAGGGTGTCGGCCCAGCCTGCCAAATTCTGGTCATGCATGTCCTGCCATGGCTTGGTGTCCTGGTCATGCATGTCCTGCCATGTCTGGTCATGCATGTCCTGCCATGGCATGTCCTTATTCATCTGCTTGCTGGCTGATGTTTGCTTGCAGTTGTCGATAGCTGGGGCATGACAAGAGTAGCATGGCTTGGTGATAGCAAGCAAGGCGGTAGCGGCATAGAGCAGCAAGCAACAAGGAGCCAGCAAGGACCATACCCTCCCCGTACCCCGTACCCTCCCCCATCCCACCACCACCACTTCCAAGTCTGCTACCCACCTACCCTCCTCCCCTCTACTCTCCCCCACCACGCACCTAGCAGCCTATGGAGTAGCAGCCTGAGCTAGTAGCATAGAGCAGACAGCATGGAGCGGGCAGCATGGAACGGGTGGTGCTGCCAGTGGTAATGGTGCTGCTGCTAGTGCTGCTGCTGTTGTTGCTGCTGCTGCTGAGCTGCTGAGCAGACTAGTAGCAACCAACCCAGTTTGGGGACATGGGGCAGGGGGAGCAAGTCACCTACTTCCCCCCCTCCCCTTACCCTCACCCCACGGCACACGCTGCAGCCCCTTCCCCTACCCCACCCAGCAGCCCTTGGCGTACCAGCTTGGAGCAACAGGGATAGGTGCACCTAGCAGCAAGCTCTGCTGCTTATGGAGCATGGCCGGCTGCTTGTCTGGCTGCGGCACATGATTGTTGTGTGCAAGGAGGCATGCGGTGAGCCTGAGCCGCATGGTGAGGCTGAGTCAGGGCAGCTGCAGCAGTCATTGCAATCAGGGCGGTTGTTCAATATCAAACAACACATGCAGAGGCTACACATACAAGGCTGAGGGCATGCACATGAGCTAGGAGGGCAGGGGCACAACTTACCACTTGTAATACCCTTGTAATCCCTGGTAACATGGTGGTCATGTAATGCTATCCAACCAACCGCTTATGTAATTCCTAACCGTTGAGAGCTGACCTAACTAGACTACCAGAGCCACCTGGTCCCAACCTATGCATACCATGCATGTCACCAGCCGCGGTTGGAATAGTAGCTCTTTGTTGAAGCCCAGGCCAAATAGCCAAGCCAAGTAAGAAGGGCCGCGCCTAAGCCTAGACTTTCCAGCCTAAACACTGCTAGCACCGCCCTGCCTCCTAGCCAACACAACAGCTGTGGTACACTCTGATGTAAGCCAACACAGTTGGTGTGGTACACTGTGATGTCAGCCAACATGACTACCGTAGTGACTGTGGCACACTGTGACACCACCCCGCCATACCACTAGCTCATTGTGCACCTACATACCTCGGCTATCACTCCCTGCAGCCATAAGGCAGGCCTGGCAGTGATCCACACCCAATGTGTCACAGGGTATGTAGCAGGTGGCTACCACGTTTGCAGCATTAGCGCATCACCGCGTGGTGGTGTTGTCCATACAAGGGGCATGTGGCGCACCACACCCTAACATATGGCTGGATCTGGTGAGCCTCCACTATAGGTACCGTCCGTAGTCCAGCTGGCTGTGGCACATTGGGCGTGGATCACTGCCAGGCCTGCACTTGCTAAGCATGACCGTGATGCATACATGCAAAGGGGGTTTGTAGCAGGTGGCTACCACATTTGCGGCCCCAACGCATCACCGCGTGGTGGTGTTGTCCATACAAGGGGCGTAGAATCGTTTGAGAAGAGGATACACGGCTAATGACAACCACCATTTTCGTCATTACATCTTGACCATTCACAGCTTACAAATCAAGTTGTGTAGCATGGAACTGAACGGAAGCTCAGGACAGCTTTCTGAAAGCTTTTGTACCATGCAACATACTTCTCAGATGGGCTCAAAGTTGCTGCTGATTGCTAATACAAGACTGCACTGCCACACACCTACAGCCTGCTGCTGCTGTCCATGCACTACAGCCTGCTGCTCTTGCTGCTGCTCATGCGCCGCAACACACCTACAGCCTGCTGCTCTTGCTGCTGCTCATGCACCGCAACACACCTACATCCTGCTGTTGTTGCTGCTCATGCACTGCAACACATGCCACACACCTACAGCCTGCTGTTGCTGCTGCCCATGCACTGCTGCTCATGCACTACAGCATGCTGCTGTTGCTGCTCATGCACTAAAACACATGCACTGCAGCCTGCTGCTACCTGCAGCCTGCTGCTACCTGCAGCCTGCTGCTACCTGCAGCCTGCTGCTACCTGCAGCCTGCACTGCCACACACCTACAGCCTGCTGCTGCTGCCCATCCACTGCTGCTGCTGTCCTTGCATTGCTGCTCATGCACTACAACCTGCTGCTGCTGCTCGTGCACTACAGCACATGCACTGCTGCCTGCTGCTGCTGCTGCTCATGCACTGCAGCACACCTGCAGCCTGCTGCTACCTGCAGCCTGCTGCTACCTGCAGCCTGCTGCTACCTGCACTGCTACACACCTACAGCCTGCTGCTGCTGCTGTCCTTGCACTGCTGCTCATACACTACAGCCTGCTGTTGCTGCTGCTCATGCACTGTAACACATGCACTGTAACACAGGGCAGGGCAGGACTGGGAGGGGGTGGGGCAGGGCTGGGCAGGGAGGGGAGGGGCAAAGCAAGGCTGGGAGGGGGTCGGGCAGGGCTGGAGGGGGTGGGGCAGGGCTGGGCAGGGAGGGGAGGGGCAACGCAAGGCTGGGAGGGGGTGGGGAAGGGCTGGGAGGGGGTGGGACAGGGCTGGGCAGGGAGGGGAGGGGCAACGCAAGGCTGGGAGGGGGTGGGGCAGGGCTGGGATGGGGTGGGGCAGGGTTATGCAGGGAGGGAAGGGGCAACGCAAGGCTGGGAGGGGGTCGGGCAGGGCTGGGCTGAGGCGGCGAGGGGCAACGTAAGGATGGGATGGGGTGGGGCAGGGCTGGGCTGGGCTGGGGTGGGGCAGGGCTGAAAGGGGGTGGGCTGGGCTGGGAGGGGGTGGGGCAGGGCAGGGCAGGGAGGGGAGGGGCAATGCAAGGCTGGGAGGGGTGGGGCAGGGCTGGGTATCGAACCATGAACATTAGCACATGTCGGAGGGCTGCATTACCTGCCATGGAGACACCTCCACCAAACAAGGAGAAGTAGTGCCGCATGAGACCGATGTCATACCAAGTATGAACCTGGATTCGACTGCTAGGCCAACAAAAGAAGTGCAGCGAGTTTGCACACTCCTTGCAGCCAGTCCAAACAGTTAGCGAAAAGCAATGATGAACATCGATGTACTCTATCCTCATGTCTCTCCACTTGCTGCAATGGTGACGGTCCCAGCTTGCTGCATGCTGCATGCTGTCTCCAGCTTGCTGCATGCCGTGCTGCATGCTGCTCCCAACCTAAGTCAAGTTGCTCCTGCATGGCAGCCTGTAGGGCTGCTCTCTTGCTTGTGAGAAGCTGCTCATGTTCAGGAGCTGAGGCGACATAGTCAAACTGACGCTGTGTCTCATTCTGACGGGCTGCAGCGTCAGAACGCTCCTTGCGGATAGCCCACTTGACCCAAGACGGCCCAGGCTTTTGTTGGGACTGGGGCTGGTCATCGAATGCATGTCAGGCATGTCTAGCTCAGCTGCTCCAGGTGCCCGCTGCCCCCATCCCGCGAGCCGTTGCCCAACACGCCCAGCACGCTTTTTGGCAGGTCGGGGCTGCTCTTGTGCTGACGGTGGATGGGATGCTTTCAAATGCTGTCCGCCCTTCATTTTCAGGCCCAGATGAGCCATCGCCGCAGCGGGCTGAACTCCATCAGAGGTTACGGACTGCTCGCCAGCTGCTGTTCCTGCTGATGTTCCTGCTGTGGTGGCTGGGCTTGTCGCATCTAGCGTGGTGGCAATTGATGCTGCCAGCGCTGCGGCCCACGCTGCACAACCTAGCAATAGCACTGTGATCATTCCTAGCATGCGTTCAGTGCGAGCGCACATGTGCGCTAAGGTGCCCAGAGAGGTGGCGCAGTACAGCGGGCGGCATGCGGTTGGGCGGTTGGAAGGTCCCCCTGTATCAGTATAGTGGCCTCCCCCCCACAGGGGGAGGTCCTCATGGGAGCCAGTCAGGGAGATATGCCTTCTTACCTGCTGCGTTATCTCCATTGTGTCCACTCGCTGGCAACGCTTAGAAGAAGATTTATGCAGGATGTGGCGTGTTGTACCGGAAAACTATCACTTGCACATGTGTTGCTCTCTTCGAGAACATGTCGTAAACTTTGTGACATGACCTGACACATGACCTGGTTTCGCCTTTCTCACCATACCCACCCCCAGGTTCTATAATCGTGATGTAGCAGCCACGCTCAGCGTTCGCCGCTGTGCAGCCAGCTGAGGGCCACGCTCCACTGAGGTATGCGGATGACCGCCAAAGATGCATTAGTTGGGAAAGCTAGGCCAGAATTGGGTGTACGTGCTATACGTGCTGTACAGTTACACTGTGCTGTACAGTTACAACAAGTCAGTCCAACAAAACTCATTCAACAAGGAACAACATGTTGGGCTGTGGGTAATCTCACTCCGCTACAATGTTATTGAAGCATCCTCGGTCGCACCCTTGATGACCACAAACCCCATCCCGGTGGCACGTTCCGGGGGCAAACCCCCCGACCACTGGGCACCTCATCAAAACTAACAGCTTTACGCTTACATGGCTACCAGCCCGTTGCACTAGCAAACACTAGTGAACTAGCAAACAGCCCTAGAGTGAGCCATGGCTCTAGGGCTCGGGTAGTGATGGAGCTCCACGAGGAAGCTCCATTATTGCTGCAGGTTTATTCATCGCTGCTGCTTTTGGCGATACCTGCAAGCACATAGGGCCACGGTATATGCTTAGTGTGCGGGGCAAAGGTGTGTTGGACAACAAGTGCGGGGCTGTGTGCGGGGCTGTGTGCGGGGCTGTGTGCGGGGCAACAAGTGCTAAGTGCGGGGCAACAAGTGCTAAGTGCGGGGCAACAAGTGCTAAGTGCGGGGCTAGGGCAAGGGTCTCACCTTTCAGAGAGGCCTGGCCGTTTGCCATTCTACGGGGCCGTGTACCATTGTTTACGAATTGCGCGGTCACGAATTAGCGCGTCGATCTGCAAACACAAGCACAAGCAATTGTTGCGGGGCTGCTGCTATAGTGCGGGGCTGCTGCTATAGTGCGGGGCTGCTGCTTAACCCGCGGTGGCAGCTTGGGGCCCGAGCAGTAATCAGAGCCTGGCCGCCACGCCCGCTCCAACTAAGATGGCGATCTGTGGTAAACAGAGCCTTTTTTTTGTCCGCTGTCACACTGTGCGCGTGTCCGTCCTTTGACAGCCGTACCATTTGAGGACACGTCCGTAGCTGCTGGTTAGCTGCTGACAGTTGGGACCTGCAGGGGAGACCTCAGCGGACTCGTCAGCGGAGACAGCTTACAGTGCGGCGTAGCGGAGCGACAAATAGCGTTTAGTAGCGTAACGGCTTGAGGCACCATTCAGGCCCACACCACCTTTGAGCCTCAAGCCTCAAGCCCCATACTCCCGACACTCCCTCTGTGTGCTCCTTCCTTCTAGCCCAAAGCCTCAGTTGCAAAGTTACAACAAGTCAGACACGTCGCTATGCAGATGGGATGGCCGCCCAGCCATGCCAAAGCTGCTGAAGCCAGGGCAGGATTGGGTGTACGTGAGCGTTGTAGGGTCCAATAGTTGGGACAGCCAGGTAGATCAGGAAACTTGATCGGGAGCCAAAACATCCTTGTGCTGATCCCAACTTGTCGCATTCGTTTATTTGCCCTCTCCAATGTTGCAACTAGTCTCCTGGGCCGGCACAGGGCCAGCAGGATCCTCATCACTGGCACAAAATTATCAACGAGCAACCTGCAACGAGGTCGACGACTTTCGCCTTCCACCCCCAGTCACATCCGTAGCGCTACACGCTCACTTTGATCCCCCCCTTTCACTTTTGGAGCTTCATGCCTTGCCATGCAGCTCCTTCAACGATGCCTCCATAAAAGAGGGGCCAGACACTTTGTAGCTCTTGCCACCAGGCTCGTCAACATTCAGCACCTGGGGCAGGCAAAGCGCACAGCAGCCACAGTATCACATGGCAGACATGGCAAGGCAAACCACCCAGTGCTGGCAGCCTTGGTCAAAAAGATGTGATCCACATCAAACACACCTCATCTTAACAGCAAGGATAACATGGAACAACAAGGACAGAAAGCCAGAGGTAGAGTGGAGTACCTCCAGCATTACATGCCAAGGACAGCGCATGGGGAGGGGTACCAGCACCAACACTGCGTGCCTCAACCCTAGCCCTAATGCCCACCTTGACAACCCCGTCCTCCAGGTACATGGAGTAGCGGCGGGAGCGGTCCCCCAAACCTGGGATGAACTGGTTGAGGCCTGCAGCGACAGCCCGGCCCAGGCATACGCGATACACTTGCAAGCCAGCTAGCCAGGTCACATGCCCTCTGCTGCATCGCCACATGTGCCTCCACCCTGACACTGCACCCATTTGCCGTGAAGGCCACAGCAACAGTTGCCTGCCTGCACAGTTCACATGAGGGGGGGCCCTAAGTGTGTGCTCAGGGTGCAAGGCAAGGTAGGCAGGTGTGACCCACACATGCGTGGGAGTGAGAATGCCTGACACCCCCTGTACCTCATCCTGGGCCAGGTGCACTCACCCACGGCCTTGTGAAAGGAGCAGTCTGGGTCACCCAGCATCAATATGGTCTTGGAATCCACGCCCAGCTCCTCAGCCCACTTCTTCATCACATATCTACGCTCAGGGCCACCCACCACAGTAAGCAGCCGAGCTCATTTCTCCACCCCAGCCCATGAGCAACAGCTGTGCTGATGATGCACAATTGGTGTGAGTATTGTGTAGCATTGGCATTGCATAAGTCTCAGCAGTGGACTGGTGACGACACAACCTGGGTTAGCACTGGCACCGGGCTGGCACTAGCACGGTCAGACAATTATGCAGTGCCATGGAGCAACGGTGGTGACACTTGAAGCACGTCACAGGCACAGATGCTTCTGTTCCATACAAGGGTGGGAGTGTATGTCAGCAACACGCCGTGCACCCAGGGGTTAGGCAGAAGGAAGGAGGTCAGCCCAGCCAGTTGTGCAGCGTATGTGGCTATGCTCCCTCCCTAGCCCTTGTAGCAGCAAACCGCCCTCACTCACGCATCATTGACAGACAGGCAAGCGATCACCTCCACGCCCTGGTCGTCAAGCAGCTTCTTCTTTGTCTTGTACTCAGGCACGTGCTTGCTGCTGCACACTGAGGTATAGGCACCTGTGGCAAAGTGCACGTGAAGTGAGTGAAGCGGGGGTGTCATCCTTGCCACACGGTGTAACGGCACCAATGCCGCTGCGCGCCAGTGCCAGCGCTTGCTCCACCGCGACATATTTGGATGCGGGCCGGCGCGCCACAGGATCTGAAGAAACGCCTTCCAGCGACTAAACGGCGCTCACCTGGCAGCCCAAACACGACGGCCTTCTTGCCACCTAGCAACGCTTTCAATGGAACGGCCGTAGGAGCATCGGCGCCATCCTCGTAGATGTAAACTTGGGCGTCCATCGGAATGGTGTCGCCCTTCTTAATCTTAATCTCGCCTGCGACTACGTCGCTGGCGGGCGCGTCAGCGGGTCCAGGAGCAGCCATGGGTCGGCGGGGCAGGCGCTTGAGGTGTTGTACGGGCCGTGTGGTGCTGACGAGCGGGCGCCGATGCACGTTTGCGCAGGCTTGCATATTACGATCGAGCTGGTATGTTCAACGTTGACTTTGAAGCAATGACGCAGCGATCACTGATCACTCTGCAAGAAGATTCCAGGTTCATTGTGGGGATGTGCGTCCTTTTTGACGTAGCTTTCGCTGATGTGGCACACGCTGCTGTGGAGCGCGGTAAGGTCTGGGAGTCAAAAATCGCCATTGGACTCCAATGCGTCCATAGCAAAGCCTGGACGACATTCATAGAACTGTGTTTACGCAGGCGGACGGTTGTGGTGGGCTGCATGCGTATGGCGTGCCTACAAGCACCATCCCTGCTAAAACTGCAGCACCCTCACATCCTCGTAGTCTTGACGAACTCATGTGTTACCCCTGCATCAATGTTCATGCAACCCATGTATCAGTCCCTTTATCACATCCCAAAGTATTTTGGCGATGATCTAATAATAATAAACCCGTTGCCGGCCACCTTACTGACCATTGAGCAGTCTTCCTTGCTGCACTAGCGACACCCAGAACACCCTGCCTCCTCCACACAGGCCCCTCACCCAGCCTAGAAGTTCACAACACGTCTCCCATGAATTCAGCAAACAAGCCAAGCAGCCTAGTGAGTGACGGCTTAGGAGGTCTGACCATCCTGCACCATCACGCTGCAACAGAGCACGAGTGGCGCGGACATGCCGGGGCGCTGAGCTCCAGCACATCGCTCGTGCCGGAGCCCATGCAAACAATGTCATGCACATGCGCCTGCCCAGCGACATCGCGAGGTGCTGGTTGCAGTCCCGGCCGCATCGACAGCAAGCGTGCCGCAGCCAACATGTCTCGCTGTTCGCTGACCGGTGTACCGGGTTGCACAGGCTCCCGGGTGTCCTGTTGAAGCAACCCGGTCCAGCCTGCGTCCCCACCTTGACTAAAGCCGACACCTTGCACTGGCCCTGACTGCCACACCGACTGCAGGCTCACTCCACAGTTGCTCCATGACTGAGCGGCTGCGGAAGGCAGTGGCTGCGAGGGCTGTGTGCAGGGTGTGTTGGGGTGCTGGCTGAGTGCCAACTGTGCCACCCGAACCTGATGAGGGGAGATGTGGCTGAGGATGTCATGGTAGGGCACAGGGGAGCCCTGAGAGTGCCCAGTGGGCCAGTCCAGGCCACAGCCGCCAGGGTTACAGGCAGCCAGTGGTGGTGGTGGAGGTATGTGGGCGTGCACATTGAGCAGGGTGGCCATGGAGGAGGGCACGACCAAGGCAAGCTCTGCACCCATCCCCTGCAGCTTGCCTTTCAGGCAGCGCCCCTCCTCCTCCTGCTGCTGCTGCGCCCCTCCAACTGGCCCCTGCTGCCCCAAACCCTCCTCCTCCTCCTCCTCCTCCTCCTCTTCCTCCTCCTGCACGCATGCCTGCCCCTGTGGCTCAGGGTCAGCCACCCAGGCACTGGTGACGTCTGTTTGAATGTCACCCTCACTCTTGGTACAAAACCAGTCAGGGGTGAGGGTGGCACTGTCTGGCTCATCATCCACAGTAACCGGGCTCACTGCTGCCCTTGGGCTCCCCCTGCCTGCCCTGCTGCCCTGCCCCTCCCCTCCACCCCCGCCACTGACAGCTTCTGCATGGCTGCTGGGCAGCAAGGCATAGTTGAGCTGCTCGGATTGAGGCATATCAGTTGCCTGCTGCCGCCACCCCCCCTGCCCCTGATGCCCCTGCCGGCATGTGCCACATCCCTGCCCTTGTCCCTGCCCCCCTTGATGGGAGCCAGGCCCAACACCTGGCTTCTGTTTGCCAAGATGCCCGCCACAATTGTCTTCCTCGTCGTCCGAGGTGAAGCGTTTGTGTGTGTTTTGCCGCTGACCCTCGCTGCAGGCAGCGAGGGGTGAAGGCCGGGCCCCAGCAGGTGAAGCTGTTGGGGCGTTGAAGGGAGGTTTCCGCTGCTGCTTCTGCCACTGCTGCCGCTGCTGCTGCTGCCACTGCTGCTGCTGCCGCTGCTGCTGCTGCTGGCTCAAGCCCTGGCCCTGGTCCAGGCCCCCAGTGTGCTGTGGCTGAGGGAGTGCAGGGCGGTGTAGCTTTGGCAGAGACTGAGGGTCATGGTCTGCCTCGTCCTCGCTGTCCGTGCCACCCCCCCTGGCCCCCTGCCCCTGCCTCCCTGCAGCCCCAGCCCCAGCCCCAGCTTCCCCCCCCACCCCTGCCTCCCCATAAGCCTCCCCTCCCCCGCACACTTGGGACCTGTCTCTCTTCTTGTTATGCCTGTCCCTGCACCCTGATGCATGCAAGGGTTGTGTCTCGCCCACTCCTTTACCAGGGGCAAGTAGGGCGACAGGGAGCTGCTCCTGCCGCCTCTTCCCGACCCCACCACCCCTAGCTCCAGCCCCCACCCCTCCAGGCCCCCTTTCATGCCCATCCCATGTGGCGGCTGACTCAGGGCCATGCAGGCAGCCCTGCACCCTGAGGGATGGCATGAGGGAGGCATGGGGGGACACCAGCTCCCCCTCCCCATGCCCCTCTTCCAACCCAGCCTCCTGCTCCTGCCCCTGCTCCAGCTCTTCCTCCCCTGACCCTGCACCAGACTCATCCACCACTGAGCTCTCACAAGGAGTAGCGTCTGAGGCCTGCAAGGAGTTGGGCTGGGTTGGGGAGGAGCAGGCCAGGGCAGCTCCAGTGGGGCTGCAGGGCTGTGTGGGGCACACAGCTGCCTCACTCTCATAATCACACAACCCCTCCTCCTGCCGCCCCTCAAGCTGCTGCTGACCCTTCCCCTCCCCCTCCTGCTCCTTCCCTTCCTCCTCCTCCTCCTCCTCCTCCTCCTCTCCTCCTCCTCCTCCAGCTGCTGCTGCTGCTGCTCCACCTGCTCCCACAGCTGCTGCTGCCCCCTCTGCTTCCCTTCCTCGTCCTCATCATCGCATGTCAGATCTACACTCTCGTGCACTGAGCCCCCAAGGCTGGAAGCACATAGGTGGGGGACCAGGCCATGGTGAGGCGCACAGGGGCTGTCTGACATGCTTCCACAGCGGGGCCGCTTGGCAGGGGGCGGCATGGCAGCAAAGGGGGGCACTGCGTCTGATCCCAGCCCCCCTCCCTCCCCCTCCTCCTCCTCCTTCCCCTCCCCCTCCTCAGCCCCCATGCCAGCCAGATCCTGCTCCACCCCAACATCCTCACCGTCCTGAGACAGCCTGGAGCCCTCCGAGCAGGACGTAGCAGAGCCCGACCCCTCACCCCAGTTTTCACCATGGGGGGCTGGAGCTTGGCTGCAGGGTGCAGGAGGGCAAGGAGGGCTGTCTGCCTTCTGCTGAGCGTGCGCCTTGTGCCCCTGCCTGCTCTGTGGCCCTGTCTCCTCCTGTGCATGGTTTGCGCCCTGCCAGGGGTGGTGGCGGGAAGAGGGCAGCAGGGGCACGTCAGGCAGGTGGCCAGGCCCCTCCTGAAGCACCTGCTTTTGCTGCCGCTGCCTTGCCCGCGGAGGTGCTGGCTGTGGGGTGGGCGCTTGAGGAGGTGGAGAGGCAGGCGGGGAGGACGGGCTGCACACAGGGCTGGTGGGACCCCTCCCCCCTGCTGCTGTTTTTGGCCCCCTCCCCCCTGCTGCTGTTGTTGCTGTGCTGTAGGGCACTGGCCAAGCGGGGCTCTGGCATAATCCTCCCCTCTCACCAGTCTCCTCCTCTGCCACACCCTCCTCCCCTCTCTCCCGCTTCCCTTGCTTGCTAGGGCTGCTGAAGAGGGGGGTGCCCTGCCTGGTGGGGGGGCTGTGCGGGGACTGCTTTGAGGCTGGTGTGGCTTGGGCCAAGCCTACTGCAGCCAACCCTTGCTGCGCTGTAGAAGCTACGTTGAGGACGGTTGAGACCACTCGCTTGCACACAGCGAGTAGCAAGGTCCTCTTGGCACCCCCTTCCCTGACTGGACCCTTGCCCTCCTTCCCTGCTGCTCCACCCGCTGCTGGAGCTGTGGATGAAGGGGACGCTGCAGGGGCAGGGCAGGGAGAGGGAGCGTCAGGGGGGAGGGAAGGGGGTGCTGCAGGGGGCATGCCACGTGCAAGCTGAGCAGCAGGCTGGGGCGCAGTCTCCTCTGCCTCCTCTCCGTCGATGTAGACGACAAGAGAGTCGAGAGCAGGTGAGGAGGAAGCGCCTGTGGGCTGCTGTGCCTCCGTGGTCAGGGTCGGGAGGGGAGGCAGGAGAGGGGCAGCCTGCAGGGGGGTGGCAATCAGGGTGTGAGTGGGGAAGGGTGGGTGAGGGGGGGTTGCAGCCATGGCAGCCTACTGAGGTGGACAGTGCCCAGGACACCTGGCAGGGCTGTGGCAGAGGCAACAACAGGGCACTGGGCAGCGCACTGTGAGGCAGCAGGCATGCGGTCAGGGGCTGGTTGGGCTCTGCTGGAGGCTGATCACCAGCCCCACAGCACTTGATGAGGTGTGGGTTCAAATCAAAGTCGTAGGGTCATGAGGCGCCTGTGGGGGCCCTCAATCGGCAAGCCAGGGAGGGGCAGGCGGCCACAACGACCTGCTGCCTGCCCACCCGCCCGCCTGACGGCCTGACGGGGGACCACACACCTTGAGCTGTCGCTGCTGCTGCTGCTGCTGTTTGCTCATGAGCTCTTGTTGTGTCCAAAGCAGGAAGTCACTTGGGGTCAAGTAGTGCTGGCCCAGGCTGCAGGACCAGGGGCAGCAGCAGCGGCAGGGCAGCAGCAGCAGAGGCAGGAGGGGCAGCATTGGAGGCAGCAGCTGCAAAGGCAGCCGGCAAGGGATAGGCACAGCATGGGCCAGTTAAATGTGAGGGCAGAGTCGAGTTGCTGCCAGTCTATGTGGGCATGGCCTAGGCTGCCCTGTGTTCTGGTCATAATGTGGCAAGCCTGTGGAGCCCAGGCGTGAGGCTGCTATTCTTGAGCAGCAGGCGTAAAGCCCTACTCAATGGTATATACATTATTCACTTTGGCGCATTGGTGAAAAGGTTATGACGACTTTGAAAATAAAATGGCCGGAATTAGGCAAGTTACTGTGAAGGCTGCCCTGTGTGCTGTCGAGCTGCAGGGCAGGGAGCAGCAGGGGCGCAGGGGCAGTGAGAGAGGCAGGGGCGGGGCACAGGCAGGGCTGGTATGTCCGGGTTTGGGTCTGCGGTTGAGGCAGTGGCAGAGGCTGGGGCAGGGCCAAACCGAGGCAGGTGGGCCTGCCCCAGGCATGTGCCCACCTGAACTATGCACTGCCACCCACATGTGGTTCTTGCAGCTGCTCTCATATGTCCTCATCTCCTTTTGTAGGTAGGTGGCCACATTGCTGGGGCACTGGGGCTGCTGCTGCAGCATCCCCTGTGGCCAGGCAGGCCCGGGACAGCAGCAGGCAAAGCAGGTGGGCAAGGGCAGGGCGCAAGGGACATCACTGGACAGGCCTCAACTCATGGGGTGCTGGTAGTGGGGTGGTGGTGGTGATGGGGTGGCTGTGGGGTGGTGGTGGGGTGTTGGTGGTGGGGTGGTGTTGGTGGGGTGGCTGTGGGGTGGTGTGGTGCTGGTGGTGTGGTGGTGCTGCTGCAGCTAGTGCCACTGCCAGGTATCGCAGGCGCTGCAGGGGTCGTGGCGATGACGATGGTGATGACGATGGTTGTGGCGGTTGTGGTGGTGGCAGAGATGATCACAGTGACGAGGATGGCGGTGGCAGTGGCAGCGGCAGCACCCCCAACCCTCTGAAGTCGCTCATACCTGGAAGATGAGGTAGCGCAGGTACTGCCGCAGGCCGTTGACGTTGTCTGCTGTGAACCAGTTGACTGTCATGAAGGCAGGCTGGTTGGGCACCAGGGACGCTGTGTCACCTCCTCCACGCTTCTTCATTGCTGCAGTAGCAGCGCAGAGCATGCAAAAGAAGGGCGCCAGGTTGGCTGGATGGGTAGTTGGTTGGTTGGTTGGTTTGTTGGGTGGGTGGGTGGCTGCAACTCACTAGCATAAGTCAGTCAATGCGCGTGCCAGTCAATGGGATGATTGGCTGCAGCACCCAGTAAGTGGCAGTGGCAGCAGCAGCGTCCCTGTACACACTATGCACACACCCTCATCCAATCTCATGGCACGCCGACCCTTCCCCGTCCTCCTCCCTTCAAGTTCAGGCCCAGCAGCAGCAAGCCCTGACCCACCCGCAGCTGTGCAGGGCAGCAGGTTGTGGTCGATGTAGGCTGGATCAGCGTGGCAGAAGAAGTCAATGTAGCTGAGCAGAAACAGCCCGCAGTCACAGTGGTTGTCCTGCTGCGGCAAGCCCTTGCAGCAGGCGCAGGGGCACTGCTCCTTGTTGAAGCTGGGCGACGCGGCATCAGGGTGGGCTTCAGCCCAGGCGCGGGCTGTGCTGGGGCGGGGGTCCGCGGCGTTGCTGGCCCACTCCGCGGCTAGGTAGTTGCGCAGGGTCTGGAAGATGGTGTTGGGGGTGTGCAGCCGGCCTGCACCATGTGGGGGCGGGGGGGGTCAGGGGCCGTGCCCACTGTTACGCCACCACTACTGCACTACCCCACTACTCTAATCCACTGCTCCTCTTCTCTACTCCACTGCTCCTCTACTCTGCTGCACTGCTCCTGCCTTGTCCTCTGCCTTCTCACAGACCTGCCACAGGAGCGTGTGTGGCATGGCTATGACCATAGCAGCTGCCTGGGACCCACCCATACAAAACAACCCAGGGCAATCCCTCGGTTTCCCTACTCATGAAGGCCCCTTACAAGGAGTTGAACCCTGGTGGATGTCAAGAAGGGATCAGCGGGTGTTTGGGGAGGTGAGTGGCATGTGCTTGGGCTACAGCGTGGCTGCTGCAGCTGAGGCCCAGCTGTGGCAGCCCACCTAGGCCCAGCCTACATGCTTGGGGCTGCTGCCAGCGGCAATCAATACAGGTGGCAGCAGTGGTCTAGGGGGGAGAGCACCAGCAGGCAGCGGCAACAGCCATGCCAGCAGAAGCCTAGCTGCCCAGCATGCCATGGAGCATGCCATGCACATGGAGTTAAAGGGGGCGGCAGGCAGCAGGTGGCACCCAGGGGGCAGCAGAGGTCCCCACACCTCAGCCAAGGGGTCAGCAGGCTGGGGGGGGGGGGGCTGCTGACCTGATGCCATGGAGTCAAGGTGCAGGATGCAGGTGCTGGGCTGCCCCTGCTGCTGTGCCCAGCGCCCAGGGTGGCAGATGAGGGCTAGGCTCCAGTGCAGCGCCTCATGGATGGGCACAAACACGTAGTCTTTGGAGAACAGGTCCACGTTCTGCATGCAACCGGAGGGGCTGGCAGTTTAATTGCCCACACAACGCCACTCAGCCGGAGGCTGGATAGAGAGGCAGGCAGGCAGGTGGGCAGGCAGGCAGGTGGGCAGGCAGGCAGGTGGGCAGGCAGGCAGGTGGGCAGGCAGGCAGGTGGGCAGGCAGGCAGGTGGGCAGGCAGGCAGGTGGGCAGGCAGGCAGGTGGGCAGGCAGGCAGGTGGGCAGGCAGGCAGGTGGGCAGGCAGGCAGGTGGGCAGGCAGGCAGGCAGGTGTATGAACATGGAAGATAGGCACACAGGCAGGCATTTGCTAGCTTACTTTGTACATACATAGTATTCGGGTGGCCCCCTCCTGCAATCACTCTGCCCGCTGCCTGCGCCTCACCTTTGTCCACTTCTTCACACGTGCATGGGCTGCCGCACCATGCAAAACGGGTGCTGGCTTCTTCGCAGGCACACCCCTTGATGGCCCAGGCCCACTTGCCACCATGGCTGCCTTGCCAGTCCTGGCCTCACCCCCCTGCTGCTGCTGCTGCATGCCTTGGCCTTCCTCCTGCCCCTGGCCTGTTCCTGGCCCCCCCTCCTCCTCATACTCTATCTCTAGCTCGGAGCTGGATTGCTGCCCCAGGTCAGCCCCTGCTGTGCCCTGCCCTGCCACCCCTCCAGGCCTACGGGCTGCGGCAGAGGTGTTGTCCACTATGCCTGCGTCTAGCCGACTGGCTTCTAGTGCAGCTTCCAGCTGCTGCTGCTCTTTGCGAGCTGCCTTGGCCTTGGCTTTGGCTGCAGCTGTCGCCTTCTCGCTGAGCTTCTTGTA